>OX336373.1:27667140-28006202 GCA_946902895.1 Fragum fragum
TGCTCATAGTTTGTAGGTTTGAGAAATAATAACAAACCCTTTTGTCGCTGCAGATTGATTATAATACTTTATCCACACAGACCTGGACTGGTATCTTTTATAAGAAGTCTCTTTCTCTTCTAAGCCACGGACCTTTTAAGTGCCCCTCGTACATTGTACTAACACTCAACTAGAGTATAAATAGACACATTGATGGCAACGCTCACTGACTTTCGTCAAGGAAATTCGACTAAATTATCAAACGACGTGTTTTTTTTTTTAAATATATTGTCGCGGATACAAAAAAAAAACCTTTGGTCGGTGACCTAGACGCCGTTACTATAGCTTGATAGATTGTAGTTACAACGTTTAGGTTGCATAAAACCGAAAAGGTATGATGTAAATGTCATAGTTCAAAACGCCACTTCCGGTCTAAATGGGCGATTTGATGCGCAAATCGATTTCTTTATTCGGGATTTGCTCTGACTTGCTTTCGACCAGTCTATTTCTTGTCTGTTAATCTGTCATTGTGGAATCTCGCCGAACGTTTTGATCATGTATTTTCATAGAATGAGTTAACCCTTTCCCGTTTTTTTTCCCCAAATTGAAAGAGGTGGTAGACGACAATTTGAAAATTTAATTCTTAATGAAATTATCCTATGTGGTAGAAAATATTCTGGGAAAGAAGTAATTGCTTTTTACAAGCAATTTATTCTTTTTTCACAACGTTTTCTCGAGTATAAAATCATAGAAACGTAAAATACCGGGTTTGTACAGATAAGGGTTAACCCATTAACAGATTGCAAAATTGAAGAAAGGTCTAAATGAAAGCAGTTGGAACGATATTTAAAAGTGTACTGAAATTAGTAAAGTGTTAAATATGGTGAGAAAAGAGAATTTCTTTGATACAAGAGATTTCCCATTTTCCAACAAAGATTTCCATGAACATATTTCTTCATGTCGTGAAAAAGCGTGATTTTGTTGTAATGGGTTATAATTTAATTTTTAGTTTCGTCTTTCAAAAACGAGCGCTCTGATAGGTCGAAAAACCTTATTCATAACTCGATGAACAAAATTTTGAACACGCAGCGATTTTGTATGCTTTCGCACAAAATAGTCCCATACAAATAGGTATCAAAATTTGTAAATCTTTTGTTTTTTTCGCTCGATGCCATTAAATTATAAGAAATGAAGAGAATAATTTTTGATTTCATAGAGGTATGAACCGAAAACATAATCGTACAATGTATGAATCCGTATACCATGAAAACAAAAAAAAATATTCTCTTCATCTCTTAAAACAACCCAGATCATAGATAAATATTGGAAATTGACCGATATCGGTTATCAATCAAAGAATCAATCAACCAATCAAATGATTCATAATGTCCAGAGGTGAACTCTCAGCTCCGGAATTGGCCGAAGCATGTTTGTTGGTTTTGTGACTTAAAAGTCGGTACCACAGCTTATTCAAGCTGTAGCTACGAAGTATAGGTGGCCAACCGACCTTTTGACGCTTTTGTTTCATGTTACTGGCAGTAACATTTGAAAAAATCAAAGTACTGAAAGTACTGTAAGCTAGCAAAGCATGGTTGGATTTAGAAAATCTTTCCCTTGTTGGGTAGAAAACATTGTGGACATTGAAGAAATTGCTTGTGACAAGCAATTTCTTTATTGTCCACAATGTTTTCCAAAGCATTTTCCTTTAGATGCTTAAAAAGCGGAATCGGGTGGGAATGGGTTAAAAAGCATGCTTTTGACAGAGTTCTCTACAATTTGAATAGAGTTTACAATATTCCTGAAATATAAAAGAACTATTTTTTATGGCGTAGGCATTCCAAAGATTTGGTGGTTAAGCCTCCTGTGGCGGTTTGCACTTTGAGAACACCTCAAAATTTGTCTGTTAACTTAAGTTATCAAAGCTGACACTTTGCTAGCTAATAACGCCGTGTTATATCGAGGTTGGACTCCGAATCTACTGAACTATAAGGCTTAATCCGTTCCTACTCAATCCCTCGTTTTTACACCACTATATAAAATGCTTGGGAAAATCGTGAACCAACCATGTTATTTCTGTTACATGCTACTGACCCTGAATTTTGAAAATAGTGCTGTTTGCTATCTTACTCGAACTTCCTGTTGGAGGTCGAGGTCGAGGGGCTTGACCAGGCATCCTTTAACTCAAATTTTACGCTGTGTGGTATAATTCTAGTTCGAGAATTTCAAGATATCTATTATATACCTATAATTACAGACATAATCGGACACACCAGAAAAAACATCAGTACCTGAAAGTGTCAAATACGGTTCAATATAGACTAAGATGACGTCATTTTCATCATTCGATAGATGACGTCAAAATGCGAATCAACACAAAGGATAACGGTGAAGGAAAACGGAAAATTCTTGTAGAAATACAGATATTTTTACTTTGTCATCGCATTTATTTAATAAAAGAATTAGGTATGTGATATTGCGACACAAAAGCTTGTATTTGCTTCTCGTTGCGGAGAAAAATTTGACACTAAAAACCGCAGCTCAAAGGAAATATAAGAGAGCCTATCTCTATCGAAACATAATTTTTCCTATTTTCTTCGCTTGAATAGGCAATGATGATTTTCAAGAATAATTGAAATTTTCATCCTAACTTTAACATTATTTTGAATTTTGTTTTAAGGCATATTTATCTATAACTTCTCAGTTTGGCAACACATTTACAAGTATAAAATGTAAATATTTATTATACCACTCTTCTTGTTATTAAATATACCATATGCGGTGCATAATTTTTCAACGAAGGTTTAGAAATCGCCATCGCTGTGATAATTCTCAGACAGGGTACCGTTTTTGCATAGCGAAAAGCAATTCTGGAGGATGAAATAATGACAATGTTATGGTCGTCAAATGGATTGCATCTGTATCAAATTCCTGTAATAAAATGGATGCAGGAGTTATTATGACAACACGTGCATCGTCCATACAACGCTTCAGACGAAATTTAATTCAACCCACTACCAGACGGCAAAATTTTAGACTGGCCCAAATTGAAAGGAGTTGCAGACGACAACTTAAAGCTTATGAAATTTCGGGTTTCTTTATTCTTTGGGCTAGAAAACATTGTGCATAATGAAGAAATTGCTTGTAGCAAGCAATTTCTTCACTTTCCACAATGTTTTCTAAAGTTTTTATGCTTAGAGGCGTCTAAAAGCGTCATTGTGTGGGAATGGGTAAAGTAGATGGAAATTCGTAAATATACATTGTAGAAATCAACGAAGGTATCCGAACTGCTTTGAGCGTTCAAAACTTTGATTTATTATATAACCTACGGAGCGGGGGTGAGTTAAACCCGTTGAATATTTTTAGCTAGCAAAGCGCCAGCTTTGATAGCTTAAGTTAACAGATAACATTTTGAGGTCGTCTCAAAGTTCAATGAGTGCAAACTGCCACTGGAGGCTTAACCACTAAATCCAGTGAATGCCCACGCCATAAAAAGTAGTTCTTATATATTTCAAGAATGTTGCAAACTCTATTCAAATTGTAGAGTACTCTTTCAAAAGCATGCTATTTAACCCATTCCCACTTTATTTCGCTTTTTAAGCATCTAAAGAGAAAAGCTTAGGAAAACATTGTGGACAATGAAGAAATTGCTTGTTATAAGCAATTTTTCATTGTCAACAATGTTTTCTATCCAACAAGGGAATATTTTTTCCAAATTCAACCAACTTGAAATCGACGTCTGCAATTTCTTTCAATTTGAACTAGTCTAAGATTTTGTCATGTTGTAATGGGTTAACTCATGGGTTACTTTAACCTCGTTTATTTATCATGATAACCTTTAGCAAAGAAGATTACATCACAAAACTATGCTTTACTAGCTTACAGTACTTTCAGTACTTTGATTGATTACACGTGCGATGTTTCTCCGTGGGATACCTATGTGAATGAGGTGTAGACTATAGTAACGCCTTTTAATTAACGTGAAAATTGCGTCATAATGCAAGAAACACGTCATTGTACAACGCCGGTATATGTTTGGTGGAATAATATAAATCGATGCATTTTAAGGATTTGATCGTTTTATCATTAAAGAAAAATGTCATTTCATAGAAAGAAAATCAAAATTGTGCACATAAGAAATTGAATCTGTTTATATGCGGCTCGTTAAAAAATAGGTATTTCACGAGCATCCATTTTATATCTGTTTTGCATAATATAATTTGCTCAAATTGTCGAAAATATTTTGAGTAGTGGGCTAACATTTTGTCCATAACCTTCATAGGCCTACCTTCAACTGACTGATCGCTGGCCCGTGCACTGACTCCAACAGGAAGTTTCATGTCGATATCCAACGGCGTTATTTTGTAATATTCATGAGCAGTAACATGACACAAAATAGTAAAAGATAGTTCGCGACCAAAACGGCGTAACCGCAGCTTGAAAAAGCTGGTTTCGAATGGGGTTTAACGCCGCATTTAACAGAATCTCAGTCATATCGCGGCTGGAGCGCCTAACAGTGGATTGCTGGTATTTCTCACACCAGTACTACCACTACATCCTTTCCTAGCCTCCAGCTGCTATCCCACTTAGGTTTACGATTATACACTCATTTGTGAGAGACAAATGTCGGAAAGAATATGTACCCTTACCAAGCCATTTCATTTCATGTTCTAATTGTTTCGTTTTGTTTGTATGAGTGAGGTTTAAGTTTAACGCCTCTATTAATATTACCGGTATTTCAGTCATATCGCGGCGGCTGGAGCATCTAACGATCGATTCCTGGTATTTCTCACACCAGTACTACCACCAGCTTTCTGAGCCCCCAGCAGCACCCCACTTAGGTTTACAATTATCCACCTATAGATTTGAGACAAATGTCGGAAAGGATCTGTGCCGCGACCGGGAATCGCACCCTGGACGTCATGATTCAGAGTCCATTTATGATTCCGACTAAAAACAACAACATCTAGAGTAAGACGAAAAATGCCCAAGCGGTGTAAACCCCAGATAAAACAAACAGAAAATGTGTGTACCGAAGCGAATTTTCTGTTATTAAATTGTAATTTTAGGATTGGTCATAATGACAATGCCATCCCTATGAGACATATTCGTATTGGATCAAATATCGCCAGTGTTAACGTTTGGTAGAACTTTATGGCGTCATTCAATCCTGTAGACGCGACTTGTAGTAATCAAAGGAAATTGGAATTCAAATAGTTTGTTGCGTTATTTCTGTCAGCGGTTTGTATAGCCGCACGTACCGCCCTTCTTGATATCGCAGACGGATTATTATGTCCACTAATATATTTTTCGTAGTGGATGAATAATTCAATTGTTGGTTTCGTCTATCAAAAACGGACGTTCTGTTTGGTCGGAAAAAAATTCATCCTCCATGAACAAAATTTTGAGCACGCAGCTATTTTGAATGCTTGCGCATTATCAGTTCTATACAAAAAAAGTTTGTAAAGATTTTACTTTTTTCGCTAGATGCTATTAAATTATAAGAACCGAAGAGAATATTTTTGTTTTCATGACTGTATGAACCGAAAAACCTAATCACACTTATGTATGAATCCGCTTCGCGTATTCATACAGAGTGAATATATTTTTTTTCGGTTCATACGTCGATGAAAACAAAAAATAATCTCTTCACCTCTTAACTCATCTGGTGGTACGTTGATTTTTGTAGCATGATTCATCACAATTGTTACATGTTCTGTCAAAACAGGCAGTGGTAGCAAGACATTTTTTGGGGGAACAAACTGTATATGGAATAGAATTTAATCAATTAGGGGGCTTCGTAACAATTGTACATGTATATTTTCTTCATTTCACAAAATCAGCAGTTCCATACTTGGTTATAATGCCAGATTGGAGTTTGGAAAGAGGGGGAGGGGGGAGGCTTCGATAGCCTGCTATGTGGACTATTTTTTAAGTTATCAAAAGCGTATTTTGCTATGCAACCATTAATGTTATTCTAAAGAAAACTGCCGGCGTTGGCATTAATAATTCTAGATAACGATCCGTTCCTCAGAAAAAAAGTCTGCCTAAATGATGTTACTTTTTGACGTTGGAAAATTGAAATGTTATGATGACGTCACACTATTGCTTCGCCCCCATAGTAAAAGTGACATTGGGAAACGTTTTAGCAAATGCAGAAATTGCTTGTTCCATGCAATTTCGACATTATCCATAATGTTTTCTACCCCAAAATACAGAGTTTAACAAACACCAACCAAAAATATCGCCTGCTACTTTTTAGACGAGTCCAATAAATGTTGCCGTCTAGAAAGATAGTTTATTCTGAAATGTGAAAAAGGTGGAAATCATTTTTTTCTTAACTTAAGCAGGTTTTCCAAGTCGAAATATCTTATAGTTTCAGTTACAAATAGTCGTACCGTCTTTTTTTCTTCTCTCTTTCTTGTAAGCAAATGATCTTCATTCGCTCTAGATGCTGCACCAATAGCCAATATGCAGTAAAGTAAATCTTAATGTATGAATATACAGGTTATAGTGAGTGATCAAAGGTCAATTTTGTCTAAACAGGTATAGACAAAAATTGACATTTGATCACTCACTATAACTTGTACATCTACAGTGTCAATTTAATATCAATCATGTTATTTGGTTACGTAAACAATATGTACATATAACGACAATTATTCGGTCATTCCGACAATTTTATCACTTGTAGCCGGAATAGGATCTTTACTTGGGGGAATTGCTGCGACATTTAATACTCCGCATGGAATAGTTATTCCAGACAGTTTTTTGTGTCTTTCTTTCTTTCCTCCTTAATTCGGTGAATAATTGATTTATGAATCACCGTCAAATGATGAAAGTGATGTTCGACCTGAGACTGCTAAACGAATAATTTTAACACGTGCAAACGAGTCATAATAGATAGTTCTTTTCCAGGGGAATTCAGAAACATTGCAAATAATTTTCATATGCCTATATTTGTTGTCACTAATAATAGTAATGATGATTTGAATAATAATGCTTTTTACGGCTGAGTTCAAATAGTTTTTTTTTCAAGAAATCAGAAGTAATACACTCGCAAAAGTATAATTGAACATGTATTTGAAAACAATCTGGAGCTGAATAATAAAAAAAAAAAAGCTGTAAGGAAATTCTGCGAACCTTATTGCTCAGACCCGGTTTATAAAAGGAAAGACTGTCTATACATTTATCCATTTTTTCTGTGAATTAACATTACATAACATTACATTACATGAAATTCTCAATTCAAAGATGAAAAAATGACGGATCGGTGCTGTTAATAAGAAAAAACGATAGATCAATCAAATCATACACATCCACGTAAACCCGACAGGAAGGTCGACTTAGATATTAAACATTTTGTAACAAAAAGTAAAATGGTTGGTTGTTGAATGTCAGGACGTTTAAGTTTGAAAAGGAACATAAATGCTTAACTAATGTCGATCAAGTTCGGAGTTCGAAAGTCACTTCCTGTCTAAATGTATGATTTCATTGGTTCACCTCTATTGATTGACAACAGCCATCCGTCCATGAAACAAACAAACAAACAAACAAACAAACAAACAAACGTAAGTTATACTCAGTTTGGTATATTATCAATACACTTCAGCAGACAGCTCTTCATTACATAGACTAAATTATTAAAATCCATTATTAGATCTTAACAAAATTATTAGTTTCGAGAAATTCTAAGTCATTTGGGATAAGTCTGTATTGTAGTATACAATTACAGCAGATATCAATTAAAGATGGTGTTTGAAAGCTAATACATTTCATGATTTATAAATAACAAAATGAATTATCATATAAAATTACGTACAATGTCAGACCATGAAGCGGGTTACAATCGGCACATGTACACAATAGCGTGCCGAGATTTGATGAAAAAAATAACACCATTATATGGCAGTATTTCATCCTGACAATAAGAATATATCAACTTCTTAAAATATTGTTGAAATGGAAGAGCGAGTGACGAGACAAATTTTGGGATATATGTACATCACAAGTTCGCAACGGATTTCCACAGTCTCTTATCAAAGTTGAACTCCAATCTCTTGAAAATGTTGTTGTTTCTTCCGATTTTCAGTTTGAGTTTTAGTCAAAGGTTATGGCTTTAGTGAAAGAGGAAATTGTTGACAACAGTTATTTATATCTTACCTCCACGCCTCCCCCCAGGTATTGACACCAGATCCCATATTCACCAAAAGTTTCTAAATGTTAGAAAAATATGTAGACTAAATTGTAAGGTTCAAACAGTTTTAAGAACAGAATAATCCTTATTTAATTTGAATATGCATACCTGGAACTTTTTCAGTACTTTGGCGGACAGGCACTTTTATTTGATAAATAGTAGGCCCGCCTGAATCATCGGTTCGTAAGAAGGCGGATGGATGAAGATCAGAAAATTTCGTAGTATTCGTTCTGATGAGACTGTTTTATTTTGAGTGTAAATCCAACACAATTGTAACTTTAACTGGGCCTTTCTTCTGTGTGACTCTTTTTAAAACTTTCGAGACAAAAGATATTTATTAGGATGATGATTGTTTCTTTTAATAATTCCCACACCTTTTTGACGTCCCACCTGAAAAACGCCATAGAAAACATCTTTGGAAATGAAGAAAATGCCTATAACAAGCTAATTCTTCATTAACCATGATATTCCACCCCTATCAAAACCACAAATATACTTCTCAAATAACTAAGCCTCAAGGGGAAGAAGTTCTTTGACAAAGAAGAGATGACGCTTCAATAGAATATCTTGCAAATCTTAAGCATGTGATACATTTCATTAAAATGAAGCAAAACTATAGGGAACGTTTTCGAAACAAAACTACAAGAATGCTTGTACATAGACGGACGGACTGATGGTCCCTTGTTTATCATCGAATTTCCCTGCGATCTTTAGCCAAAATGGGTTTCATTTAGACTTGATTGTTTTCAAGTTTAATTTGAGAGATCAGTCACGTGACTACAAAATCAATCACGACTCAACAGAAGTTTATACTTCGCGGAAAGGTTCTCTTGATTTCGTACTTTTTAAAACACTTACAATAGATTAATGTCTTAGAATGAGTGATCGGGGAAGTTTCTATGTCTGGAAAGCTTGGCATTCAAAATTAGAGGTTTCAAACGCAAGAGTGAAATTAAAGGACAAGTTTCGCAATATAGACAATATCGAGTATTGAAGGAAACTGTTTAATGTTTCATGAGTACGCAAGGTACAGTTGAAATCATGACGATTATTGAAAATATCTGATTTCAGGTAGTTTATTTCATTAAGAAAGGGAAGAACATAATTCAACGATGGTAGAAGGTGTAAAATTAAGCCAGTGTTCTCTTTTTAGCTCAGATAGTGATCTAGCTGTGTCCTTTGTCCGTCGACCGTCGTTTGCCATTATCTTGTATGCACTCAATGGCAATTTCTCAAATGTATATAAACTTGGACAGAACATCCACCTCTTATAATTTCTTGAATTGGATTACATGGGGTCAAAAACTAGATCAAATCTTACAGATCCCTCGTGTGTAGTCTAGAGGTAATATTTTTGGCTCAAACGTCCTTATAATTGAGCAGAAATCTTTCCTTTGTGATATCTCAGATGATTTGATATTTGTTCACATACGATAAAACTAGGTCATTAAATCGAATCTCAGAAATACGATGTGTGCACACGTTATGTCCCGTTGTTTGACTCAATATCCTGATCTGACCTCCTTTACATCTGAACTAGTTCGAAATTAGGTCACAGTGGGTCAAACAGTGTCACTAGGTAAATCATTAGAAATACCTGGTGTTTACTCCAGGCCAGTTTTATTTTATTTATTCATTCATTTTTCTTCAAAGGCTCTTACAGATTTGGTAAAAAACGTTGAGTTTATGATATGTCGACCAATTTCGATATTTGGTCACAATTAATAAATAACAAGGTCACTAGGTCAAGTCTTAGAAATATACACTGGATGTATAGTGAGGGCGAAATATTTAGTGCTGAATGTACAGTTATTTTGTGAGAATGTTTATTTCAATGAAATCTGGGACAAATTTGATATTGGTTCAAATGGTGTAACAACTGCAGGGTCACTGGGTCAAATTGAAGAAATACCTTGAGGGCAATCAGGATGCCAAATTTTTGCTTAAACCACCAGATATTTCAGCAGAATTTTGAGTTTATTTTATTTCGGACAAGTATAAGATTGATTCACGTGGGGTTATTAAAATTAAAAATACATTGATTGCACTCTGACGGTAAAATCTTGACCCAGAATCGCTCATATATGGCCAGAATTTTGTTTTGAAATCTTGCAAAATGTCAATATTTTATTGAAATAGGCTACTATGTCAAATCCTAGAGAAAAAAATTAGATGTAACAGAGAGGCAACCTATTTGGCGCAATTTCTTAAAATTCCTTTAGAATTTTTGTCTCCCTGATATGCTCAAATATCTGATATCTAGAATAAGTTCAACATTTTTCATATGGTTTTAACGCATCGGAATAAGGATAGGAAATAAATTTCTAGAAGGAGGAGACATTTTTTTGTATCAATCTCGTTTTTAACACTTTCCTATTTTGCAAAATTATATATCTATCCAAATTCAAAGGTTTTGCATACGTAAATTTAAAGTGGATTTAATTTGAAAAAAAAAAAAAAAAAATATCAGGGTAAAAAATATTTTAAAAAAGAAAGAATTGCTGGTTACAAGAAATTCCTTTCTCCTCTACAATGTTTTCTCAATTATAAAATGACAAGGATGTAAAAACCAGGGATTAAACAAAAAAGGGTTTTACTCAATATACATGTATTTCTATATGTATATCTTACTATTGCCAAAAAACTTAAATCATCTACATCTGGTTTCTCTTCACAAATCTAGATTAAAACTATTATTCCCTACGAATCAAACGATTTCCAGTTTTTCTCTCCCCCCCCCCCCCTCAAACAAAACTTATTGAAAACATTGTTGAAAAATGAAATGAAATGTTTTTAACAACTAATTTTTCAATGAATGCAATGTATCAACACATAAAGATTTATAAACTTTCTTAACCTATTCCCACTAAACAAAGTTTAGACTGGTCCAAATTGAAAGAAGCCACAGACGATAGAATTTTAAATTTTGTTGTCTTTTTGCTCAGAAAATATTATGGGTAATGAAGAAATTGCTTGATACAAACAATATCTTCATATTCCGCAATGTTTACCAAATCTTTTATCTTTGGGGCGTAAAAAGGAGGGATTGAGTGGAAATGGGTTTAAGTTGTCGCCTGCAACCTCTTTCAATTCACACCTGTCTAAAAAAAGTTTGTCGTCTGCCGGTAATGGTTTAAAGTATATAAAGATAACGTGGCAGTAACAAAATGAGGTTCATACCCTCTCCAATATGAATATAGGCCATAGTGTGTTTAAATGACTTATTGGAATCACAAATCCAAAGAGGCAGAAATTACCGGGGGACATATCAATGCTAGATTAGACCTCTCAATTAAGTTAGCTTTACAACATTCTCTTCTGCAATATTATCTATGTTTCTGTGTCCAGTTAAGAAAGAAGACCCTTACCTTTAACACTTTTGGTCTCATAGACCTTGCAGAAAGTCCCTTTTCGCCTAAAGGGTCATTATTCTATCAGGTGACATATCAGGCGTATTGGCGTAACTTTTGGTAATAAACATATGAGTACATTTTTGTCTGTCTTGTCCATATTTCAGCGAAAAGTTGATTAATGATTCTTGAGAAGTTAGCGAAAAAATAAAACTTGCGATCTAAGGAGGCAAAACTAGGAAGTAAGTCGCTTGTACACGAGAAACTATCGTATTTAATTGCAATCTTGCGAGAATTCGTGTAATATTTAATCCCCCGCGAGGAATAGTTGACCCAGACAGCTTACTAGTAGCCAATTACCAGAAGACAAAATTTCAGACTGGTCCAAATTCAAAGATGTTGCAGACGATAGATTTTACCCGATTGAAATTTCAAAGATCCTTTGTCTTTTGGGAAAGAAAACTTTGAGGATAATGAAGAAATTGCTTGTTACAAAGTAAGACAGGCTGAAAGAATTTTGCAACTTGATTTTTAATTTGGTTTGAACTTTATGTATCGCATTTTCTTCATTTTCCTACCTTTTTATAGATTATATTGGACATTTTCTTTTATTTCTGATCAATATCCGATCATAAGGAAAATGGGATAATTAAGAAGAAAAGAAATAATAACACGCAAATAGGGCCGTTTAGCGCTTTCAACTCTTTAATTTGAATGTAATTGGGAACAAGTATTTCATTCAGCATGACTAGGTTTATTTCTATTGAGATTTGCATCGGACCAAAGTCTGTTTAAAAATAACTTTTAAAGTTAGAATCGTGGAAAAATATAGATTTTCTACCAGTTTGTGAGACTATAATGGTATCACGTTATACCAGAGACAGTGTTACGGGAATGACAAACTGCAGGATTGCGTTTTAGACACCTGTAATTTCCATCGCTCTCCACAGACAGGATGTTTGACATTTTTATCAAGGTCCGCCTCTTAAAGTCATTTGTCTCCGTCTCAATTTCCCCTTGCGAACCTGGAATCCGTTTGAAGTGAACAGAAGTGAGTTATTTGAACGTGATTTCGAAATAAATCACAAGAGGAGAGTAAGATAAAAGGCAATGACCCAAGTCCCACCCACCCACCCCCAAAAAAGGAAGAAAAAACAACATAAAAAACAACAACAACAATATCAACAACAATAACCATACTGACTGAAAGATACACGAAATAGGTAAAGGAATTAGACTTGGGCATATTGATTAAGTGTGATGATTTAACCCTTTCCCATATATTTTTCATTGCTTTAGCAGCCTTAAAATAAGGTTTAACTCTTCCTCATATGGGCCCAATAATGAACTTTAATACCCTGAGATGACTTGAAAGAAAAAAAATTGGCAAAATTAATAATCGCATATGACAGACAGTACAGGGGATATTGGAATATGATGAAGATTTTTAAATTACTTTACTTTGAAATAAACCACTGTTATTAGATTGGAATGTACAGAGAGCGTGATATAGTTCGAATTTGATGAAGATTTTTAAATTACTTTACTTTGAAATAAACCATTGTAATATGACCAAGATTAGAATGTACAAACTGTACGATGGATGTTGGAATACATGTATTATGAAGACTTTTAGATTACTTTACTCTGAAATGAGCCAGTGTAAGATGACCAAGACTGGAATGTACAAACTGTACTATGGATGTTGGAGTACATGTATTATGAAGATTTTTAAATGAAATAAGCCACTTTAATATGAATAAGATCGAAATATACAAACAGTACGAGAGATGTTCAAATATTATGATGATTTTTGAATCACTTACTCTGAAAACAATCATTGTTATATAAACGAGATCAAAATGTACAGACAGTCCTAGGGAAGTTCGAATATTATGAAGATGCTTAAATTATTTAACTCTGAAATAAACCACTGTAATATAAACAAGAACAAATTGTACAGACAGTGCGAGGGCTGTTGGAATTTTATGATGAATCTAAAATTTCTATACTCTGAAATCAGCAACTGTAATCTGAACAAGATCGATATGTTCTCGCTCCATTTTGATATCATTTGTCCGTTTTTTAGCCTGAGATTGCGTAAGCAATCTGAGGCTAGAGTTACAATGCTAAAAATTCAAACCCATGCAGAGTTTAATGTGAAAACATAATGTAAAAACATCTATCGCAATCAATATGATCTTCTCTCGCATGAGAAGTAGATCGGATCTGACCATAAATTAATACGCCCGATTGAGGCGAGAAGGACGAAAGCGAGATATGACTCATTGAAAGCTGTCGGCTTGATGTACAGTACTTTCGTGTGAGTGTTCTGAATTTGGCAAAATTATCAAAACTTGACGAGTGAATAGAAAGAAAGGAGATATATAATATATTGGAAATTATCAAACATATATAATCATAACATATTGTTAAGAAAAAATAAGGTGTTTGTTTCATACCAAAATAATATTACTTACCGTATTCTAGAGTAACAATGTTGAAACGGTCCGGTTAGACGAAGTTGCTGTATGAAGCTGATAAGCGAAGCTGTCGGTTTTACTTACGATTGGAATGTTTTGCTTAACAAATTAATTGGTCATTCTTAGGATCATATTCGCACTGTCTGAAAACAGTTTGGTCGTGCCCGGACTTTGTGTCTATATATTTTTACCTCCGAATTCTACCCAAAGGATGCAACGTCTACATACCGCTTTTGAGAGGTGTACATAATCATGTTAACCTGGTAAACGACCACCCGCCCTCTCTCGCTCTCTTTATCTGGAGATTATAAAGCGCATATTTACATAACGAAATTGGTCTGTGTGGTAGAATACTCACATCGCACGAGAGAGCCTCCTAGTTCGAACCTGGCTACTAGCTCCATTCCCCCATCTCTCTCACTCTCTAGCTCTCTCTGGCTAGCTATACTGGCTGAAAGCCAACGAGCTTTTGTCATGATGTGGTTTCCGTCGTCCGTCCGTCAACTTTTAAAAATCTTCTCAGAAAGTACTGAACATAATTTAACCAAACTCAAACAAAATTCACAGGAAGGATCCTTGGGTGACCTTTATCAGATCCCCTAAAAGCATTTTGATCGGGTGAAAAATATGTACATGTAAATATATCGTAAAAATACCTCAATGGGGTGAAAATTATTGCGGACAGGTTGTGTCCCCTAGCGCAAAAATTGGCAGATCTGCGCATAATCGACAGTAGATTTGGGTAAAAAGTGGCACCTCCGATAATTCGACCATCAAACTTTTTCTGTCCAGATTATATATCTCCTGTATACATATCTCAGGCTTTCAGCGCTTTCAGCGCTTTGATTATATGCGCGCCTGTTGTGTTTAAGTTTGTATGACGTTAACCCTTTCACGTTTTTGAAACTTTAGACCTGTCCAAATTCAAAGGTTTTGCAGACGAAAATTGAATGTGAATTTATTTTAAAACATAAACATCCAGTAAGGTAGAAAATATTGTTTGCTTGTCACAATCAATTTCTTCTTTTTTCCCAATGTTCTCTCAAGTACAAAAAAGCGATGTAAAATCCCGGGTTTGTACAGGAAAGGGTTAAGCTGAGTTATGGCCTTTTAAACAGAGTCATTTTCATGCATCCAAGGCATCAATTCACAAAACCTGAAAGGTGTTACAAGCAGCTTCTCTTTCTCCCAAAATCTTTCTGTAAACGCCAATCTTTAATGACGTATAAAGTCCGGACTATAAAGATGTAACTCGAACGCAAAAAAATCAAATCAAAACAAAACAAACAAAAAAAAGAAAAACACAAAAACTTTGTTGTTTAAGAGATGAAGAGATTTTTTTTGTTTTCATGGAGATATGAAACGAAAAACCTAATCAAATTGTATGAATTCGCGAAGCGGATTCATACATAAGTATGATTAGGCTTTTCGTTTCATACCTCCGTGAAAACGAAAAATATTCTATCCATTTCTTTTGATTTAATAACATCGAGTGATAAAAGCCAATATTCTACAGATGTTGATACTTTTTGTATGGGACTGTTTTGTGCGGAAGCATACAAAATAGCTGCGTGCTCAAAATTTTGTTCATGGAGTTGTGAACTTTTTCCGGCCAATCAGAAAGCTCGTTTTTGATGAAGAAACTGAAAATTAAAGTATAAAGCACTTACTTCATTTTCAGCAATGTTTCTTTCTGTCTTATTTAAATACCAATTTCTTTTTCAGTTATTCGACATTTTCAGGTACTTTCTCCCTCCTTAAACTTTTTCTATGACTTTTTCAACGGTTACTTGGTACTTTATATTCAAACAAGAGCAACGCATAATGGGTGTCCTACGCTTGGCTGTTGGACGCTGGATAGCAAAACAAATCCCAAAAGTGGCACAATTTGTATTTGAAAAAAATACAATTATCTCTATAGCTCAACCTTTATAGATTTCTCTTTGATATTGAACATATATTCAAAGTCCCACATAAATGTCTTGACTCATAACATCAGATTTAAGTCTTAGATTGGCGCATCGTTTGACGGATCGCTGGCCTCGCCCACTGACTCCGCTGGTAAAGCCCATTGACCCCACCCGGAAGTATGTTTTTCGACATGAAACGGCGGTATTTTGCAAAAGGGGGGGAAAGGTTGGTTGGTGAGATAGACGTCGTATCTATTGCCTAAATCAGTTGTATTTACGACAAGTAAGTCGCAAAACCAACAAAAAGTTTGCACATAAACGTCTGCCGATGTTGGAGTAAATCGTTTACTTCCTGTCTAAATGAACGACCTGATTGGTCGACTTATTCGTTGATTGACTGCCAAAAACCGCCAATCGCCAGCACATTGAAATCTTCAGATATCATTACCAGCTTCTGTGCGGTTTGATGGCTTCCAAATATAATAAGAGGGCATTTATATCCAGACGCACAGCTCTTTCTCTAATGGAATAGAGAATTAGGGAGACACATTTGGTGACATTTTGTAACAAATTACTAATATAAATCCAAACTAAATGGAGACTTCTGGGATAAATACAGTAATGATCAGCTTGATTACTTGTCCAAATAAGAGATCAGGCTTTAAATTCCCTATACCTTCCCAGCTGAGTTCAGTTAATACGTTTTACATAAAAATCAAAACGACGCTAACATTCGAGACTACCACCAGCAACAATAAAGTAATAAATACGTGTATTTTGGTATCATAACAAATCTATTTCTCTTTTATAAAACAAACTAGAGTAGAAAATATGCAGCCACTCAACTTGCCGCATCGTAGTTGATATCACGTCGGTCTATCAATCAAGAGGTCAAGGGGGCGTTCCCCGGTTACGTAAAAATCCTATCCACATTTGTCTCATACCAATCGCTTCTTGGCCTTTGGATCAAAGTGTTTTATCTGTTGATAATCGTACTCTTAAGCGGAATTAGCAGCTGAAAGCTCGGAAAAGATACAGTGGTAGTACTAGTATGAGAAATATAAGGAGTCCATGGCTAGATGCTCCAGCCGCCGCTATTTGATATAAATACTGTTAAAATTGACTTTTAATCCATTAAAAAATTAATAGAAAATATCCTACCGCCAAACATCCAGAAGGGTTAGACTTTGCCAGATACAATGTATAAATTAACAGAAGCGAAGATTTATACTGTTATCGACCTCTCTTAATAACCCTTTTCTGTTTAATCCCTGTTTCTACGTCCCTGTGTGTGTGCGTGTGTGTGTTTTTTGAGAACAAATGGTGGAAAAAGAAGAAACTGTTAGTAACAAACAGTTACTTCTTTTTCCACAATATTTTCTACTCTACTGAATGATCATTTATCGATTAAATTCAATTTGAAATTGTCGTCTGCAAAACTCTTAAATTGGGACCAGTCTAGAATTTCGAAAAACAGGGTAGGTTTAACATTTAGAGATTATATAATATGCGTGTATAGGCATAAACAGATTAAAAAGGTTAAATAAAGACTGAAAACTTTATTTTGATTAACGATAAGTTTTTATTACCAACATATATGTTTTCCAAAGCTTTTATCTTTGGGGCGTAAAAAGGAGGGATTGAGTGGAAATGGATTTAAGTTGTCGTCTGCAACCTCATTCAATTCACACCTGTCTTAAAAAAAAGTTTGTCGTCTGTCGGTGATTGTGTAACCCATGCCATGCAGAATTAAAATCCTAGATAGAATTGCTCTAAAATCAAGGGGCTGACAGCACTGGAATGCCTTAATGAGGCTCAATATTCATTTTAATAAAATGATTATTCAAACAGTTCTGGCTTAAAGGGGACAAACCCGAGGTATAGACAAAGATCAGACTGCACTTATGTACAGGCTGATCTTTGTCTATACCCCCTGCCTGAACAGGAATATTCGGAGTTCAGCATGACAAGGTTTAATGTATTTAAAGCGGCAGTAACAAGAGGAGTTTCATCCTGTCTCCGAACCCTCTCCAATATGAATATTGGTCAGATCGATTGATTGATTGTATGTGTTTAACGCCGCTTTTAACAGTATTTCAGTCATATCGCGGCAGCTGTAACACCTAACAATGGGTTCCTGGTTTTTCTCACACCAGTACTACCACTACATCGTTTCCTAGCCTCCCACTTAGGTTAACGATTATCTACCCATTGGTGAGAGACAAATGTCGGAAAGGATATGTGCCGCCGTCTTTGAAGATTAGGAGTCTGACGCGATACCGACTGCGCTATGACTGCGGCGATTATTTGCCAGAATGTGTTAAAGCCATCACCACATGGTAAAGAATTTGAATGGTCCAAATTGAATGAAGATGCAGCCGACAATTTTAGTTTGATGGAACCATAAAATTCTTTGTCTTTTGGGGAAGTAAACAAGAAAAAAGTTTTAGTTTGATGGATTTATAAAATTCATTTTCTTTTGGGGGAGAAAACATTGTAGACATTGCAGAAATTGCTTGAAAAAAGCAATTTCTACCATGTCCACAATGTTTTCACAAACTTTTTTCTTTGGGTGTGTAAAAAGGAGGGATTGTATTGATATGGATTAAATGACTTATTGGAATCACAAATCCAACGAGGCAGAAATTTTAGGGGACATATCAATGCCAGATTAAGTTAGCCTTACAACATTCTCTTCTGCAAGATTATCTATGTTTCTGTGTCCAGTTAAGACATGAGACCCTTACCTTTAACACGAAACGATGGACAATGGGTTGATTATAATTTGCTAAAAAACTAACAATATTCGGAACACACTAATTCATTTCTTATACAGAATTGACGTATTGCCGGATTGCGGTTGGCTAAAGTTGAGAACCCTCACGTGAAAACTTCGTAAAGTATGGATCCCGATCAATCCGCGCGAATTACACGGGCTACCTAGGATAAACCTTTATCACGTCTTTTACTTATTTCCGAATGGAGAATGACCGTTCTACCATACTATATTATAACTTTCAAAGTACCAATATGACTGACCGCTGAAAGGTTAGATCCCTTTTTTAAATTTTAGTCTCATAGACCTCCAGAAAGTCCCCTTTCGCCTAAAGGGTCATGATTTCATCAGATGACATATCAGGCATATTGCCGTAACTTTCGATTTTATTTTTTCACTTTCAAGTTTGTTTTTATCAATCAGTGTATTTTTGTCTAAGACCAGCCTTATTTTCTAGGCGTTAAAACCAATGACCAAACGGCAACAGTTTAGAATTGTCAAAATTGTAAGATTTTGCATCCAACATTTTTAGTTGGTGAAATTTTGATCTGTTGACACAGAAAACGTTGTGAATAACGAAGGAATTGCTTGTCACATACAATTTCTTCATTGTCCACAAAGTTCGATAATAGTTTTTTATTCTTTCAGAGATATGCTTTGGACAAAATCCAAGTCTTAAAAACAAAAAAGGGCAATAACTCCAAAATTATGCATGCAAGAGTTACGGGTCTTGTGCACTGTACTTCTACCAAAGAGATCTATCCCCTTATGAAGTATCAAGTTGATAGCATTTATACTTTAGGAGATATTCTCCGGACAAGCTTAAGTTAATAGTTGTCATTTTTCAGAGATCTGTGCTTCGGACAAAATCTTAGTCTTTAAAACAATAAAGGGCAAAAACTCCAAAATTATGCTAGCTAGAGTTGTGGTTCTTGTGCACTGCACTTCTCCTCAATCAGATCTATCGACCTATGAAGTTTCAAGTTGATAGCATACTTTAAGAGATATGCTCCGGACAAGCTTAGTGATGGAATGACAGAATGACGGAACGACGGACGGAGACCATTACTTTATCCCCTTCGCCGAAACGGCGGGGGGGGGGAGTAATAAACATTTGATTATATTTTTGTCTGTCTTGCCCACATTTCAGCGAAATGTTGTTTTATGATTTTCGGGAAGTTACCGAAAAAATAAAACTTGCGATCTAGGGAAGCAAAACTAGGAAGTTAGTCGCTTGTACACGACAATCTATCGTATTTAATTGCAACCCTGTGAGAATTCGTGTAATATTTAATCCCCCGCGAGGAATAGTTGACCCAGACAGCTTAACCAATTACCAGAAGACAAAATTTCAGACCGGTCCAAATTCAAAAATGTTGCTGACGACAAATTTTACTCGATTGAAAGATGTTTTGTCTTTTTGGGGTAGAAAACTTTGGGGATATTGTAGAAGTTGCTTGTTACAATATTAAGAGATTGGCTGAAAGACTTTGCAGCTTGGTTTTTAATTTGGTTTGAACTTCATGTATCGCATTTTCTTTCACTTTTTAGCTCACCTGAGAACAAAGTGCGAGGTGAGCTATTGTGATCGTTCGTTGACCGTCGTCCGTCCGTCCGTCTGTCCGTCCGTCCACAATTTCTTTAAAAATCTTCTCCTCCTAAACCAGTAGGCCAATCAAGCTAAAACTTTGCAGGGATGTTCCTTGGGTGAAGTTCTACAAAAGTTGTTAAAAGAATTTAATTCCGTCAAAAACTCTGGTTGCCGCGGCATGTGAAAATGGGAATCTTTAGTAAATCTGTAAAAATCTTTGAAAATCTTCTCCTCCTAAACCAGTAGGCCAATCAAGCTGAAACTTTGCAGAGATGTTCCTTGGGTGAAGTTCTACAAAAGTTGTTAAATGAATTAAATTCCGTCTAAAACTTTGGTTGCCGCTGCATGTGAAAATGGGAATCTTAAATAAATCTGTAAAAATCTTTAAAAATGTTCTCCTCCTAAACAAGTAGGCCAATCAAGCTGAAACTTAGCAGGGATGTTCCTTGGGTGAAGTTCTACATAGGTTGTTAAAAGAATTTAATTCCGTCAAAAACTCTGGTTGCCGCGGCATGTGAAAATGGGAATCTTTAGTAAATCTGTAAAAATCTTTAAAAATTTTCTCCTCCTAAACCAGTAGGCCAATCAAGCTGAACTTTTTCAGAGATGTTCCTTGGGTGAAGTTATACAAAAGTTGTTAAAAGAATTTAATTCCGTCAAAAACTTTGGTTGCCGCGGCATGTGAAAATGGGAATCTTAAGTAAAACTGTAACAATCTTTAAAAATGTTCTCCTCCTAAACAAGTAGGCCAATCAAGCTGAAACTTAGCAGGGATGTTCCTTGGGTGAAGTTCTACAAAAGTTGTTAAAAGATTTAATTCCGTCAAAAACTCTGGTTGCAGCGGCATGTGAAAATGGGAATCTTTGGTAAATCTGTAAAAATCTTTAAAAATTTTCTCCTCCTCAACCAGTGGGCCAATCAATCTAAAACTTTGCAGGGATGTTTTTTTGGTGAAGCTCTTCAAAAGTTGTTAAAAGAATTTAATTCCGTGAACTCTTGTAACTGCGGCATATGAAAATGGAAAATTTTTAGAAAATCTTTGTTGTCTTTTTTTTTAACAGACTACAAGGCCAAAGGCATTTATATTTTATATAGAGCATAATCATATTGTTCTCAACCCAGTTTTTTTTAAATATTTAATCTCTGGGGTCAAAAATTGCCCCGCCCCTGAGGTCTGAAGTTTGGAAAAATGATTAATTAGAGCAATTTCAAAAGACTTCTCCTCTTAAACTATAAGGTCTAGGATATTCATATTTGGTATGGGGCATAACTAGATGGTTTTGTACCATATCACTAAAAGTTGTCTTCTTCAGGTCAAAAAAAGCTCTGCACTAGGGGTCCAAAATTTGGAAAAACGCAAAATTTGAATATGTTAGAAAAAAATCTTCATTTTAAGGAGGAGGGCATTTATATTTTGAGTGTAGCATAGCCTGGCTGTTATCTATCTGTTTTGATCAAATTATGCTTGTAGGTTAATAATCACCCCTTCCCTGGGTGTCCAAAGTTAGTAAAAATGCTCAATTAGACCATGTTCAATAGTCTTTTCCTCCCAATCTAAAAAGTCTAAGGCATTCATATTTTGTATATAGCATATCCAGATGGTTCCCTACCATGTTAGCTAAAATTTTAGCCCTGGGATAAAACATGGCACTGCCCCAGAGGTCAAAATTTTTTGAAAACGCCTAATTAGAGCAACATCAAAAGTCTTCTCCTTCTAAAAAATAAGGTGAAGGGCATACATATTTGGTATGTAGCATGACTAAATAATTTTGTACTACGTAACAGTAAAATATGCTCTTAGGATAAAAAATGTTTCTGTTCCTGGGGTTGAAAATTGCGTAAATTGCATTGAAAGAATTCTTCTTCTTAAATATAGGTTCCAGTGCATTTGCATTAGAAACAAAGGATAACATTATTGTTATCTACCACGTTTATATCCTTTTGACAAACATGGCCCTTCCCAAGGCAAGGATATGAAAAACGCTCAATAAGAGCATGTTCAAATATTTTCCACTCCTCATGTATAAGTTGTAATGCATTCATATTTTGATTTATAGTACATCCAGATTGTTCTCTACCAAGGTTGCTAAAATTACACCCATTGAAGTTGCAGACAGTTATTAGACTTTGATTGAAATCTAAATACAAAGAATTTCAGGTAGAAAACACTGTGAGAAATGGATAAATTGCTTGTCACTCCCTTTCTCACTATGTATTTTTCAAACCTGTTTTCCCTGAGGGTGACAAATTCTGGGATAGTTTGGTAATGGATTAAACTATAAAGCCAAAGGCATTCATTATTATTGTAAAGCATTACTGGATTGTTTTGTACAAAGCCCAAAATCTTATATATCTTTTTTTTATTTTGCTCAAGTTGTGTATTTTTTATACTAAAAAGTACTGTAATTTGGAGATGCCTCAGGTGAGCGATTTAGGACCATCATGGTCCTCTTGTTTATCTTTTTATAGATGATATTGGACATTTTCTTTTATTTCTGATCAATATCCGATCATAAGGAAAATGGAAAAAATTAGAAGACAAGAAAAAATAACCCACAAACAAGGTCGTTTAATGCTTTCAACTCTTTGATTTGAATGTAATTTGGAACATGTTTTTTATTCAGCATCACAAGGGTAAATTCTATTGAGATTTGCATCGGACCAAAATCTGTTTAAAAATAACTTTTAAAGTTAGAATCGTGAAAAGATATAGATTTTCTACCAGTTTGTAAGAATGTAATGATATCACGTTATACCAGAGACAGAGTTACGGGGATGACAAACTGCAGGATTGCGTTTTAGACACCTGTAATTTCCATCGCTCTTCACAGACAGGATGTTTGACATTTTTAGAAAGGTCCGCCTCTTAAAGTCATTTGTCTCCGTCTCAATTTCCCTTTGCGAACCTTGAATCCGTTTGAAGTGAACACAAGTGAGTTATTTGAAAGTGTAATTGAAATAAATCACAAGAAGAAAGTAAGAAAAAGGCAATGACCCGCCTCCTAATACCCCAACCCCCCAAAAAGGTAAAAAAACAACAACCCCCCCCCCCCGTAAAAAACAAACATACAAGCAAATAAACCAACAACAACAATAACCATACTCACTGAAAGATACACGAAAGAAGGTAAAAGGGGTAAGACATGAGTATATTGATGGTATTAAGTTTGATGATTAAACACTTTCCCATATACTATGTGGGATAGCAGCTGGAGGCTAGGAAAGGATGTGATGGTGGTACTGGTGTGAGAAATACCAGGAATCCATTGTTAGGTGCTCCAGCCGCCGCGATATAACTGAAAGATTGTTGAAAGCGGCGTAAAACCCCATTCAAACAAAACAAACTTTCCCATATATTTTTCATTGCTTTAGCAGCCTTAAAATAAGGTTTAACTCTTCCTCATATGGGCCAATTAATGAACTATATTACCCTGAGATGACTTGAAAAGAAAACATTTTGGTAAAATTAATAATCGCTTATGACAGACAGTACAGGGGATTTTGGAATATGATGAAGATTTTTGAATTACTTTACTTTGAAATAAACCACTGTTATTAGACCAGGATTGGAATGTACAAACAGCACGAGATAGTTTGAATATTATGAAGATTTTTCAATTACTTTACTCTGAAATAAACCACTGTAATATGACCTTAATTGGAATGTACAAACGGTACGATGGATGTCGGAATACATGCATTATGAAGACTTTTAAATTACTTTACTCTGAAATAAACTAGTGTAATATGACCAAGATTGGAATGTACAAACAGAACTATGGATGTTGGAGTACATGTATTATGAAGATTGTAAAATGAAATAAGCCACCGTAATATGAATAAGATCGAAATATACAAACAGTACGAGAGATTTTCAAATATTACGATGATTTTTGAATTACTTACTCTGAAATCAATCACAATTATATAAACGAGATCAAAATGTACAGACAGTTCTAGGGAAGTTCGGATATTATGAAGATTTTTAAATTATTTTACTCTGAAATAAGTCACATATAAACAAGAGCAAATTGTATAAACAGTGCGAGGGCTGTTGGAATATTATGATGATTTTTAAATTACTATACTCTGAAATCAGCCACTGTAATCGAAATGTTTTCGCTCCATTTTGATATCATTTGTCCGATTTTAATGTGCGCGCCTTTGTGTTTAAGTTTGTATGACGTTAACCCTTTCACGTTTTTAAAACTTTAGACCTGTCCAAATTCAAAGGTTTTGCAGACGAAAATTGAATGGGAATTTATTTTTAAAACATAAACATCAAGTAAGGTAGAAAATATTGTGGGGTATGAAGAAATTGCTTGTCACAAGCAATTTCTTCTTTTTTCCCAATGTTTTCTCAAGTACAAAAAAGCGATTTAAAATCCCGGGTTTGTACAGGAAAGGGTTAAGCAGAGTTATGGCCTTTTAAACAGAGTCATTTTCATGCACCCAAGGCACCAATTCACAAAACCTGAAAGGTGTTACAAGTAGTTTCTCTTTCTCCCAAAATCTTTCTGTAAACGCCAATTTTTAATGACGTAAAAAGTCCGGACCATAAAGATGTAACTCGAACGAAAAAAAAAAAAAAAAAAAACTTTGTTGTTTAAGAGATGAAGAGATTTTTTTGTTTTCATGGAGAACCTAATCAAATTGTATGAATACGCGAAGCGGATTCATACATAAGTGGGATTAGGTTTTTCGTTTCATACCTCCGTGAAAACGAAAAATATTCTATCCATTTCTTTTGATTTAATAACATCGAGTGATAAAAGCCAATATTCTACAAATGTTGATACTTTTTGTATGGGACTGTTTTGTGCGGAAGCATACAAAATAGCTGCGTGCTCAAAATTTTGTTCATGGAGTTGTGAACTTTTTTCCGGCCAATCAGAAAGCTCGTTTTTGATGAAGAAACTAAAAATTAAAGTATAAAGCACTTACTTCATTTTCAGCAATGTTTCTTTCTGTCTTATTTAAATACCAATTTCTTTTTCAGTTATTCGACATTTTCTGTTACTTTCTCCCTTCTTAAATCTTTTCTATGACTTTTTCAACGGTTACTTGGTACTTTATATTCAAACAAGAGCAACGCATAATGGGTGTCCTACGCTTGACTGTTGGACGCTGGATAGCAAAACAAAACCTAAAAGGGACACAATTTGTATATAAAAAAATACAATTATCTCTATAGCTCTACCTTTATATATTTCTCTTTTGATATTGAACATAAATTCCAATTCCCACATAAATGTATTGACTCATTACATCAGATTTAAGTCTTAGATTGGCGCATCGTGCCCCGTTTGACGGATCGCTGGCCTCGCTAACTGGTAAAGCCTATTGACCACACTCGGAAGTTTGTTTTTCGACATGAAATGGCGGTATTTTTCAAAAGGGGGTGGAAGGTTGGTTGGTGAGATAGACGTCGTATCTATTGCCTAAATCAGTTGTATTTACGACAAGTAAGTCGCAAAACCAACAAAAAGTTTGCACATAAATGTCTGCCGATGTCGGAGTAAAACGTTTACTTCCTGTCTAAATAAACCACCTGATTGGTCGACTTATTCGTTGATTGACTGCCAAAATCCGCCAATCGCCAGCACATTGAAATCTTCAGATATCATTACCAGCTTCTGTGCGTTTTGATGGCTTCCAAATATAATACGAGGGCATTTACATCCAGACGCATAGCTCTTTCTCTAATGGAATAGAGAATTAGAGAGACACATTTGGTGACATTTGTAACAAATTACTAATATAAATCCAAACTAAATGAATACTCCTGGGATAAATACAGTAATGATCAGCTTGATTACTTGTCCAAATAAGCGAACAAGCTTTAAATTCAAATATACCGCAAGGGCCTAACCCTTCCAAGCTGAGTTCAATTAACACGTTCTACGTAAAAATCAAATCGACAACCACTAAAATTCCAGACTACCACCACCAACAATCTATTTCTCTTTTCAAAAAACAAACTCGGGTAGAAAATATGCAGCCACTCAACTGGCCGCATCGCAGTTGATAGCACGTCGGACTATCAATCAAGGGGGCGATCCCCGGTTACGTAAAAATCTTTTCCGACATTTGTCTTATACCAATCGCTTTTTTGGCCTTGGGATCAAAGTGTTGTATCTGTTGATAATCGTACTCTTAAGCGGAATTAGAAGCTTAAAGCTCGGAAAAGATGCTATGGTAGTACTGGTGTGAGAAATATCAGGAGTCCATGGCTAGATGCTCCAAAATTTCGAAAAACAGGGAAGGGTTAAACATAGAGAGATTGTATAATATGCCTGTATAGGCATAAACAAATCAACCCTTTCCTGTTTTTCAAAATTTTAGACTTATCCAAATTCAAAGGTGTTGCAGACGACAATTAAAAGGGAGTGCAATTAGAAAAGTAACCAACCTACAGGTTAGAAAATATTGTGGGAAAAGAAGAAATTGTTTGTTACAGGCAATTTCCTCTTTTCCAACAATATTTTTTCAAGTATAAAATCTCAGTGGCGTAAAATCCAGGAATTAACCAGGAAAGGGTTAAAATTGTTAAATAAAGACTGGAAACTTTATTTCAACTAACGATAAGTTTTTATTACCGACAGGTATGGATAGAATCGACAGTGTACGTGTCTTGACCTTTTTTTTTATTATTTTACCACAGTATATTGAACCAAAGAGGCGATGCACGAAATTGACGTTCGAAACCTATATTTGATGGGTTAGTTAATTGACCGATTGCTGGCCACGCCCACTCAGGAAGTTGCATTTCGATATTACACGGCGTTATTTTGCAAAATGTGTGGACAGTGACATTTAACAAAAAAGTAGTATGATTGGTCGGCGACCTAAATGTCGTAACTACAGCTTGAATAAGCTGTAGTTACGATATTTAACTCGCCAAACCAACAAAAATGCTTCACATGAATATCGGCCAATGTTAGAGTTCAAACTTCTCTGAATACTTCGATAGGTCGATTTATTTGTTTGATTGGGAGACGCGATCCGTAAATTACTTGGAGTAGTCGCGAATGCGTTACTAATCACTGTATTTTTACGTTGTCTCAAAACGCCCGACTCAGAATGCTGCCTTTAAACTTTAAATAAGATCTGAAGCTAGCCAGTGTGCTGATTTAGTCAACTTGAAAACATTGACCAATTTTAACCATTATTGTTAAATATCAAACACGGAGAGAGCCAAATCGGAATTCTGGGAGCTTTGTTGTAAAACCATCATGAAATAGGATATTCAACATGGCTTATTAAGATTTTACCATTCACTGTCCATGATAAGTGTTGCATTTAAACGTAAACATGAAACAATGCACTTATTTATGCCTTTATGAATTTATTCTTCAATTATTCAAACTTCAATTTGATTAATAACGATTTCGAATTTCATGTGTTATTTTTGTCAAACAGTTTTTGATAAACACTTGCATATTGAAAGTAAGCTCACCGATCAAATTATTTTGAATCCTTTGACTGGTGTACCAAACTTTACACTTCGTGGTTGTATCAAGAAAGGGTATGTTCTTATATCTAAGGACCTTTGTTTTTACTTGGCCGATTCTCTTCATGCTGTTATCAATGGAAGGGAAAAAATAAAACACATGGTTAAAGAAACATTATATCTATCTAATAAAAAAACTCATGATGATAATCGAATGGTTATCGGAACATAAACTTTTGCCATATGCCCTGTGCGATCCTCCTTGCGCGAGGAAGCTTAAAGCAACTGAGAACCTCGACGGGTTTCCATAACGTGCTAAGTGTCTCATAGAAAAATGTTTACTTTGTTAGTCGCGGCTCGAACCCGGAATCTGGAGGTTTGAGGTCATTTGCTTTACCAACTGAGCTAATGAGACTGACATGAAATATAATTAGAAAAGAAACTTATTTATACACACACAGCTTTTTGTATGCGATGCTTTGAGGTCTTGCAGCAGATAATCAATTAAAACATTTAATCAAAGCTGTAAAAAGGTGTTTAAGAAAATCTAATCATAATTAACATCCATTGTGATAATGATAATTAGAAAAGTCACCATTGATAGTAATCAGCTGCAAGTATATATATATATTGTTATTGCTATAAACGGAGGTTATGTTTAGGAAATTCTATTTTTCAATCTTTAACTTTGTTGTCATGGCAACCAGAGATTTAAATGGATCTCAAATCCCTTTGCAAAACCCCTCTTTCAATGGTTTTAGCAGTTATCAAAGAAATGATACTTGAGTAGAATTTTTAAAAAAAATAATTATTTTTCCATCCCTTTGTTACCATGGAAATCAAAACTTCAAATTGACTTCCTTTAGCATATCTGAAAGCAAACCACCTACTGAACTTCTCTTTCAAAATTGGTTGAAATTATATTGATTAACATAGGTAAGAGGCCATTTTTAACATGAAAACCCACTGCATTGATCCCGCCTTTTACAAAACATCTCCTCAAGAAAATAGGCTCGAATGTGACATGACTTATTGGAATAACAAATCCAACGAGGCAGAAATTACCAGGGGACGTCTCAATGTCGGATTAAGCCTCTCATTAAATTAACTTTACCATACATTCGCATATAACATCTTCAGTAAGAGCTCGCGTTAAGCTAAGTTTTAACCCTTTCTTTGCACATGTTTCCGAGACGGTTCTATTTTTTAGCAAAATACTGCGTTCAATATTCGATAATAGTTATATAATCGACATGTCGTTAGCCCCACCCTCTGACTCCGATGGCCATCCCACTGACTTCGCCAGGAAGTTTCTTTTTGATATGAAATGGTGTCATATTGCAAAATTGATAGCATTAATCACGTAACAAAAAGTAAACTTGTTAGTTGGCGATGTAAACGTCTTTATACGAGTGTCCAGTGTGTTTAGGCATATCTGTTGATGGCAATCATAAGGTCATCTGCTAAGGTGAAAGTATTTTTTGATGGTCTTATTATTGTAGGGTTTCTTTTAAGTTTGTGAGGTTGTTAACATTTGTTGAAGCCGAAATACAGTTTAATGTTTAAGTTCAAAGCACGAGTACGTTAAAGTATTTTGATGGGCTCTGCAAATGTTGAAGACGCCAAAACGTAAAACGACGCTACTATTATGACGCTATAATCGCATAAAAATACAAAACGACATAGTTATGATTTGATAGTCAATGATTCCAACTATCCTCTATATCATTGATGGGTATTGATTTTCTTATGCATCCAATCTTATCAATTGAAAACGTATTTCAATAATTTTGGGAAAACATTGCGGAATGTATTTCATTAAACGTTAATTTCGTAATTTAGATTCATACGGGCCTTAACGGCACACAAATTTACTGGTTGATACACGTTTTCTTCCCGAAAGCACCGGGTATTTGTCCTTATTACATTAATATAATGACCTAGAAACCTGCATTGTATCCATTAATACAAAATAAAATCTTGAACATTGTCTATAAATTTTGAACGATAAGTGCTTCATATTTCATCTACACATTTGATGTGTTTACGCCTATTTTGTTGATTTAAAGTCATTCGCTCTTGTCAAGATTATTTTTCAAAGTCACAATTCAACATTAAAACTGAAATATAAGCTGTAACTTTTGAAATATAAGTGTTAGGAGTTTCATTTTCCACATGTGTACTTTTTGTAATCAAAGTACTGAAAGTACTGTAAGCTAGCAAAGCACGGTTGATTTTTGAAAATATTTCCATTGTTTGGTAGAAATTGTCCACAATGTTTTCCATTTTTTTTTGATGCTTAAAAGGCGGAATTGAGCGGGGATGTGTTAAATAGCATGCTTTTGACAGAGTTCTATACAATTTGAATAGAGTTTGCAATATTCCTGAAATACATAAGAACTATTTTATGGCGTAGATGTTAAACGGATTTAGTGGTTAAGCCTCCAGTGACAGTTTGCACTAGTTGAACTTTGAGACGCCCTCAAAATTTTGTCTGTTAACTTAAGCTATCAAAGCTAACGCTTTGCTAGCTAAAAATCATTTAATTTAGTTTGTACATATTTTATTGCCACTATTTTACAATCATTTGCATACCATATATTAGACTCATACAATCATAAAATTAGAGAAAGGGTTTGGCCATAAGTTCTAACAACCTAGTTTCGACCAGCCCCTTTTTTTAACTTACACTTTTTCCAGTCTTCTGAGTATGTAGAATATATATCTAATAAAGAAGTGAATCAAAACCTTTCTGTGTGACACAAAGGTAAATTCCGTCAATCACGGTCAAGGTCTAATGTCAAGGTCATATTCCGAAAGTTGAAAAAATGAAGGGGAAGTGAGATAACGTTTACAAACACAATTTGTTTTAGAAAAAAACGTTTTCTGGTTTCTGTCGTTTCACAACGATGAACGATTCTTAGTGCGTAGAACAGTGAACTTTACATAAAAATCTTTACATGGATTTTATTTTAAATTTCAAATTCGCTTTGAGGTATAACTGTATGTGTGATAATGACTGTATCCATAGAAGAGTAAGAAATAACTCTTTTGCATTAATTTAATTTTCAGTTTCATCCATCAAAATAGGGCGTTCTGATTGGTCGAAAAAAAATCATATTTTTTAGTATGCAACCATTTTGTATGCTTCCGCACAAAATAGTTCTATACAAAAATATCAAATTTTGTAAAGTTTTTGCTTTTTTCGCTCATTGCTATTAAATTATAAGAAATGAAGATAGTATTTTTGTTTTCATGGAGGTATAAACCGAAAAACCTAATCACACTTATATATGAAACATATTCGTATAGTGTAATCAGTTTTTTGGTTCATAACTCCATGAAAAATAATTCTCTTCATCTCTTAAATATTTTCAACAAATGACGGTTCGTTGCTGTCAATCAAAAAACAGATTGACCAATAGAATGATGTATTTAGACCGAAAGGGATTGATAACCACCAACAATTATGCAAAGTATTTTGTAGGTTTGGGGACTTGAACGTCGAAACCACGGCTTATTCAATCACGCACACTGGTCAGAGTGCTTTAACATGCTGGTAAATGTGACTTTTTCGGTGCAGAATTTTTATTGAAATCGTCATTTGCAGGCTCTCAAATATTTAACGTGTGCTGAACCTTTAGATATTATGATCACCGAAAAAGTTCACATCTTATTCCATGTTCACCAAACAGTACAATTTACGAGTCAAACTGAACCACTAGCAGACGAAAGAATGTTAGACTATGCAAACAACAATTTCAAGTTGGTTATTTTTGTTTTAAGTTTCCTTTTAGGGTAGGAAACATTATAGATTATCAAGAAATTGGTTGCTATAAGCCATTTTGTCCTAGTCCACAATGTTTTTAAATTCTTTCATTTGGGGGCCGTTAACCCTTTCCTGTACAATCACTGGTTTTTACGTCCTTGTGATTTTATACTTGAGGAAACATTGTGGGAAAAGAAGAAATTGCTTGTAACAAGCAATTTCTTCTTTTACCACAATATTTTCTACCGTACTGAATGGTTATTTTTCAAATTAAATTCACTATAAATTTTCGTCTGCAAAACCTTTGAATTTGGACAGGTCTTGAAATATTTAAAACAGGAAAGGGTTAAAATGCTGAATTGTGTGGGGATGGGTTAACCCATTACCACACAATCACGAATTTCCGTGGGGAATAGCTACTAATAGAGACGAAATAGATTGATCACGTTGCCAATCAAAGAAACTATCGACCAACCACAAGCGTTCATTTGGACCTGAAGTGAAACATTGGCCGACTTCGCTGGCTCCCGTCCACTAATTCCGACTGTTGTCTTGAAGTAGACATCTGACGGGGTTATTTTACAAACTTATGGCTAGTTACATGTAACGGAAAAGTCAAATTGTTGGCTTGCTACCAAAACGACGTAACTACAACTTCATTAAGCTGTAGTTATGACGTTTAAGTTGCCAAACCAACAAAAATACTTCACATAAATGTCGCCCAATGTTGGTGTTAAAATTACACTTCCGGTCTAAATTTGGTTGATTTGGTTGATCGATTAAATTTTTTATTGACACTACCTATCCGTCAATTACACACAACGCGAGGGAGTAAGTTACATATGTTTAACCCATTCCCAAACAAGCCCTCCTTTTTACGCCCCTCAAGAAAAGGCTTTGGAAAACATTGTGGAAAATGAAGAGATTGTTTGTTTAAAGCAATTTCTTCATTATCCACAATGTTGTCTATCCAAAAGGACCAAAAAATTTAAAACTTTGTCAACTTGAATATGTCGTCTGCAGCTTCTTTCAATTTGGACCAGTCGAAAATTTTGTTGTGTGGGAATGATTTAATCAAGTTTTAGAGATAAACGATCACTGATTAAGATCCTTCAAAACCATCTCAGTTGTTAAAACCATGAACAATCTTTGCTAATCGCATTTGGCACTGAATACTAGGTCCCGCAAAAGAATGATGCCAAATAAAGAGAGAATTTATTTACTGATAAAAAAAAGTCACTGAAAATGGACAGAAATATCACAAACCGAATTAATGACAGCAGGCAAAGAAACCTCTCATGAAATGACAGCTTTTACAATTTGATAACATTTTTTCTGGTGCTAATAACATATAACAAGTTTTCAATGATTTTGTCGGCTTCTCTGTTAGCCTGTAATGTGGGAATTTACAGAAACTTTTCGATCTTTACAATATCGCCGTTTGGCATACAAAATGCCGAAACTACAGCTTCAATAAAGCAATAGTTATGACATTTTGCACGCGAAATGATGATATAACGATTGAAATAATTTCACGATCCAATTTTTGAAGCGGAAAAGGAAAGAATAAAAAGATACATAAATAATAATAATAATAATAAAAGAAACCCTCAATGAGATAAAGTCTTTTTGTAAATTTCTTTGAAAGATTATCGACGGCTTGAAGGGAAGTAGTCATCCTTTTGGGAGGGTGAGAGAGCTTTGAATATTGTTGGGTCATCAAGAGCGAAAATGCATCACTTTTCTTGGGCTCTTTAAGATTTGCAATATCCGAAACGTCGTTCTTAAAGGGACTTACCGCTACAAAAAAATCCTTTTAGTATTTCGAGAATAAACATATGTTCTAATACAATGGTATTACTTAACCCTTGTCCTGCTGATTATTTATCTTGTTTTCACGATATTTTAATGTTGTGTTCAAAGATTTTCTCGACATAATAAGAACAAGCAGGTAGTGTAGGCTAAGATCAGACTGCACATCTGTGCGGGCTGATCGTAGTCTATACACCTGCCAAATCCATTGCCAAAGCAGGAATATTCCTGGATCAGCATGACAAGGGTTAAGATCCAGAAAATCAACTAAGAGCAAAATAGTTTGACCCTGGTCAAGTTTGTGAAATCTGAACAGGGTACTTTTGACTGTGAGTTTTATCCGCTTGAGGGTTCAAATTTTAAAGCAAGTGTTGGCATATACTTCCATTTTTTGATGTTGGTGGCTGTGATTTTAATACTAATTTTGGCGTTAACAGTCAGTAGCTATGGCTGTTACAAATTTGACACCAGTGTATCCCTCCCCTCCCCCCCCCCCCCCATTAGCAGTTATGAATTGATACTTAGTGTCGTTGAACCAGGAATATTAACTTTATTATTAAGCAAAGCTATCTCTATAACAATTAATCCTCCCGTATATTCACCTTGGAAAGGATGGTTCGAAATAACATGTTTGTCTCTTTAAGGTTTGTGAAAGTCATGCAGATTAATTCCATTCAAAGCAGACACAAAGTATTATATTTCCAATTTCAAGAGTCATCCGGGTAATATTTCTCACAGGATACGTTAATAAATATTGTCCTTGAGTTCATTCGGAAAACATGTTTTTAAACACGGTATTTTAAGTCTATAGAATCGATGGGCGACCATAACATCGTAACTAAAGCTCAATATAAGCTGTATTTACGAGTTTTTGAAGGCCCACCGACGATGCGCTAAATTAGTCAAACTGAAAGGTACTTTTCATGATTTGTTTAACCATTAGGTTAGACGATGCGTTAAGCAATTCTCACACAATGACGCATTTTGACGCCCCTTCAGAAAAAAAAAAAAAAAAAAAAACTTTGGAAAGCATAGTGGAAAATGAAGTTTCAAGCAATTTATTCATTGTCTACAATGTTTTCTACCCTAAATCACAAAGATGTTTAAAATTTCACCAAACTTTAAATTGTCGTCTGCAGCTTCTTTCAAATGGACCAGCCATAAATTTTGTTGCACGGTAATGGGTAACGACAGTCTGCTGAGCATACTTCTAACTTTAGGCGATTTGTTGTCTCTTACCAAACATTTACTCAACCCTTTCCTGTTGTACAAAATTTTAGACTCTTCCAAATTCAAAGGTTTTGCAGACGACAATATAGAATCGATTTTATTTGAAAAATAACCATTCAGTAGGGTAGAAAATATTGTGGAAAAAGAAGAAATTGCTAGTGATAAGCGATTTCTTCTTTTTATACAATGTTTTCTCAATTATAGAATCACAGGGATGTAAACACCGGGGATTGAACAGGAACGGGTTAATATACACCAATTTATTTCACGAATGCTTGCAGAATAAACTATAAGTAGGCTACAAAGAACTTGGCATGTGAAGCTGGTTTACATTTTTGTTTATATACTTCACCGGGGATAAAATATCATTTGTTTACAAACGAAAATACATTGGCGACTGTGTTGTCAAAATCAATTAGCGTCAATCGATCACTTAATAAGTACTATCGGTATCTAGCAGCGATAATTTAAGAGATTTGTTACTAACTTTGCACGTGCACGCCTCACGTTCCCAAAGGTAGGGATAGCAGCTGGAGGCTAGGAAAGGATGTAGTGGTAGTACTGGTGTGAGAAATACCAGGAATCAATTGTTAGGTGCTCCAGCCGCCGCGATATGACTGAAATACTGTTAAAAGTGGCGTTAAACCCCATTCAATCAATCCAAAAGGTAGGACAAACAAAGAATGTTCTACCATATGACTGTTATAATAGATATTGGAATCTATTTAACCCATTCCAACTCAACAAAATTTTATAATGGTCCAAATGAAAGAAGCTGCAGACGATATTTTCAAGTTGGTGGAATTTAAATTTTCTTTGTCTTTTTGGATAGAAAACATTGTGGATAATGAAGAAATTGCTTGATACAAGCAATTTCTTCATTTTCCACAATATTTTCCAAAGCTTTTTTCTAGAGGGGCGTAAAAAGGGGGCTTGAGTGGGAATGGGTTAAAACCGAATTGAAATGGGAACCGATTCGCTTCTTTTGTTTATGTTCAAGCCGAAGTTATTTCAAAGACAAGATATGCTGAATTGTTTGTCCTACGTTTTGAGATTTGTGTACTGCGTTTTATGCAACCCATATATTGTCTACGTCATGGATGATCGCAGCTGTAAGCTATAGAGTTTTTAGCTAGCAAAGCGTCAGCTTCGATAGCTTAAGTTAAGAGGCAAAATTTTGAGGTCTTCGCAAAGTTCAACGAGTGAAAACTACCACTGGAGGCTTAACCACTAAATCCATTGAACGCATACGCCATAAAAAGTAGTTCTTATGTATTTCAGGACTATTGCAAACTATATTCAAATTGTAGAGAACTCTTTCAAGGCATGCTATTTAACCCATTCCGACTCAATCTCGCTTTTAAAGCATTCCAAGAAAAAGCTTTAGAAAACATTGTGGACAATTAGCAAATTTCTTGTAACAAGCAATTTCTTCAATGTCCAGAGTGTTTTCTACCCTATAAGGGAATGATTTTCTAAATTCATCCAACTTGAAATTATCCTCTGCAACTTTTTTAATTTGAACAAGTCAAAGATTTTGTCGTGTTGTAATGGGTTAACTCCTGGGTTACTTTAACCTCGTTTGCTTATCATGATAACCTTTGACAAAGAAGATTACTTATCAAAACCATGTTTTGCTAGCTTACACGACCTTCAGTACTTTGATTACTTGTTAACTTGCATAATATGAGCGTAAACAAAAGTCGATTTTCGTCACGTTGGATTATTACATGGTTGGTTGGCTGGTTGGATGGGGTTTAACGCCGCTTTTAACAGTATTTCAGTCATATTGCGGCGGCTGGAGCACCTAACAATGGATTCCTGGTATTTCTTACACCAGTACTACCACTGCATCCTTTCCTAGCCTCCAGCTGCTATCCCACTTAGGTTTACGATTATCCACCAATTTGTGAGAGAGAAAAATGTCGGAAAGAATATGTGTCGACGCCGGGGATCGAACCATCCCATAATTGAAGATTAGGAGTCTGATTCGCTACCGACTGTGCTATGGCAGCGGCAGAAAACACTGTGTGAAAATGTGCAAGCAATTTCGTTATTTATACACAAAATTTTCCCAATTGCTTGTCGCGAGGGACCTCAACAATCCTCACTGTGTAGGAATTTGTTTAAACGTCGGTGGCCCATTTATGTCGTATAGAATGAAGCCTTGTGGGGTTCGTGTTAGAAATTCGATTGCTTGTCATACATATGATGTTAAACTATTCATGTATATATAATATACGTACCTTAACAAAAAATGCTTCAGGTGACCTATGGCCCCTTTTGGACCAGTGTGAATTTTGATTTTGTTTTTGCAATTACCATGTAACATAGAGTATACATAAGTCACCACATAAATAGAATTCTTTTCTTATATTATCATAGATGCTAGCTTATATGTATTATCATTACACTGTTTAGAGTATTATTACCAATTTTATATCACAATGTTTAACGGGGTTTATTTTACTTTCGCGCTTTTTGTTTTCTTTTGTAAAATAAATACTCAAATCATAATTTAACAGTTAATTGGTTATTTGATTCTTCTGTTTACTCGCTTTGGAAGTTATTAGATCACCGTTTATTGAAGATAACGCGACTGTTTATTTGAACTGTGTAATAATAACGCACATTAATAGCTTTCGACGCATGTAATATATTGCCGATTTCAAAATCTCATCTTGATCATATTTCACTCAGTCTAAATAGATATGTTTTGTAAACTCATTTTGAAAAAACATGTTTCATAAGTATATTTCTTACAAAGCAAAAAGGTAACGTTACAATCTAAAATTTGTTTCTAGTTATACTTTGCCGTTGCTAGATTTAGAGGAGACGAATCTAGCGTTTTCTACTTTAAGACAATGTATCTTTTTCCCAACCCGTATATTTTTAAATTGATCTAAAAGTCTAATTTGATTTGTAGTTCACATATATGCTGGAAGATGTTTTTTTTTTTTTTTTTTTTTTTTACTTTTCATTTGACAGAAAAAAAATGAATGTCAAGTATATAGAGGATAATCAACTGGTTATTCAAAATATGAAAAAAAAAAAAAAATAAAAAAAAATCATGAGGATGCGTTGTTAAGCGTTGAAAAACGAGTGCGCAGAACGAGTTTTTTTAACGCATAGCAACGCATCCGAGTGAAATAATTTTTCATATCTGGAATAACCAGTTGATTATTCTATTTATTATATACCTTATTATTTTATTTTTTATTAAAATATCAAAACCAATATTTTGATAGAGAGACGGCCTAATGAAAAAAAGTGCGGATGAATACATGATTAAAGATTTATTACAGAGAGTGAAACTGAAAAGTGTTATCGTCACTCCAGTGATTTATTGCACTGAGAAATCCCAAGATTTCACAACAAGGTATATAATAAATATAATTTATCATGGGATTTTCTTCAAGGCAAGCTGATCGCGAGTCAGCCAAGGAATCAATCAACCCATCGAAACATTCATTCGGTCCGGAATCGAGCCTTGAACTCCGACACTGGCCGCCATTAGAGTGAAATTTGGCGACTTTAACGTCTTAACTACAACTTATTCAAGCTGAACTTACGACATTTAGGTCGCCAACCAACCACGTTTTTGTTACATGCTACTGGCTGAAAATTTTTTGGGGAAAAACGCCGTCTTAAATCGAGAGAAAATTCCTGTCGGAGTCAATGGGCGTGGCCAATAGAGTCCATGTGCGGGGCTAGCGATCGGTCAATCGATTCTGGACTAGTAAAAGTAATTAAGCAAGCATTTCCGAGCTCGATTATATTTCTATTCGAGACGGTGTAAAGATTCTAGTTTTGTATTTTTATCCCCATTTATCGAATCCCAGGACCGAGAAATACCGTAAAATCCCGCACTAATTTTAGGTCATGATGACGTCATGAAAGAGTGTTTCTCGAAATGCTGTTCTCATATGGAAAACCAGGATAGCCATGTTACAAATGTGTACTTTCTTTTTAACAAATATACAGTGATACTGACTTTATGATACATAATAATTGCCTCCCAGAATGTCGAGCCTTTACACCGTTGCGAAATGCGTACACTACTGTTTCACGCTTACCCTATGGAAAAAATCTAAATCACGTCATTTAGGATACGACAACTCGAGTTTTCATCTGATGTTTTTAAACGTCTTTTTAAAGTTTGTGAAAATTAATTTTCCTTCTCAAAAAATATTTTTACAAACTCGATAAGGTAAAAAAAAAACCACAATAAATTCATCATAACAGGTTTTGTAACAGTAAATCACTTGCCCTCGAGGTCTGGGATAATACTCGAATTTGTTGTCTCCGGACACAGAATTTAAGCAATTGCTAAGAAAAACCTTTCTTCAACTCCACTATTACAAAAAATGCAATGAAATAACTTAATAATTGGAGAATCTCCGCTGTTAATCAAGATGGATTGATAAATCAAATTTATCTATAGAAATTTTCATAACATTTTACTGGCCATAACTGTTGCAATAATAACGCCGTTCAACATTTAAGTCGAACTTCGAGTGGGAGGTCAGCGGGCGTCGCCAACGATCCGCCAATCAAAAAGAATAACTATATCTCAATAAATGACCTGTCATACTATTATCTTTCTTCAGCTGCTTCGGAAATCCACTCCATTCATTTTGTTAACGAATGATAATTAGTTTAACCCTTTCCTGTTCAAACCTTGAATTTTACGTTACTGAGATTCTATACGAAAGAAAACATTGTGGAAAAAGAAGAAATTGCCTGTAGCAATTTCTTCTTTTCCCACTATTTTTTCTTCCATATGGAATGGTTTTATTTCAAATTGCATCCAAATTTCAATGCCGTCTGCAACTTCTTCTGATTTTGACTAGTGTAAAATTTGAAAAAAAAAAAACAAAAACAAAAACGCACAACAAACGGGAAAGGGAGTTTTCCTATATTCTGAAAGAAGTTATTATAGCTATAAAAGATGTGTGACTCTTTGAACTATATGGGAAAAAAACAATTCTGTTTTTGTTATCGTTATTTTTAATACAAACGTTTACATTCTCAGTGCCAATAGATCGCACCAGGTGTTTATTTGTTAAATATGATTTTATCCTCAATGTTTTAAGGAAATTTCTTCCAGTAACCGAGATATTAAAACAAAACAACAACAACAGAAAAAACACACACAAACGCCATCTTAATTGACCAATCAATGCTGTCAATCAAATAATCAATCGACCAATGAAATCATTTATTTAGACCAGATGTGAGTTTTTAACTCCGATGTTGGCCGCTTTTTTTTGTTAAGCTTTTTTTGTTGGCTTGGCGACTTAAACGTCGTAACTACAGCTTATTCAAGCTGTAGTTACGTCGTGTAAGTCTCCAAACAACCATTCTCCATTTATGTTACATGCTGCTGGTAATAAACTTTGCAAAATTACTCCGTAAAATATCGAAGCTGGGGTCAATGGACGGGAGACAACGGAGTTAGTGGGCCGGACCAGCGATTGGTCAATTAGTTGAACCATATGAAGAATACGGGTATCTAGTTGAACAGTTTGTTTGTTTGTTTGAATGAGGTTTAACACCGCTTTTAACAATCTTTCAGCTATATCGCCGCGGCTGGAGCACCTAACAATGGATTCCTAGTTTTTCTCACACCAGTTCTACCACTACATCCTTTCTTAGCCCCCAGCTGCTATCCCACTTAGGTTTACGATCATCCACCCATTGGTGAGAGACAAATGTCGGAAAGAATATGTCCTTCCGCCGGGGATCGAACCCATGACATCTCATGGTTGAAGATTGGGAGTTTGACGCTCTGCCGACTGCGCTATGACTGCGGCCTCTAGATGAACAGGAGTAAACTATGAATGTAAAAAGCTGCAACTTCTGTAAGGAGACGACACAATTTTAGACTGGTCCAATTTGAAAGAAATTGCAGACGACGATTTTAAAGGTGTCGTATATTTAAGTCATCTGTCTTTCTTGGTAGAAATCACTGTTGGGAATGGAGGTTCTCACCATTATCGACTATATTTCCACAAGCGTTTTTCTTCAGGGTCGAAAAAGAAGGAATTTTATCTTGATCAAAGTTCAAGAAAACATTACTTGAATTTGAACCTGATGTAAACGTAAGTAGTACGTCGGTGCGCTATCGAAATGTCGTAACTACAGCTTTATTAAAGTTGTCATTACAATATTTTGCCTGCAAACCTACGAGAAGTACAGAAGATTTTCCCTTGTGGGAAATGGATAAAAGAAATAAACAACTGGGTTAAATTTTGAGCAACTAATTGAACGTTTGATCTCTTTTTCGTAAATTACGTAACAATTTTTTAGGCAATGCCCCACAAAAAAGTTTGGGAACTTCAACGTTAAAATCCATATCGTTGAACTTTTTTTTTCGAAGACTGATTTTTGGAAATTTCAGCATGTAATATTGTTTCCAGTTTTTAAAGCGGCTATTCAACAGATTATAAGAGAAAATTTTTGGCTCTAACGTTTCAAATTTCTAATTTCTAAATTCAATTCCAAGAGAGATTTGAATAAAAGCGATTAAGCCTTGTCATGCTGTATAAATTACCTTACTGAATTGCTGTCAAATCAAAGGGCTGAAAGCACTGATAGAAATTGTTGTTCAAAAATCAATATTTTTTTCAGAAATCAACTTCATAAGCAACTCTGGCAGGAAAAGTACAAGCAGGAGGTATAGACTAAGATCAGCCTGCACAGAAGTGCAGTCTGATCTTAGTCTACACCTCCTGCCAAAACCGGAATATTCCGGGTTCAGCATGACAAGGGTTAAGTTGATTTTGTAATGAAAATGACTCTTCAAAATTTAAGAAAAAGAAGCAAGAATAATCGGTGTCCGTAACGATAGTTTTTAGCACTACTGGCCGAAGGCCACTAGAGCTATTTCGATGGCTTTTTCCCTACCGGCGTCCGTCCGTCCGTTAACTTTTCCTTGTTAACACTCTAGAGTCCACAGTTTTCATCGGATTCGCTTCAAACTTTCGGAATTGAGTATAATCCGTCAAGGAACATGGGAAAAGGGGCCTGATTAAAATCTGATTAAAAATCCTCGTTAACACTCTTGAGTCCACATATTTCATCGGGTTCTCTTTAAACTTTCTCAGAATGATTGTACCAATATAAGGATCGTTCCTTTCGAAATTGGGTATGATTCGTCAAGGACCACGGGAAAAAAGGGGCCTTATGAACATTTGATTAAAAAATCCTCGTTAACACAATAGAGTCCACAGTTTTCAACAAATTCTCTTTAAATATTCACAGAATGATATTATTCCTTTCGGAAGTTGGTTTGATCCATCAGGTATCATGGGAAAAGGGGCCTTATGAAAATTTAATTATAAAAAATCTTAGTTAACACACCATGGTCCCAGATTTCACCTGATCGACTTCAAACTTTTACAGAATGATTGTACCATCATAATATTGACGCTTTTAAATTGGGTCTGATCCATCGAGAAACATAGGAAAAGGGGCCATAGGAAAATTAAATTAAAAAGTCTTAATTAATGCATTAAAGTCCACAGATTTAATTGGATTGTCTTGATATTCAAACAGAATAATTATACTTTTGTAAGTATAGTTCCCTTTAGAATTGGTTGAGATCCATCAAGTAAAATGGGAAAAGGAGCTATGTGAAAATTTAATTAAAAATCCCTGTTAAAACAGTGAAGCCCAAAGCTTTGATAAGATTTTGTTGGAACTTTCACAGAATGATTGTAAGGTCATAACGATCATTCTTTTCATAACAGGGTTTGAACTGTTAAGAAACACGGGAAAGGGGGCCTTATGAAAATTTCATTTATAAATCCTTATTACCAAGTCTAGAGCTTTCATCGGATTTTCTTCAAACATTCACAGAATAATTGTACAATAATAATGATGTTGATGTTGACGTTAGACATGATCCGTCAAGTATCAGAGGAAAAGGAGCCTTATGAAAAGTTTATTTTAGAATCCTTACACCACGATGAAGTCCACAGTTTTCATCGGATTCTGTTCACTTTCGCAGAATGTTTGTACCATCATTAGGATTGTTACTTTCCAAATTGGGCCTGATCTGTCTAGTATCACAGGAATAGAGGCTGTATGAAAAATTATTACAAAATCCTCATTAACACAAGAATGTCCACAGTCTTTATCAGAATCTCTTCAAACTTAAATAGAATGAATGTAGCGTCATTTGGATTGTTCCTTTGTAAATTAGGTCTCATTGGTTAAGTGACACAAGAAAGACGGATTCGAACAATTCAATCCACTGTTTTCATTGATTCTCTTTAACTTTTACAGTATGATTGTACCATCATTAGAATTATTATTAAAATTATTATTTGAAATTTGGTTTGTTCTGTAAAGAATCGTGGGAAAAGGGGCCCTATGAAGATTTCACTAATTAACACAATAAATTCCACAGATTACACTGCAGATTGATTGTACCATCATTACAATTGTTGATTTTGATGGTGGATCTGAATATGGCAAGTGTCACATAAAAAGGGGCATCATGAAAAACTTTCTCAAATATTCTAGTTAACTCAATGATGTCCCCTGATTTCACCGGATTCACATCAAAATTTCATAGAATGATAGTACAATCACTTAAATGTTTCTTTTCAGAACTGGGTACAAGCCATCAAGTATCATGTGAAAAGGGGCCATATGATTTTTTTTTAAATATTCTAGTAAACATAATGAAGTCCCCATATTTCATCGGATTCACTTTAAACTTTAAACAGAATGATAAAACTAACAGTAAAATATCAAGGAAAAAGGGACCTTATGAGAACTTGATTTTAATATCTTTGTTAACACAATAAAGTCAACAGTTTTATCGGATTCTCTTCAAAGATGCATGTAATAATCTTGGCCTTAGAAACACAGGAAAAGGGGCCTTACAGATTATCATTCAAAACATTCTTGTGTATGTGATGAAGTTCACAATCATTATCAAGTTGTCTTTAAAATTTCACATGACAATTGTAGGGTTCTATGTAAAGTTCCTTTTGGAGTGAAATTGTTCCATCAGAAAACACAGGAAAAGGGGTCTTATGGATTTTCATTCAAAACAATCCTGTTTATGCGATAATGTCCACAATTTTTGTCAGATTCTGATGAAAATTTCACAGGGTGATTGTAGGGTCATATGGAAACTTCCTTTTGGAAATGAAGTGGATCCGTTATGAAACACGGGAAAAGGGGCCTTGAGGATTGTTGCTCAAAATAATAAAGGGGATAAAGTCCGTTTTTTCCTTAATGCATTCTTCTTTAAGCAATTAACTTCCTTTAATATCAGATTTATTTAAAGGAAAACTTGATAACCAGTTGATCGTCTCAGGCCCTCATGGGCCTCTTGCATTAATTAAGTGTCAACGAAATACAGCCCGAATGGAATAAGAATTCACCAAATAAATACGTTATCTATCGATTTTACTGAACTTTGCGTTATTAGTGTTTTCTATGACGTATAAATTACGTTATTGGCTTCCACTAGTAATTCAGTCGTTATCGACTTCAACCAAAGACTAACACTCTGATGTTTCAAAGAAAAGCATCATGAGTATAGCGCATTAAATTGTAATTTAAAGTGAATTTAGTAAATTTAATATAAATTTAAGAATGAAAATTTTCGCGATAATGAAATTTATAACTATTGAAAAGGAGATACTTATCTTTCTAATTGTTCTTGAAAATTAGTTAAAGAACCGCTTTAAGTGTATCTACTAAGTACTACAAAATGAAACAGTAGACATGGTTCTAATGATATTTACAAATTTGGCCACCAATCTGTTGTTCATCAGACCACATCTATCACAGACTTTTCAAAAACTTATCAATTTTATACCGACATGGAAAAAAGATTTTGAAAACGGTTCAACAATCTTTTTCTGGTAGCCTTCACTGTACTTTGCTTGTTACCGGTGGTTAACCTATTGCTCTGAAGTCATCTGATAGATTTAATTAGTGGTTTTAATGATGAGATTATATTACCTCGTTTTTTCACCTAGCGACAAATATCTGTAGTTAATACGTACCCAAAGGAAAAGCTTAAATAATATTATGTTGTCATAAATCAGAATAAAACGTCCTTACACACAGGATGTTTTTAGAAACAAACATTAAGGCAGATCAAAGTCTAATGGATCGAAATGGATGTCAGTCCCGAAAAGGGTTACTATGAATAATTGCGAAACGTCCACATAATGGAGGGAGGATGGATACTGGATGAAGCGTATACAGGAAGTGTACGTATAATAGAATCAAAGGGGATGATCTGTACATGCACTTTATATACGCAATGCATAAGAACTACATTCTTTTTATTTCCGTACAAATTATGTTTTATAGACAATTCATTAACTTACTCTAACATACTCTTTTCTATTCCGTTTTTACTAGCGGCAGTGTGTAGTTGTCCATTTCCATTACGATGATACCCAGGAGAGGCAAATATTGTACAGTAGACATTTAACCTATCATATGTCCCATGGCAGTCGACAAAATGGAAACTTGTCCAAACAGAAAAAAGGCTACAAACGACAATGTTAAGTTGGTGTTCAAAGCATTTTTTTAATTGTCAAATATTTTAAGGGTGTGTTTGAATTAATGAATTATTAGTAGCATAATGGGCATAGCACGTTTGTTGCCAAGACATGCAGCGGATGCATAACGAACACGTTTAAACGTTTACAGTCCGTTTCTTTCTTGATTGTTAGACTTGTGGACCTACTCCCCGATCTTACATCGTAAGATTCGGACAGGACTTTTGTTTCTCGGATGAGACGTTAAACCTAGGCCCCATGGAACGGTGCTATCCACCGAGAGCGCTAAAGAACCGGGCGGAGCTCTCAGCATTTTCGTCCTGTATCCTTGCAATATCCCCCGTAACAACTAACCGTCTTCTGAGGGCGTCGCTCATATGGGCATGTGCTACGGTAGCGACGATAAATGAAGGGAAATACACAGGATCGCTCGTCAAGTCTTGTGTGAAAGGCGAACGGTGTGAAAATTAAAGGCAAAAAAGTTTGTCATTCGGTGAAAAGGTTATTTTTCACCTAACAATTCGGTTACTTGCGAGGTTTTTAATTGGTCGAAGGACTTCTTAGTGTTACTAGATTCTGAAAAAAAAACTGCCTCTAGCCTAACTGGACATATAATAAAGACGAATTGGTAAACAAATGTTTCGGTTATTGCTACTATCTGAATATCCTTGAAAATTTAGCCAAAGTTTCATTGTTATTGTGTACGATAAAGGGTTGCACAGTCGATGCTGAAGGATAAACAGCAAAATATCATTGCATTTTATAAGTATAGAAATGTCAAAAGGGATTAAAGGAAAACAGGACGGTTACAATGACTTAAACAGGCTACAAGGAACCAATCAAACTTTTCCACTCATGTTGTACGCGTCGACAAGTCACGCTACCTACCAATCATGTGGTGTAAAGAAACAAGTGGTGAATAGAAGATACTGCCATATAACTATTTTCCAGTCATATGTTGAAAATACCACTGTTGGGTAAAACATTCTAAAGAATGTGCAAAACTGTCCTAATCTATCGATATATCGAGGTGTAGCTTAGTTCGGATAGGTTAGCAAGTCTAAAGAAATGCAAACAAATGAGTCACGTGACAAAGATTTCAAATAACTACTAAGAATAATCTTTATCGCCTGTATAACATGTACCCGCTTGGCGCGATGTAAGAGCGGTCGCTTACTATGCGAAAGGACCTTGTTCGAATCCATCTTCCGTTCTTTATATTTCTTATTTTTTTTTTCCTTACCATTCCTTTATTTTCCGGGCTACTATTAAAACCCACCGTACTTTTATACCACATAATGTATTCTTATAAATCATGATCTTTTGTTTTTTAAGCTATTTCTAAAGCCAATTTTCTCAGTGAATATCAATAATAGTGCTTCGAGCACTTTGATTGTACACAAATGTCATGCTACACACTGGAACCGGCCTAGCTACAGTTGCACCAATCGAGACTGTTAGTGACGAAAGCTATGTTTACATGTCCTAACCAATAGAATCCCTATATAAACATCTTTTGAAGTAAACATAATGTGCGCGTGACCTTCAGTCTTGAGTGGTCTTTTGTAGTCTCTCTGACAAGGATGACTGACTGCTGATTTTGCGATGCGACAAATAAGATAATCAATTGATGTTTAGAAATGTCGATTCTCGCTACTTTTTTCCTCGAAGGCATTGGAAGTCGCATATGTGGTGAGAAAAAAGTTTAGTAATTCATTTTTTTAATTTCATAAATTCTAGTTATTTTCACGTAAAGAAATTTGCAAATGGTTGTATTCATGTGAAAGACAACTTTCTTGAAAAAAATTGTTAAGACAGGCAAGAGACTCGTGTTTTAACGAACAGTTAAGATTAAGGAACATTGGGGTCGTTATAAAACACCTACCATGAGGTCAGTGGCTTCATTTGGTGTTTTATTTGTGGCATAGGTGTGTATACTCTCTGACTCTAGAAGGCAGCCTACAACATTACGTTAAGACTTGAAGCTCCATGGTATTTTGAAATCAATACCAGTTTCACTAACTCATCTATATTTGCAAATTTGCATCGTTGATAAACAGATTCAGGGCGGATTTTACTGTAATTACAAGTGTGTTCTGGCTATTTAATGCATAATATCGATAAACATGAACCCGAATAACCCTTGTATAACGTAAAATGTCATAATGTTGTATAATGTCAAATGTGCGAAAGCATAAAGCTAGCGAATTCCACGTCTCGGGGGACGAAACCGGCCAAGAACAGTCAGCCAATATCCTTCTTACAATGTGCTCTTCGTAACAGACCATAGAATTTAGATAAGACTAGATTGAATAAAGTTACTGTCGACGTTTTCAGTTGATAGAATTTTAAATCTCTTTATCTTTTGGAACATTATGGCCAATGATGAACTTGATTTTAAAAAGAAACTTATTCATTTTCAACAAAGTTTTCCAAAGCAGTTTTCCCAGGGGCATCAAAAGTGTGAGAATGGTCTTTAGCAGATCAATGATCCTGGCAGAATTATAATGAACACGAATCTTGACCCACAGTGTGAAATAGCTCGACAAAAATATTCACGAATTTCTTGTGCAAGTCAATTTTAACATATCGGTTAACGTGCAAGAGAAAAAGAAATGGCTTGAAATCTTTTTCAAATGGACCATAGTACAGGTGAAAATTCAAAAATATCGTCTGCAGAGTACATGGGGCGATTATGTAAATTTGTTTACAACTTCAGTAAATACTACGATACCCTACCACTCAAGGCACGACCAAAAATGGTCGATTTGTTCGGACTCATTCTAATCTCCCGATTGAGACGACTCAAATGAGTTCCAACAACAAAGTTTAAAGTTAACTTTAAAGTTAAATGCCTTCACTTCTTATGAGCTTTTTCTTTTAAAAAAGGTTATGTCGATTGTAGTCGCTTAATCCATTCCCACTCAATGACGGTTTTAAACGCCCCTAAGAAAAAAAAGCTTTGGAAAACATTGTTGAAAATGAAAAAATGCTTGTGTCAGGCATTTTTTTCATTTTAACAATGTTTTCTACCCAGAAAGTTGAAAAAATCAGAAATTTCATCAACCTTAAAATGCAACTTCTTTCAATTTGGACCAGTCTAAATTTTGTAAAGTGGGAATGGGTTAAAAAAAGGTGATGTCGATTGTAGTCGCTTAATGGACGTGGTCGCGTAATAGAAGTGGTCACTCAAGCAAGATCGAATGTAGTTAATGGAGTTAAATCCGAAACAAAGCGGCAATCCCCAACAATTATTGGCAGAACGCATTCCTCCCCTCTGAAAGCCAATACAATCAAAAGTCGCGGATAGAGTCAAATGAGGAATAGACGCTGTTTGAAACAGACATAAAAATTGATCTCGGGGGAAAATTGATCGCATCTATCTATATCCGGTCTTTATTTTTCACCGATTAATTGCCTTCAATTAACAACAGACCGCGGAGCAGTCTGAAACAGCTTGCGGACTATTTACATTTGTTTTCCAAGTAGGAATTGTATTAACCTTATTTTATTGTCGAAGGCAAAAACCACTTCAAATCAAATCCTGGAGACTAAAATCGCAATGCATATCGCGTGCAGTGTAATCTTGGATATTTACCTGCGTGAAATTCGATTTCTATTTAACCAAATATGAAAAAAATTCATAAATGATATTGGGATTCATATTTGGTCCCTAGTTTCAGACAACAACAACTAAAGTAAAAGATTATTGCGCGTGGTGAAAGACGAGTGAGCTGTAAACAGATATTCTTGAGTGGCCATTAGCTCTTTGCCATTTTATTGATGTTTTCTCACTGGTGGGTTAATCTGGTCAAGGAATCTTGGATTACTTTGGATTACCTGTGAATAAAACGTAGATGGATCTATCAGCTGAGTGTGGTATGTTTAGTTTTTACTTCTACGGTAACGTATACGGTTTAATTTGAATACCACACGAGAATATTTAGACTGGTCCAAATTGAGAGAAGTTGCAGGCGACAATTTGAAGTTGATGTCATTTTAAAAATCTCTGTCTTTTGGGGGAGCAGAAAACATTATGGATAATGAAGAATTTGCTTGAGGGGTGTAAAAAAGACTTTATGTGTGGGAACGAGCAAATCGAACATTCAAGGGGCGGCCAAAATATGGTCTTTTAAGAGAATGGTCACTTAATACAATTTTTGTGACATAATTATATGAAGAATCGGTTTTCCTGCATATACCAATTATTGCAGGATCCTTTATTGATAGAACTCATTAGAATCGATTGATTTAGTTTCAATTAATTTATCAGAAAAAAACTCGAATTTTTCGAAAGGGAATTTGGATCCTGGCAATTTAATGAAAATGGTCGCTTAAGAGATAATCGCTTGAGAAAAATTGACTGTATGTCGTTTTTAACACATGTCTGTTTGCATATTGGTATGAATATGATTGTTAAAAACTTTTCAAGGTCTCTTAACATTGGAAACTATATGATATAACATTTTGGTTAATGGATACCTATGGTATTTAGTAAAGACTAAATCATATAACTAGCCAAAGACTTTCGATTTACCCAATAAATGGCCGTTTAAAAGCTCGAAAACATGAGTTTGGTATCTATTTTTTTGGTATGGTTAATTCAACGCTATGTACTGAGGACTTGGTGAAGTGACTTCATTAAGTAAATCATCGCTTTCGTTCTAAAACCTCGTATCTACAGCTTGAATGAAGCTGTAGTTTCGAGGTTTTAGAACGAAAACGACGAAATGTGATTTAAAAAGACCACGGTATCAAACCTCAATATTACTTCTGAGGCATTTTTCTGAATTCCAAAGAAACCTTTTTCTCTTTGTTTGCTACTCGTGCATAAACTAGAGTAACTATGTCGTATTAAACCAGCTTTGTAGCAATATTTTTCATACTTATTATACAAATACAGTACATATATAATAAGTTGAAGACAGATATTCCAGGCGAGTGAATGATATACATGCCTATTCAATTTTCATGATTTGATATTCATATTTAGCCTATTCCCACACGACGAAACTTAAGACTGGTCCAATTTAAAGACGTTGCAGACGACATTTTCAAGTTGAGAAAATTCTGAGTAACTCGGTCTGTTGGGGTAGAAAACAAGGTTGAAAATAATGAATTTGCTTATAACAAGCAATTTCTTCATTTTCGACCTTGTTTTCCTTAAATCTTTTTTTATTGGGCGTAAAAAGTAGATGGATTGTGTAGGGACTGGACCAAGCCTCTCTGGAAAATCGACATTTACTGAGATATTTTTGTAAATGTTGGATGCGAAAAAAAAACACTTAAAGAAATAGTTTTAGACCATTATCAATTTATTTCGCTTAACTGTGTTGTGGCGCGTGTCTTTGACAAATAGTGTTGTGAAACAGACAGCCATTGTGCAGTAATTCAATTATTTACACGTCCGTATCACACTTCGATGTTTTATAATGTTTCAATGAAAACTGGGTATTTGTGGATATTTTTTATCCTAGTAACAATTATGGACTAAAAGAGATAGATCTCAGATCCTTGCCCAGCTGGTTATTTATTATTCTAAAAGAAACAGACGGTTGTCGATGGAAATTCTGACGTAATATAGATATCACGCTTAAACGCATTAAAAGACAACAAAATTTTAGACAAGTCCAAATTCAAAGAAAGTTATAACAATTTAAAGTTGATAAAATTTTAAAATTCGTTCTATTTCGGGTTAGAAAACTTTGTGGATAACGAAGACATTGCTTGTAACAAGCAATTTCTTCGTTTTCCACAAAGTTTTCGAAAGCGTTTTCTAGAGGGGCGCCAAAAAGCGTCACTGTGATGGAATGGGTTAATATCTTCCCTATAATATTACAGCTTTCACTGAACATGATAGTTGGCTGACATATGAGCCTATGCGTGACATTTCCAACAAGTTCACATGTGCGTGACTCGCACACATTGAGCACCCTGGACAGCCATTCGGGGCAATTAGAACATTCGCTGATTGTTTAACCCATTCCAACTCAATCCCTCCTTTTTACGCCCCTCGAGAAAAAAGCTTTGGAAAACATTGTGGAAATAGAAGAAATTGCTTGTATCAAGCAATTTCTTCATTATCCACAATGTTTTCTATCCAAAAAGGCGAACAATTTTAGAATTCCATCTACTTGAAATTGTCGTCTGCAGCTTCTTTCGATTTACACCAGTCTAAAATTTTGCTGTGTTGGAATGGGTTAAAGAAGCTTTGGGTTAGTATCTATCTACTGAGCACAGTTTGAAGACTCTGATCAGAATGTGCGGATGCACAGGCTGATCTGAGTCTTTACTTGGCGCACATGTGTAATGGTTGGAAATGTCATACACAGGCTCATATTTCATTGAGACAAGGATTAGACATTATTATCCGCAAATATCATTGTCATTCTTTGTGTTTTGTGTGGATTCGACGAATATCGGTGTGGTGTAGACAGCTATCCTGCAGTGATTTAATTCATAATGTGCCTATTTAGATATAAAGCTTTGATATTCGTCCTTGAGCTTACAGTATTTACTTGTGGCGACAAGGCTAAAGAGGGTAAAGCGGCTATCAGATAGACCTCGGAACAAATCAATTACATGTTAGTTTTGCATTTATATGACGAATATTGGTTTGATGTTCACAGTTATTCTGCAGTGGTTCAATAATTTACGTGACTATTTAGATTTGATGCTTTGACAAAGCGCTAGTTTTTCTCTCATGCAACAAGATATCAGCTGTGTTTGTGTGCTACCGCACTTCTTTTTGAGTGGTAATTATATTTAATTTTCATTATTTTTCTACATAACTCACGTGACTTATTTTATTTACACGTTATTTTCATGTGAGGGCTTGTATAATGCTATAGGGATTTTACTGAACGAGCTTCGATAAAATTTATGTTTTAAATTATCCTTGATTTGATTCCTTTCATTTAATTCCATATTTCTTTGTGTAATTAATTCCTTTCGACCATGTTAATATGTTTTCATATTTATTTAACATCAGTTTTGTTCAGATATAGAAATAAAGCCGGTCACAATACAGATGGCGAAAAGAGAAACCTTTCATAGTTAGTTCAAGTTCATAGTGCCATTTGCCTACATAATAATTGCAGCGACCTTACGATATTATTTGTAGTGACATAGACGATGTTAGATTCCACAATCCCTATGACATGGTATTAGAAATAAAGCACCGTATGCGAATCTTGTAACAAGCAAGCTTATTTCTTGTGTAGGGGATAATAGGCGAATAGGTTGACTTAATCTGATAATTCTTTTAGTAATTCACGTAGCATTGGTGTAAGTGCACGATTATCCAATTCCCACAAGACAAAATTTAGACTGGTTCAAATTGAAAGAGATTCAAGATGACAAAACAAAGTTTGTTTAAACTGAAAAATTAGATACATATAAGATAGAAAACATTGTGAGAAAAGAAGAAATTGCTTGTTTCAAGCAATTTCTTCTTTTCTCACAATGTTTTCCATAGCTGTATTTCTTCAGCGCGTAAAAATGCGAGATTGTGTGGTAATGGGTTAAACTACATGTGATATTTGATGATCTAGATAATCAGCCTCTGTTAATCACTTAAATATAGTCATTTAATGAATGTAGAGACAACTGGCTTTGGAAAAAAATAAAAATAAAAATAAATGAAAGGAAATAAATAAATAAAAAAAAGAGAAAAATAAATATTCATGACGTCATCAAAACATCGGAATTTTCCAAAGTCAGAAAGTAACTCATAAAGGAAGGTTTTATTATTGATGAAGGATCAAATTATGTGTGTGTTTGTGTGTGTGTGTGTGTGTGTGTGTATACAAAGTTTCAAGTTAATATCTTCAATAATACAGGTATAGTATCAGTGTTAAAGACGCAAAGATGATAAATACCTCGTTCTTTAACGCCGAGTTAAACATACTTTTGTCTTCACGATAAAATCTGGATATTTCCACGAATTAATTACATCTTCTTCGATCACCATCTCAAAAATAATACGTCTGAACTTTATTTGAACCTTAGAAAAGTAAATGTTGAGACAAATGATAAAGCTTTGCAACATCTGCAGCGTTCACATATCGTAGGTGGACAACTCAAAATGTCGTAAGTATATACACGGATAACACTGTAGTTAAGACACTTTTGTCGCAAACAAATATTTGGAAACTAAACGGCTTGCGAAAAGTCATTGTTAAAGCAGCGAAACTCGAATCTCATAAGGCACTGTAAAGTTTAAGGCTGATCAGAATTTGTAAAAATTTATAAATCGTTACAGCAAAATGGTAATTAAAACTTTGTCGCAGAAGGATAACATCAGTGAATTATTCAAGCTGTATTTACAATATTTTGGAAGCCGACCAACGGTAAAACGATAAAGGTACAGAAGAAAATACTGAATACCTACATTTCATGCCCTTACAATTTGTGTCCTTTTCTGATAGAGTATACTGTCAAAATTAGTGTGGAAGGGGGGAAAATGAACTTTTCTGGGTGCGAAATACTTTTCCAGAAAACAGTTTCAAAATGTCTTTATTATGAATTATAAACTAATTATTTCTTATATTGGCAAGTCAAGATAAAAGAAAACAACTAATTTGCTTAATCTAGGCAATATAGAAAGTTCACAAGGAGTTCAGAGAAGGAACCGGTACTTGGTAATTAGAATCCGATTGTTGTAATTCTAGTATATTGATAGTTTAGTATTAGTTGTTAGGCTAATCCTTTTGTCTCTAGGGAAGCTGACTGAGCACTAACGATGCTTACCTTTAAACCCATTACCAAGCGAGTAGATTTAGACTGGTCCAAGTTGAAAGACGTTGAAGACAAGGTTTTTTCTTTTTGTGTGTGTGTGTGAAAAATTTAAAAATGCATTTGTCTTTCGGGATAGAAAACATTATGGATAATGGAGAAATTACTTGTAATAAGCAAATTCTTCATTTAATGATGCTTCCCTAACTCTTTTTCTTAAGGGGCGTCAAAATCGCCGGGTTTGTATGGGAATGGGTTAAAGAAAGAATATGAGTTAAGAATACGATTTTAAGTGGGCGACCAAACTTCGAAAGTCCTCGAGTTTTTCATGCTGTAGTTATGAGTTTGTTTGCTTGTTTGTTTGTATTTCGTCGGTCATCGTCTAGTTCTGGAGTAACCGATATAGAAGAAATTGCTGTCCTTAGGTAAACCACATCTGATATCCTTTTTTGCAGACACCCAAAAGATTTCTTTTCATTTTACGCCGCGAAGTCTTTGATGATTAATTGATCTAAACAGGGCTATATATAATCCCCCAATATACTAAATAATTCATTTGATATACGAGCTCTATAATAAAATTGTCTCTTGTACTATTAAAATGGATCAACACGTATTTCCTTTGAGGCATATTAAAGACCTAAGAACCTCAAAGGTTTTTGTAATCTTCTTAGAACCATCTATTCATCTCCCCTCGTGAGGATTAATTTTGTGAGCAACAAAGCGGTAACCATCTGTAAGTTGTTAAATTGTTCGTATATGCGACGATTCGACATAATTCCCATACCGTCAGTAAGCGACAAAAATACCGTAAATAAAGCGTGCATAAACTGTATATAGGACATTTTAGGGTCGCCCAAATGTCGAAGTCGAAGTATGTGTATAAATGTACACGTGTATTCATTGGGGATTTAGTACAACGGGGTCAAGATATCTCTTGTTTACAAATAAAATTATTTAAAATCGCAATGGCGATTGTGTTGTTATAACCAATTTGCGTCAGTCGGTTTCTTATTAAATGTTGTTGGTAAATAAGCTATAAAACTGTACCCGGCGGCGGCACATATCCTTTCCGACATTTGTCTCTCACCAATGGGTGGATAATTGTAAACCTAAGTGGGATAGCTGCTGGAGGTAGTGGTATTACTGGTGTGAGAAATACCAGAAATCCATTGTTAGGTGCTCGAGCCGCCACGATATGACTGAAATACTGTTAAAAAGTAGCGTTAAACCCCATTCAACCAATCAATCAATCAATAAACTGTAACTCTTTAACTTGCATTTTGTAACCGTAGACATGAGAAGGTCTGCGTCACGTGGCACATCATCGCCACGGGTACTTGTTTACACGCAATCTTTTTTTAAAATCACAACAATGGCGACTCTTTGGTTCCAACCAATAAGCATCTGTCTGTCATATTTATGTGTTCTCGTAACAAAACAAGCTGCATTATATGAGAAAGTTGCTTTTCGTAATGTGACACATTACGGCCGTTCGATTGTAACACAGACAGATAACCTTGTACATTTGTAAATCGTGAACAAATGCTCATTCGATTTAACCCATTATCCCGCGTAAAAAAATAGACTGGTCCAAATTGAAAGAAGTTGCTGACGACAATGTGAACTTTTTGAATTTATAGATTTTTTCAATATTCTGGGTGGAAAACATTTCGTAAAATGAAGAAATAGCTTGTTGCAATCAATTTCTTCATTTTACACAGTGTTTTCGAAATGTTTTTCTTGCGGTACATACAAAACCGTCATTGTGTGAGAATGGGTTAAATTTTTCAGTCGATGGATTCAAATCAAATAATAAGTTTTTCATGTAAGACGACGACGTTTTGATTTTTACCGGTGTTATTTTACGAATAATAAACAAAATCGCTAGATTCTTAAAATAGAATAAAAATCTCACATTTCAAAGCCAATGGTTACACGTGAATTTCAAAATATTATATAACGGACAGTGGATTATGATATTGAGCCAGTGTATCAACCATTCAACATGTTGGTTGATCAATTGAATGGGGTTTTATGCCGCTTTCAACAAGTTTTCATTTATATCGCGGCGGCTGGAGCACCTAACAATGGAATCCTGGTATTTCTCACACCAGTACTACCATATCCTAGCCTCCAGCTGCTATCAGACATAGGTCTACGATTATCGACCCATTGGTGAGAGACAAATAGTCGGAATGGATGCCGCCGTCGGGGATTGAACCCGGGACCACTAAATTGACGGTCCGACGCGCTACCAACTGCGCTATGACCGCGGCTCCCATTCAACATGTGCATGATTCGCAGGCATGGAGTAGCCTGGATTTTCGAATAGTGCATGAAGAATACATGTATTCTCTGGCTGCCGAATTGACGGATCGCTGGCCCGGCCCACCGACCTTCGACAGGAAGTTTCACTGAGATATGAAAAGGCATTATTTTGCAAAATTTGATGCCATTAACATGAAAAAAAAACTGGTCGGCGATCTAAAAGTCGTAACTGCAGCTTGAATAATCTGTTGTTACGACGTTTAAATCGCCAACCCAACACAATGTTTCAATTAAATATCAGCTAATGCCAGAGTTCAAAGTTCACTCGATTGTTACTTTGATTGCCAGCCGCGATCCGTCAATTAAACTTTGAGTCAGTAGATCTCCAAAGAATGCCCAGTGAATGCTCTACTTAGTCTTGGCGGATTCACAGGCTAATCTAAATCTTTACTAAGTTTGTTTGTTTGAATGGGGTTTTACGCCGCTTTCAACAATCTTTCAGTCATATCGCGGCGGCTGGAGCACCTAACAATGAATTCTTGGTATATCTCACACCAGTACCACCATCACATCCCTTCCTAGCCTCCAGCTGCTATCCCACATAGGTCTACGATTATCGACCCATTGGTGGGAGACAAATAGTCGGAGAGGATGAGTGCCGCCGTCGGGGATCGAATCCGGGATCTCTAGATTGACAGTCCGTCGCACTACCAACTGCGCTATGACGGCGGCTAAATCTTTACTAAGAGCACCTGTGAAAGTGTTGGTAATGTCACTGGCTCGAGTGATAAAGTTTTCATTTATCCAATTCCCTCACTATTCCGCTTTTTTAATCCCCAAAGAGAATGGCTTTGGAAAACATTGTGGGCAATAAAGGAAATGCTTGAAAAAAGCAAATCTTTCATTGTCTAAATGCTTTTACCTGAAAAGGCGAGAATTTTTGTACAGTATACTAGATTAAAATTGTCGTCTGCAACTTCTTTCCATTTGGTCCAGTCTAAAATTTTGTTGTCTGGTATGACTTAAATGTACACCAGTTGCTAGTTTTTCAAATTTTCAGTCCACAAATATCTTAAAATATTTTTGGAAGAAAGTTAATTAAGATCTACCCCCTTGTATAGCGATTGATTTCTGCAGTATAAAGAGTTGATCCGCAGTGAATCAACACTAAGATTAAGCAATCAAATACTGTATTAAGGTCGGAAATTTAATATTGACCTTCGATTTTTATGTCAAACATTTTCGTTGATAGACCACATTAACAAGCTAATAATTATATTTTTCTGTTATTTCCCGATAAAAATTTGCATCCATATTAAAAGCGATTCGCGGGTTCGAGTCACACCGCCGTCGGGGATATGTTCTCGGGCAAGACACTTAATGGCCAGCCCCAGTCTACCCAGCTGGAAATTGGGAAGCAGTTAGTTTATGCCATTGCCTCTCTTACAGGGACGTGAAAACATCTGTTAGAGTGTTCGAGAGCGACATTATAAGGATTACCCATTCCCATACAAACCCGCTTTTTTATGCCCCTCAAGAAAATATGTAAGGAAAACAAGGTCGAAAATGAAGAAATTGCTTATTTCAGGCAATTTTTTCATTTCCAACCTAGTTTTCTACCCATATAGACAAAGATATTCAAAAATATCTTACCTTAAAATTGTCATCTGCAACTTCTTTGAATTTGGACAAGTCTAAAAATTGTCGTGTGGGAATGGGTTAAAGCTTTCGCCGTAATCGAACTAAAATAAATTCGTATAAGCTAAACCGATTAATTCCTTCTTCGAGGAGAACGTTGTAGATGGCAAAACTGATGACGCGAAAGCCTAAATATTCAAGTGTTATTGACATGTGACGCAAATAGCTGGTGGCGGAAATTTTATGCAAAGTAATTCAAGTATCAAACGTAATTAACCCAAACGATTCCCTTTTTTTGACACCCCTACAAAATGAAAGTTTTGGAAAGCATTGTGTATTACGAAGAAATTTCTTCATTATCCTCAAAAATACTAGGAAATTCTAAAGTTTCATCAACTAAAAATTGTTGTCTGCAATATCTTTGGATTTGGACCATTCTAAATTTTCGTCGTCTGGTAATAGGTAAACAATCCTTTAATTGATAATTTCCAATTAGGTTTACCTTTCTGGATTAGACGTCACGTACACGCAGGTTGCTTGTTTAGTGTCTTGTCACCTAGAAACTTTCAGGAAAAATTGGTTGCCCCTTTCTGACGAGAAGGACAGAGGTTACATAAAGCCTAAAACGCGCCATGTGTACTTGGCATATGACGCAAATTTTAGCCGGAGGACATTTCGATGGTTCAGCGCGAAACAGTTGTAGCTGCCTATAAACATATAGATAGTTACAGCTGATTTGCACTGAACCATCGATGTGGTGTATTGGACATATGTAATTAATCTAATTTGTAACTAGCGGACAATCTACCCTATTCTTGCTAAATGGAAGGAAAATAGTAGTCATTGGCAAGGATCATGCTACATGTATCTGCAGACTGATCTTTGCCTTTGCTGCTTACATACCGTCTGCGGGCAACTATAACTTCGTTAGTGCGGCTTATTCAAGTTGTAGTTCCGAGGTTTTGGTCTCCTACTGATGTTTGATTGATTGATTGAATGGGGTTTAACGCCACACTTTTGGCAGTATTTCAGTCATATCGCTGCGGCTTGAGTATCTAACCGTGGATTCCTGGTATTTCTTACACCAGTACTACCACCAAGTCCTTTCCAAGCCTCAAGCTGCTCATCCCACTTAGGTTTACGATTATCTACCCATTGGTGGGAGACAATTGTCGGAAAGCATATTTGCCGCGACCGTGGATCGAATTCTTGGCCTTATGATTGAGATTCCAACGCGCTACCAACTGCGCTATGGCTGCAACTCAAAAGACGATACGCAGGATTTTAATTATGATATGACTTTTATGGAAATGACCTGTTGATTTTTCATATTGCTTGATTATATAGTATATCCAACCGTTTAAAACCTTCTTTGTGGTTAGCAAATCAAAGTTTTGAAAGCATTTTCTGGCATTAGAAATTAGTATATTTATGAGACATCATGTGTTTTTCAATGCTACGATTTTTCGAAATATTTTGCACCAGTTCGAAAAATATTGTGATTTTAACACTTTTCTGTACAATCCCTGGATTTCACGTCCTTGTGATTTTAAACTTGAGAATATATTGTGAAAAAAGAAAAAAATACTAGTTACCAGCAACTTCCCCCTTTCCAACAATATTTTCTATTGAATAGAATGGTTTCTTTTCAAATAGCACCCCATTATCATTGTCGTAAAAAACAAAACGGGGAAGGGTTAACTGTTTTTGAAAACAAAAAGAAATCCAAAACTTCCCCCAAAACCCTGTTTTTTACCTAGAAAAGCACACGATTTCAAAGTGTGACTTGAGAAACCATTCACACATCTAAGAAAGTAGTTTCGGAATATTTTTTCTCCAGTACAAGTCGGATAATGATGTCTTGTTTTCCTCGTTTCAGAGAGACGGATTACATAACGCCAGAATGTATTATGTGGTCCAGCGCCTGGCCTCATTGATCCTGTGTGTGACAGACCAATTAAACGTGTGACAAAACACAACTTCAATAACAGATTTGTGAGTCTGGATATATCCTTTCTCGCTATTTAATTCGTTTCTTGAAATTTGTTGGATAGTGAAAATGCTCAATATACCAGAAGAGGAAACGCAACGGCCAGGCTTCTGCCGATGCCCAAGTCCGTTGCTAGGAACTGCGCATAGTATAAATAATTTGAATATTACCCCGGGACCTCGGAAAAGAGCGTCATCATTTAAGAAGCCTAAGGAGCGCCTGACAGAAACACTTTTAGACGAAATGCGTCCCCGTACTGCGAGTATGCCCACACGAAATTCGTTCAGGAAACCCATGCTACAACGGTCCCATTTAGGACTTAACATACAACCAGATATAGAGTCCTACATTGTCCGCTCTTTTCATATGAACTCTAAAGGTCAAATAGTTTACAGAAGTGACTCTCTTCGATCACGAAGTACAAACAGTGTCTTATCGTCGGAAGGGGAGTTCTGTCCCCTATCCCCATCTTCACGAACCTCAAGCTCAATGTCACGTGATAGCGGGGGACCATTTACCCCCGGTTCCGGTGTTCCTAATTCTCCATTTCCGGTGCGTGTATTAGTTCTAGGGGCGCCTGGTGTTGGTAAAACAGCATTGACGGAACAGTTTTTAACATCAGAGTATCTGGGTGGATTTGACACAAGTATTGGTAAGTACCTTTAAAACAACATTTCAACAGCTCGTTACTTTTGCAAACATCACTTTGCAAAGGTTTAAACAAGTGCATCTTAAAAACTGGTATCCATTTCATACTCGATTTTTCCCCTTTCCCGTTTTCATGAAATTGTTGACTGGTCCCATTTCAAAGGTTTTACAGACTACAATTTAAAGTAAAGTTTATTTGAAAATAATAATTCAGTAGGGCAAAAATACCGTTGAAAAAGAAGAAATTGCTCGTTACAAGCAACTTCATTTTTTTCCCACAATGTTTTCTCAGGTATAAAATCATAGGGACGTAAAGACCAGGGATTAATCGGGAAAGGGCGCTTTTGAAACCAAATTGACTTTTTTTTTTTTATCAATCTAATAAGTTATTTAATATAACCCCTACTTTAGTCACAGAAAATCGTTTAAACAACTACTAAAGCCAAATATTAATGCTCTATTCTTCAAAGGAACTTTCTCCGGTGCCTTTAATGCTTTGACTGATATTTCTATCCTGAAACGGTAGTTTTTGCTGTATGCATAAATTTCTCTTGATTTCTCTTTCCACTTATTCAACCGACGAATAAAATCATCATTTAGACATGAAGTGAACTTTGAACTCGGACATCGACCGACATTTATGTGAAGCACATTTGTTGGTTTGGCGACCAGCGGTCCGTAAATTGTAACACGAAGTATTCTCGCTCATAAATATAAGATATAAGTATGGCAGACGGCGTTAGAATGGAATAGACACGTCGAATATATGAGCGCGTGCGTGACATTTCCAACCATTACACATATGCGCCAAGCAAAGACTCAGATCAGCCTGTGCATCCGCACAGTCTGATCAGAGTCTTTACTCTGCGCTCTGTAGATAGATACTGACCCAAAGCTTCTTTAAACAATCAGCGAATATTCTGTCCAGGGTGCTCAATGTGTTCGAGTCACGCACCTACGAAATTGTTGGAAATGTCACGCACAGGCTCATATTTGGTACTATGATTGACTCGAAGACCAGGGTTTTGATCCTGAATAAGCGTATCAAGGGGGTCCAAATGACCCCGAGAGAGAAATTTCTATGGGTCAATTCTAGGATTTTTTATCCTTCAAATTTTCAGTGCTGCTGCTGATGTACTGCTGGAAATACGTATGAATTCGCTGCGAAATTACAAGATATTTTAAGAGTAAATTAACATATACAAAACAACTACAACAAAAAAATGCACGTTTCATTGCTATTTTTATTGTTTTGATCCAAACAAATACAGTTCTGAACCCTAGAATTCTACAAAGAATAATGAAGGACGATAGGGCAAAATGTGTTCTCTTTTCTGTTTACAAAGAAAACTCGATTATTTTTTTTTATTGTGTCTTTTTATGTCTTTAGTAAAATGTGTTTAATATTCATAAGCCTCGGGAGAGACATTTATTTTTTCTTTTGGAGTCCGATATTAAATCTCTTTATATCGTTCGATCTGGTCCATTCTATATATTTTCATTTCGAGTAAACCGCGCACGTTAATTTTTATCGGTCCAAAGCTATGGCAATGATAGTAAATATGAAATTGCCCTTGTCTGGAATAAGTAACAACGACTTGACCACAAATATCGCGAGTGTCTATAATACGTTTTTGCACTTAGCAAACGATACACATCGTCACAAACATTTGGGTAAAAGTAAAATTTTCTTGATACTTGAAACTAAATCGCACTTCGAGTAAAAAGAAAATGGAAGAAAGTAACAATGTCCTATATATGCTTGTATAAAATTCCATCCGAAACATTTGCAGTTCTGTATTTACAACTATTATATAAATCGCACAAAACTACAGTTGATTTTGGTAGCAGACAGCCATTTTTCGAACACTAAATCTAACACATATTGTCGTTGTCATACTAAAACCTCGTAACTACAGCTTGAATCAAACTGCAGTTACGAGGTTTTAGAACGACAACGACGGTATTTAGAAATACTATTTGAATGACTCATCTGGTCGTTTACAACTCTGCTTGCTTAGGCTCGCTTAATAACTTTTACTATTCCCCACACGGTTAAGTCCGGTTTGTCTCAAAGACAACCTTAAGACAAATCCTTTATGTCTTAAATACTTTTGTCCAAAAAGAAAGAAAGACTTGCACCACTCCCAATATTAAGGTTTTCTAGTCTACATCCAAATGAAACATGTCATCATTTTTTCTTCCTCGTCAAACACTGTCTAACCCAAGCGGAAATGATATCGAAATATGTCAGTCCAAATATAAAAGCGACGAATTAAAGAAATAACTTCTTTTGTAAAATTTCAGTTTCGTCTATATATCAAGACTCAAGCGTTCTTATTGGCTGATTTTTTATACTTCCGTGAACGTAATTTTGAACACGCAACTATTTTGTCTGCTTACGCATAAAAGTAGATCGATGCATTTTTACTCAAAACTAGTCAAATATTTGCTTGGATTAGCTTGATTGCATTAAGTTATAATAAATGAAGAGACTGCATTTGTTTCCATTGAGGCATGAACCATAAAACTTTATCACATTAACCTTTTCCTGTTTTTCAAAATTTTAGACCTGTCCAAATTCAAAGGTTTAGCAGATGAACATTTAAAGTTGATTTTATTCGAAAATAACCATTTAGCAGGATAGAAAATATTGTGGAAAAAGAGGAAATTGCTTGATACAAGCAATTTCTTCTTTTTCCACAATGTTTTCTTAATTACAAAATCACAGGGACGTAAAAAACAGGGATTAACCAGGAAAGGGTTTATACATGAATCCGCTTCGCGTTTTCACACAGTGTGATTTACATTTAAGACTCATGCCGAAATGAAAGCAAAGAAATTCTGTTCATTTCTTAAATAACAAACAGGTAAAATCACAAGTGGGTTGTAATGATTCTACTACAAGAATAAAAATGTCGCAGTTGGTAATAAAACATGTTTTGTTCACATATAAGTTTTTGATGTCTCTCTTGAAGTTCCAGGCTTTATTTGTTGGTTAAACCCTTTCTAGATAGATGTTGCCCTACATTCCCTAACATTTGTTTATTCATGTCCGTCAAAATCGGTGAATTATGATTGGACGGATAATTGAGCATTCGCTGCCCCCCGCCCACTGACCCCTTAAGCTCCGTCCATTAACTCCAACAGGAAGTTCCGCTTCGATTTTTGACGGCGTTGTTTTGCATAATTTATAGCCAGTAGCATGTAACAAAAAAGTAAAATGATTGGTTTGTGACCTAAACGTCGTAGCTTGAATAAGCTGTAGTTACGACGTTTAAGTCGTCAAACCAACAATAAAGGTAAACAAAATGGCGAAAAATGACGGAGTTGATAAGCTCAGGTCCGGGCTGAATGAATTATTCGATTGATCGTTTTATTCCTTGATTGACAGCCGCGATTGGTCATTTGATTTCATACCAACATGATAACTATGAGTATGACTTAGTATTAGTTGCGTTTATGATTTTCGCTACCGTGTCATTTGCCCTCATTAGCAAGGCCCCGAGGAGAAGGTGGGCTGTGCAAGGATCCAGGACGAAACTACTGAGGACTCTCACTGGGTCTTTAAAATTCTTGATGTATAGCACAAGTAGTAGTAATGATAATAATTATGATAATGATAATAATTGTACTTATATATATACCAATCAAGATATTGAAAGTGTTACTTTCACTCCTGTTTAAAGGATCCTATTATAAATGTTTTTTTGTTTGCTTTTGTTCATTCGCAGTGAGGCTCCTTCTTAAATGACTAATTTAGGACAAAGAAGAAAGACAAACAATAAAATTGGATATTTGGGTTGCCTTTCGGGAAAATTCGTTTTCGAAAAATTACCCGTGTGAAACAAGCAATTACTATTTTCTTGGTAAAGAAAACAATAAAAAGTCCGGGAAGTTGGTTATTTTCCCTCAAGGAATTATAAACTTTCTGAAAGAAAATGTAAGCGTGATAAAAAAAATCTTTTATTGTTCTGGACTAATTTTCTGACTTGAGAATTGGTCGCTTTAGGCAATACTCAAGGCCTTTCTAGAAAACAAGAACGCTCGTACAAACTTTTGACCCCTGCATTATATGTAAAAAAGATGTGAAATTAACGTCTCTATAGTTAATTCATCTTTCAGTGACATGCGCTGAGTAAAGACTCGGATCAGCCTGCACATTTGTGCAGTCTAATCAGAGTCTTCACAGCGCGCTCTGCATATAGACACTTACTCTAAGTTTCTTAGCCCATTACCACAAAATCCTACATTTTACGCGCCAAAGAAATATTGAAGTAGTTGTGAGAAAAGAAGAAAGTTACTATATTTTCAATCTCTACTTTTCACACAATGTTTTCTACCCGATAAGACCATATTTCAATTTATCTATGACCAGACAATGGCGAATTTTTACGTCTTCAAAACAAGGTTTTGGAATACATTTTGGGAAAGGAAGTAAAGTAGCCATTTCCTCTTTTTTCAGAATGTTTTCTACCCCCAAATGACAGAGAAATTTGAAAATTTCAGCAACAAAATTGTCGTCTGCAATTTCTTTTAAATCGAACCAGTCTAAAATTTTGTCGTCTTGGAATGTATTAAAACGATCGGCGAATATTCTAAATGTACAGAGTCTTGAGTGTGACATTACATATGGTGTACCGTTTGAGTCAAAAGTCCCTACTCAGCGTCTTAGCATAAATAACGCGTGCATGCGTAAAGGATACATGTAAACCTGTTTAATTTACGCGTGCGCGTTTATATTTTGAAACAGCACGCGTTAAATAATGAGCGTGCACGCGGAAATAGCAAACACCTTCATATTGTGCGTGCACTTATAATTTAGGCGTACGCACACTTTTTTACCTTTGAACGTTCAGTAATTATGCGTGCACGCCTCAATGTTATAAGTGCGACAATATTATTTACGCGTGCACGTCTTTATTTAAGCGTGTACTATCTAAAGGGTACCCTTGACCCATTTCGTGCTCCATAGTGTTGTGTCTACATTGGGCAGCCTAAGGGGCCAACAGATTCATTATGAATAGTGGTTGGTCATAATTTTTAAAACTTTGAGTCAGTTTCCTCTATTGATTGCTTTCATCGGACTGTGTGAGTGCAAACTGATCTGAGTATTCACATGATGCACAAGTGAAACGTTACACACTGGCTCAAATGTCAAGGCTGAAATAAATTATTCACAACTTAATGCACTAGCTCAAATGTGAAAGCTCTAATTTATTCACAATTATACTGACTTACATTGCTCAAATTTGCTAAAATCTGGAGGTTCAAATGTATTATTCACACTGTTACGTACTAGCTCAAATGTGAAGGGTGAAGTGTATTATTTTCACAGTGTTACGCACTGGCTCAAAAATGAAGGCTCAAATGTTTTATTCACAGTGTTAAATACTGGCTCTATTGTGAAGGCATAAATAAATATATTTACAGCTTACGAACTGGCTCAAATAAGAAGGCCCAAATGGAATATTCGACTGCGTTACGTACTGTCTCAAATGGGAAGGCTCAAATGTAATATTCACAGTGTAACGTACTGGCTCAGATGAGAAGTCTCAAATGTAATTTAAACAGCGTTACGTAATGGCTCAAATGCGAAGGCTAAAATGTAATGTTCACTATGTTACCTACGGGCTCAAATGAGAAGGCTCAAATGTAATTAAAACAGCGTTACGTACTGGATAAAATATGAAGGCTCAAATGTAATGTTCACAGTGTTACGTACTTGCTCAAACGAGAAGGCTCAAATGTAACAATCACAGCGTTACGAATGGCTCAAATAAGAAGCTCAAAAGTAATGTTCACAATGTTACGTACTGGCTCAAATGCGAAGACTCAAAAACTATTATTCACAGTAATACGTACTGGCTCAAATGAGAAGGGTCAAATGTAATTTTCACAGCGTTACATACTGGCTCAAATATGAAGGCTCAAAAATAATGTTCACAGTGTTACGTACTGGCTCAAATGCGAGTGCTTAAAAAATATTATTCACAGTCTTACATACTGTCTAAATTGAGAAGACTCAAATGTAAATTTCACAGCGTTACGAACTGGCTCGAATATTAAGGCTTAAATGTAATGTTCACAGTGTTACGTACTTGCTCAAACGAGAAGGCTCAAATATTATTTTCACAGCGTTACGAATGGCTCAAATGCGAAGCTCAAAAGTAATGTTCACAATGTTACGTACTGGCTCAAATGCGAAGACTCAAAAACTATTATTCACAGTTATACGTACCGGCTCAAATGAGAAGGGTCAAATGTAATTTTCACAGCGTTACATACTGGCTCAAATATGAAGGCTCAAAAATAATGTTCACAGTGTTACGTACTGGCTCAAATGCGAGTGCTTAAAAACTATTATTCACAGCGTTAAGTACTGGCTCAAATATGAAGGCTCAAAAACTATTATTCACAGCGTTACGTACTGGCTGAAAAATAAAGACTCAAATGTTATGTTCACAGTGTTACGTACTGGCTCATATGAGAATGCTCAAATGTAATTTAAACAGCGTTACGTACTGGCTCAAAAATAATGGCTCAAATGTAATGTTCACAGTGTTACGTACTGGCTCAAATGAGAAGGCTCAAATGTTAATTAAACAGCGTTACGTACTGGATGAAATATGAAGGCTCAAATGTAAAATCCAAAGTGTAACGTCCTGGCTCAAATGCGAAGGCTCAAAAACTATTATTCACAGCGTTACGTACTGGCTCAAATGAGAAGGCTAAAATCTTATTTTCACAGCGTTATGAACTGGCTCAAATACGAAGGCTCAAATGTAATCTGCACAGTGTTACGTATTGGCTCAAACGCAATGGCTATAATGTAATGTTCACAGTGTTACGAATGGCTCAACTGAGAAGGCTCAAATGTAATGTTCAATGTGTTACGTACTGGCTCAAATGAGAAGGCTCAAATGTAATTTAAACAGCGTTACGTACTGGATAAAATATGAAGGCTCAAATGTAATGTTCAGCAACTTGTCAGTGTTACGTACTGGCTCAAATGCAAAGGCTCAAAAACTATTATTCACAGTGTTACGTACTGGCTCAAATGTGAAGGCTCAAATGTTATTTTCATAGCGTTACATACTGGCCCAATTGAGAATGCTCAATGTATTTTTCACAAGATATTAAATTTTAATTTTGTGTAGAACTGTGTCGGCTCACAAAAGCATTTATAAAAATTCTAAACACAAACATTAAAAAATTGCACGACAAGCGTTAGTGTTCTCACCGACCTGAAGATCTAATTTAAGAATGGCAGTAATGAACTTGCCAGACTTCCCGGATTTTTTTTAAATTAGCCAAGATTAAATTATTCAATCAAGATGCCACGGAATTATATATAGTCCTTTGTATACATTCTTTGGCATTGCTTGTGGAGTATCAAACTTTCCCAAATACGCGTAATTAACAAATCGCGTATGTCAATCAAATAGCAGTCGACCAATGGATTATTTCATTTAGACTGACAGTTCAGTTTAAACTCCGACATTTGCCACCTTTTTGATATATCATTTTTGTTGGTTCAGCGACTAAAACGTCATAACTACAGCTTATTCAAGCTGTAGTTACGACGTTTAAGTCGCCAACCAATCACTCAACTTTATTTGTAACAATTCACTGGCCATTCATGTTTCAAAATAACGCCGTTTAACGTCGAAGTCGAAGCGGAACTTCCTGTCGGAGTCAATACAAGGTAAAGGGGGGGGGGCAAAGAAGTCAGTTTTCGGGGAGGGGGCAGTGTTTGGTCAATTGATTAATTTCGCCTTTTCGACTATGTTTTCCTTAATATCAATATTTAAAAAAGGGATAAGAACAAGGGTGTTGACTGATTAAATGGGTTTAACTCAGTTTTCAAGACTACTACAATTATATCGGGCGTCTGATATTCCCAACAGTTCCTGTCTCTTCTCAACAGACACAGCATCTTTCTGAGCACCCGAGTACGAGGGTCTGCTCATCATACTCTAAGTTGTCGAATGTTGGCCCAGTCAGGGTTCGAAATTACGACCACGGCATTGGCCACATAGAGCGTTAGCCATTGAACTAACCGGGCACAGCAAAAGGGCGGATGGGGGTATTACATGCTTTATTTGATAAAGAGTTAACGTATAACTGAGATAGATTTGACCAATCGCTGGCCCCGCTCACTGACTCCTTTGGTCCCGCCCATTTAATTCTAACAGGAAATCCCGATTCGATTTTTTATGGCGTTATTTTACAAAATTTATAGCCAGTAGCATGTGACAAAAAAGAAAAATCGTTAGTTGGTGATCTAAACGTCGTAGCTAAAGCTTGAATAAGCAGTAGTTAAGACGTTTAAGTCTCCAAACTAACAAAAAGTTTAAAGAAATGGCAGCCAATGACTAAGGTCCGGTTAGATTGGTCTGTTCATACCTTATTTGACTAGCGCGATAGGTCAATTAGATCATGTGAATGAATAATACCATTAAGAAGTCTGATTAATTTGAAAAGATCTCTTGCATGAGTAAAAGGTAAAAAAAAAAGATATAAAAAATGACCCCCTTTGATGAAATTATGTTTTGTACCATTAAGAAGAGGATAATTAGCTTTTAGTGTTAAAAGCATCAAGTAGAATCATGTTGAAATAATCAGAAAATGTAATCCGTGCACCTTAAAGTTCAGCTTTGTTGGAAAGGGAAAAGTAGACGTTAGAATGGAACAAGTGTTGTTTAGGACTAACTCGAAAATTATTTGTCCGTTGTTAATTGAAAACTGTTTGAAAAACGGTGACAAAGGAACGTAAATTTGTATAATTCATGACCTAGAACACAAAACAAACAAACAAAAAGAAAAAAAATCAAATCACTGGTTGGTGACGCAAACCTTGTAAAAATCAGATTGAATGATGAAGTTATAACGTTTATGTCTTCAAACCAACAAAATGCATAACATAAATGTCTAGTTGAACTATTCGATTGGTCTGTCGATTATTGATTGTGAGGCGATTTGTCAACTTTTGGGAAAATGGATAAAAAGGATGATGTATATAAATAACCCTTAAACACCCTATAATAAAGCGTGGGTCATAGCTTTAGCCGGTAGATCATGTCTTAAATGAAATAACGCACGACTTTGATTCCAGTTGAAGAGATTTTCATAAGTTTCACATCGGTGCCAAAAGAAACGTGATTAGGAGTTTTGACGGGGGATAAAATCCATTTATTATATACCTATAAAAGATATGGAGTAAAACCTGGCTGTCAAATACGACTCGACAGAAAAAAAATCAATATTCGGCGTGTAGCAAAAACCGTATTCGTCGAGTACCGTTAAACACTGACTTCTTTTTTTGTGTATTGACAATCCGGGTTTTTCGGAAAGTTGGTTATTTCTTAGCCATTTAAATGTCATTTCCTAAAAGGTATATAATAAAAGGAATATTACCACAGTGTGTTTTTCTATTTGTTGTTATCGTGTTCTAGAAATCGTGTGTAGGAATTTTTATTGGATTCGACCTTCGGTCTCATCCAATAAAAAATACCTACACACGATTCTCGAACACGATAACAACGCATAGAAAAAGACACTGTAGTAATATTCCCAATTTATTTGGGAAAAACCTAACATTGTGACGATTTAACGTCATAATAGAAGGTGACGGTTAGACAACAGATGCTAGACTGTTGGATTTGTCCCCCTTTTTGGCTGCATAAAACACTCAATAGTGCGAACAGAAGTATGCCAATCTTACTAGGGGCGTTTATACAATTGTTTGCGGCTGTCACGCGAGAAGGGGCCACTTGTGACACAAGTAAAATAGTAGCTTAAAAAAGATCAAATCCAGCAGAGGTTCGCATTTTTTTATATTCTTTTGTGTAATTTTTTAACCCTTTAATTGTTTCCAAAATTGTTGACTTGTCCAATTTCAAAGTGGCAGTAGAAGGGAATATAAAGTGAGTACAATTCAAACATTAGCCATCATATATGATAAAAAATATTGTAGAAAAAGAAGAAATTTTGTAAAGTGTGGTATCTGGGACATATAAAGACAGGTCGTTTGTTTACGACTTAAACGTTGTAACTACAGCTTAAATAAACTATAGTTACGACCCTTAATTCGCCAAACAAACAAAAATTACTTAACACAAATGTTGAGGTTCAAAGTTGACCTCTGTTATAAATGAACGATTTGATTGGCCAAATTCATTTTTAATTGTCAGTCGCTACCCGTAACTTTTGAAGTCGGCTGAATATTCAAAGAAGTTACAGACGACAATTTAAAGTTTGTGAAATTTTTTATTTGTTCAAATTCCTGGTTAGAAAACATTGTGGAAAATGAAGAAATTGCTTGTAACAAGCAATTTCTTCATTTTCCACATTGTTTTCCATAGCTTTTTTCCTTGGGGCGTCTAAAGGCGTCGCTGAGTGGGAATGGGTTAATCAAACGGTGTTATATTACAAATTTTATGGTCAGTAACACGTAATAAAACGTAAGACGGTTGTTTAGCGACCTAAACGTCGAAACTACATTTTGAAGAAGCTGTGGCTACGACGAGTCACCAAACCAACAAAATTACTTCACTGAAATTTAGCCGATTTCGATGTTCAAATTTCACTTCAGGTCTAAATGAATTATTTGATTTGCTGCTTTAACAGTCAGACTCGCTTCTGTTGTTTTGAAAAGAGAATTTCAAATCGTATCTATACTGTTTCGTCTAAGTAATTCTGAAATCTCGTAGCTACAGCTTTTATAAAGCTTTAGTTGCGAGACTTTTGAATAACATCGACGATTTACAACAATATGTAAAAGGGAATTATATTAGTAGCATGAGGTTATAATTAGACCTGTTTAAACAGAAAACATATGCCATGAAAACAGCTCTTACAGAGATGAGCCTTTTTTCTGACAAGAGCGTTTTATACAAATATTTATAATATTCATAAACGTGTCCGAATATATATGAAGAGAACATCAGCGTCAGAAATGAACGAAGTTTTTCCAATGAAACCACAAATAAGAACGTTAGCAAATACATCATTTGACGAGTTTTATATTTGGGTGCAAAAATATATTAAAGAGATGAAGAGAATATTTTTTGTTTTCATGGAGGGATGAACCGATAAAACTAATCACACTGTATGAATACGCGAAGGGGATTCATACATTGTGTGATTAGGTTTTTCGGTTCATACCTCCATGAAAACAAAAAATATTCTCTTCATTTCTTATTATTCAATAGCATCGAGCGAAAAAAACAAAAGCTTTACAAATTTTGATACCTTTTAGTGTGGGACTATTTTGTGCGGAAGCATACAAAATCACTGCGAGATCAAAATTTTGTTCATGGAATTATGAATAATATTTTTCGACCAATCAGAACGTTCGTTTTTGGTAGACGAAACTAAAAATTAAATTATTACACTATGTCTCGTATTAAGCGACCACTCATGGGACAAACAGAAAGGGGTCGCTTAGGAAAATGGTCGCTTAAAATACGTTTCTATAAAATATGTTAAGAGTTGATTCGATTGCACACAGAAGCTATAAAAATTCTCGCTAAATCCTATCTTGTTGCGACTCATTAGAATCACCTCAAAGAGACGATTCTAAAGGGTTCAAACAAAATTTGATTTATTTATGTTATGTTTTTAGCAAATACGACCACTTAACCCTTTCCTGTTTGGCAGAATTTTAAACCTGTCCGAATACAAAGGTTTTGCCGACGAAAAATGAAAGAGAATTTAATTTGAAAAATAACCATTCGGTAGGGTAAAACATATTGTGGAAAAAGAAGAAATTGCTTGTTACAAGCAATTTCTTCTTTTTCCACAATGTTTTCTTAAGTATAAAAACAAAGGGACGTAAAAACCAGTGGATAAGCAGGAAAGGGTTAATATGTCAGCTGTAGATTTTGAAAAGTTAATTTGATTATGGCTGCTTAGTGCAAGTTGTGGCTCGAGCAAAATTGACTGTACATACTAAACAAGCAAACTGTGGTCATTTTTACCACCAACTAACCAGTACCAAGTCTTCGTTTGTTCGAAATGGTTTATAGAATTCCAGTGCACCTGTATCTGAATGTCAAACCGAGATCAACTGCTTTTCCTAATCTATTGGTGTGCGCGTGTGTGTGTTTTGCTAGCGTTGGCTAAATAACATCGTTTAGAATACTATTTTTGAAGCTGCCTTGTATTCAGAGAGAGACCCTCTCGCTTACGGATTATCAAAAAGGGACCCTGCTTTGCCCATGTCAACAACATTTGTAAAGAGAAAGTCGCTGTCAAAGGTTTTGTCAGTCTGAAATTTGATATTCTATTCCAATAATTCGATAACATTAAAAGAATTTGTGTCGGCATTTCAGTATCACCCGTTCAATTCCCTAAATTTATCATGCTCACACTGCGATCCGACCAACTCGACAAGATACGATCGAACAATCAGGAACTGGCATGCTTTTATCGGGAAGAGTAGTCGGAATGGTACACCTTGGTCGGCACCAATCGACAGAACCAACCGAATATTTTATTTTTTTTTTGCTATAAAACGATTCGTGTATAGCCGGGGTAGGTTAATTGATCTAGAATGAGATAGATTAGACTGTGAAGAAAGTCGATTTGCTCAAGAAACTTCAGTAAAGAGTTTCAATTTGGAAGGAAGTAATTCAATAATATAGTTCTACGGTGATACGTATAGGTGACCAATCGCTGCTATCAATCAAGGAATTAATCGACCAATCAAATCATATATTCAGCCCGTACCTATGCTTTCAACTGTTAAATTACCTGCCCTTTTGTTAACCTTTCTGTATTTGTTTGGCGACTTTAACGTCGTACCTATAGCTTATTCAAGCTGTAGTTACGGCGTTTATGCCACAAACCAACCATTTTACCCGTTTGTTGGATGCTACTGACCATAAAGTTTGCAAAATAACACCGTTTGATATCGAAGCGGGACTTTCAACGGAGTAAGTAGGTAGGACCAGCGCTTGCTCACCGGATTGATCCAGTTGATCGGATCGGCAGTGTGGACCCACCTTCAGAAATTAACCAATTACCAACTTTTCCATTTGAAATTAACCAATTACAGACTTGTCCATTTAAAATTAACCAATTACCAACTAGTCCATTTGAAATTAACCAATTATAGACTTGTCCATTTGAAAGATTTGAAAGAACTTGAAGACGAAAAATTCAATTTGATGATGTTTTAAAGATCGTTGTCACTCAGAATAGAAATCATTGTTCGAATTAAGATAAATTGCTTGTTTCAAGGAATTTCTCCATTTGCCGCAATGATTTAACAACTTTTTATTCCATTAAAAGCGGTATTTTGTGGGAATGGATGAAATCAAATTCCATCTTAGTTTGAAATTCTATCACATATCCGAAGACTTAAAAAGCGTTTTATGGATGCCATAAAAGATACTGTTTCACAATTCCGTATATATTATAGACTGGATTATTGGAAGTATAAATAATTCATAACAGACAGATCAAAATCAGACCGAATTTCGTTTCCTCATTAATAACAATACGATCTCGTGTATACATATTCTATTGGAATCAATATTTCTGACGATGATATTTTAGGTATTAATTTCGAAAATAATTTGATAGCCTGTTCATATGACACCATTCCCTTACTCCCATATGCTTTTTCGCGACTTAATATAATAATAACGGAATAGCGTATGCGAAGGGGGACTATTTTTGGGGATTCGCTAAATGAACAAAATACCAAGCAAATGCACGGAAATTGATACTGAACCCTTTAATTTTCATGCAGAATTACTCGCTCGCGAATCGATTCATATCATTCAAAACAACCAATTAAATTACTCAAACATTCCACGACGTTGTTCACGTCGTTCGAATCATTCCGCAATTCCATTGGCCGATATAGGTTTGGAGGTATCTAATAGGTCCGAGTTAAAGGAGGTCATTGCGCTTCCCCTGTATCATTCAAAATGCTCATTTCTTTCAAACTCGGTCATTCTGCCCATTCCATTCCATTCATAATTGAGCCCGTGCTTGACATTTCCAACCATTATACTTGTGCGCCAAGTAAAGAATCAGATCAGCCTGTGCACCCGCACAGTCTGATCAGAGTCTTCACTATGCGCTTTACAATTTGATGCCATTTCATAGACATTTTATACGATTGTCTAGAATTCTAAACTTCCTGTATGCATACTATTTAGCCTACCGAGTGTTTGCAATGCACGCATATGTTAAATGGCTGGAAATAACACGCAAGGGCTCAATTCTGTTTCGATCCTTCACAGCCGGTACAGCTCCCGTATTTGATGTTAGGGTCTCGAATTGCCAGACCGCTAGCGATGCTCATTGACCCCAAACAAGGCAATTCAAACAAGGCAATTCAAACAAGGCAATTCAAAAGAGGAACCAAACGCTGTTAGTTTTTATACTATAGGAGTAGAGATATTGAATAGAAAGTAAATAATTGATGTGCAACCTAAACTTCCAAACTACAACTTACTTGAGCTGTAGTTACAACTTTTAAGTACGTATTATATAACAGTCGGAGGACAATATTTAAACCTTTGTCCTAACTGAATTATTTGATTTGTCATTCTATTATGGTGATATGTCGATTGTATTTGCTTGAAGCATGGTTTAACCTATATACATATCCAGACTACAAAAATCCAGACTCGTTGAAGTATAGGAAGGAATGCATACAGCAATGCTTTGTGAAGGCAATCGAAAAGTGAACATCTCATAAAGCTCGACAATACCTTTGGAGGAGGGGAAAGAATTATTCTTCCTTCTTTCCCAACTTAAAAAAAAAAAAAAAAAAAAACACACACACACACACACACACACAGAAACACTCCTACTCTAACAACATAAAAAAGGAAATAGTCAATTTCGATTTCTAATCAATTTTTATTGTGACACATATCAAATTTTATATTTACATATACCGGTTAATGTTTATGTAGCATTGCCTGGCATTGTCTCTTATTTGATCTGTCAATAATTTGAAATAAACGAACAATGAATTCAAACATAAGGTTGTTTAACAAGTACGCTTCCTTTTCATTTAAAAGAACTCTTTTGCTTCTCGTTTTATTATTCAACTCTTTTGGTAGAGCGATTAGGGGAAAACGTTTAATTATGATTCAGGTCGAAAAAAGAACAAACCAACTAAAAAAGAACAACAAATAAACAAGCAAACAATCAAAACAACAACAACAAAAAACAACAACAAACCGAGGAGACATTTAAGAGTCCTAGTTTGGTACTAATAATATGCAGGAAGCATATGAATAATGAATTAGTGAGATCCGTTGTGATCTCGCTGAAACTTGACGGATCGCTAACCCCGCCCATTGACCTCTAACATTTCAGGTAGTTACGATGTTTAGTCTCCTAACAAGACAAATTTATTTTGTAAAATGTGTTTTCTGGGACATAAAATATCAGGTCGTTGGTTATTGACATAAACATCGTAACTACAGTTTGAATAAGCTGTAGTTACGACGTTTTTAGTCGCTAAATCAACAAAGATTCCTAACAATATCGAACTTCAAAATTCACTTCTGATATCAATCAATGATATGATTGGTCAAACGATTTTTTGATTAACAACGACTTTCCGTCAACTGTTCAAGAAGCCATACAAACGACGATTTTCGAGGAGGAACGCGGTCAGTTTGAAAACCCTTGTGTACGTGAGTTACCTTGTTATTTTCATACCTAATTATCGCATATACCTTTATGCAGCTTAAGCTTGATTGGTCATTGACATGTTATTTATATATGATAATTTATATATATAATTTCATGTACACGTTGCCATGACAATTCTATACATAAAACGTGCACTTATGTGACCAATAACGCAAAAAGGGGCGATCTTAGATTTGTGGAAAGTATTGATCGTGGTCTTTTTTTGCAGTGTTAGCGTTATTATTTATTTTTTAGTTTCGTCTATCAAAAACGAGCGTTCTGATTGGTCGAAAAAAATATTTATAACTCCATGAACAAATTTTTGAGCACGTAGCGATTTGGTATGCTTCCGCACAAAATAGTCCCATACAAAAGTTACCAAAATTTGTAAAGCTTCTGTTTTTTCGCTCCATGCTATTAAATCATAAGAAATAGAGAGAATATTTTTCGTTTTCATGGAGGTATGAACCGAAAAACCTAATCACACAATGTATGAATCCGCTTCAGGAAGTCCTCATCGATATCAAACGGTGCCATTTTTCAAAATTTATTGCCAGTCCAGGGGTCGACACTAACTTTGTTTCAGTGGGATCCCACAGGAATACCTACCTATTATTTCCGCCAGATAATCAGGGATCCCTCCTTGATATACATTAACTCATAAACACACAATACTGCTCTTCTAAGCCCAACTTGGGAAAAAAAGCTTCAGAAAACATTGTGTAAAATGAAGAAATTGCTTGTTACAAGCAATTTCTTCATTATCCACAATGTTTTTTTACAAAAACAAGCAAACAAAAAGATCAGGAGCATTAGTTGATAAATTAAGACCTTTTGTGCTGGAGAAATATTGAAGGATCCTGACAGAATCCCTAGCCTTAGATCGCTGGGATCCCTTCAAATTTTCAGGGATCCTCGGGATCCCGGGGCATTGTTAATGTCCACCCCTGCCGCCAATATTATGTAATAAAATGAAATCGTTTGTTGTCGTCTTAGACGTAAATAACTACAGCTTGAATAAATGTGAAAAACCCAAATTCAATAAGTTACCAAACAGATAAAACTCTTCACATAAATGTCGACCAAAGTTGGAGTTCAGTGTTAGCTTTCGGTTCATCTGAATGATTGATTGGTCGGTTGATTCTTTGATTGGCCAACGTGATCAATCGATTGCCAAGCTACCTTGAACAAGAGGGCCGTTGGCCATGGGGCGCTCACCTGAGATAAAGGCTCTGTCTAATTTCAAGGTAAGGTTAGGATAATGTTAAAAAGTGGGCCATACTTTAAACATACATGTATATAGACTTTGTACCTGGGACCCCAAAGTCTTAATTACAAATTCAAAGGCTTTAGAGCAAATGTGAAAGAAGGAGAAAACCTTTTCCTCCCTCTGGATCAATTAGTTATAATTTCAGAAATAAGATAGAAGTCAGTTTATAGACTTTGTACTTAGGACCACAAAGTCTTAATTACAAATTCAAAGGATTTAGGGCAAATGTGGAAGAAGGAGAAAACATTTTCCTCCCTCTTGATCCATGGGCTATAATTTCAGAAATAAGATAGAAGTCAGTGTACGGATGATTCATGCATATACCCCCCCCCCCCGGCGCTCTGTCCCTTGGGACCCAAGAATTATGATTTTGACGATTTTGAAAAATGTCAATTTACTGATGCTTCATGCAAAATATCAAGGCCTTACGCTTTCTAGGTCAGGAGGAGGAGATTGTTAAAGATTATTTTAAAATTTCACTTTTGTTGCCATGACAACAAGAGTTTTTAACAGATTTCAATTCTTTTAGCAATTTTTGAGGAAACCACCTAAAGAACATTCCTACCAAATTTTGTACAAATTGGTCCAGTGGTTTGGGAGGAGATGTTGTTTAAAATTCGTTCTTTATTATAATATCGATGGTTCAGCGCGAAACAGTTGTAACTGACTATATGTTTATAGGCAGTTACAACTATTTCGCGCTGTACCATCGATATAAACTCCACCCCCGGGCTCCGCCCCTTGGCATCAGAGGATCATGATTTTAGCTAAATTGAAATAGGTCAATACATTGATGTTTAGTGTAATTTATCAGGGCTCTACGCCTTCTAGGTCAGGAGGAGATTTCTAAAGATTATTTTTTTAAATTTCACTTTTGTTTTCATTGCAACCAGAGTTTTTAACAGATTTCATTTCTTTGGGTTATGTTTAGAGGGGATACCCTTAGGAAAAATTCTGCCAAATTTGGTTCTAATTGGCCCTGTGGTATTGGAGGAGATGTTGTTTAAAATTCATTATTTACTTCTATATAAACCCGCCACCCCCCTTGGGACCTGAGGATCATGATTTTAGCTATTTTGAAAGAGGTCAATGTACTTATGCTTCATGAAAAATATAAAGGCTCTACGCCTTCTGTGTCAGGAGGAGAATATTTTTAAGATTATTTTAAAAGTTCACTTTTGTTGCCATGACGACCAGAGTTTTTAACAGATTATAATTCTTTTAGCTACTATTAGAGGGATCAACTAAGAAATATTTCTGCCAAAATTGGTTCAAATTGGCTTAGTGGTTTAGGAGAAGATTACTTTAAAAATCATTCTTCATTTCTATATGAACCTCATCCCCCTGGGGCTCCGCTCCTGGGGACCCGAGGATAATGCTTTTAGCTATTTTGAAAGTGGTCAATATACTTATGCTTCACGCCTTCTGGATCAGGAGGAGTTTGTAACAGGTTTCAATTCTTTAGCTATTTTTAGAGGGGACAAATTCAAATTTGTTCAAATTGGCTCTGTGGTTAGGGAGGAGATATCGTTTAAAGAAATTGTTGACGGACGACGCACGAAGCACGACGGGCGGACACCGGACAAGGATGATCAGGAGAGAGGTTGCGAAAAAGCATTCGAAAACAGATTGCATTGTTATTTGTTACGAAAGAAATATGAGTATATATATATATATATATATTTGCATTTAAACCTTTTATCGTATCAAATTTGACATTTTGTTTAATGTCAGTTAGACATTTGAGTAAAAACGTGCATTAAAAAGTCACAAAACTATAACATGTTAAATTGTTTGTTGAAACAAGACCAAGACATAATTGGGAAAAAAAACATGACAATTGGGAAAAGTCTTCCTATCTCGTACATCGAGTTTCAAATGAACGGATCGCCTCTGTTAAAGAACAAAATAAAATGGAGATAATGTTATTAAAAACGATTGACTAATCGAAGCACTCATTCAGACCGATATATAGCACATGACCTCTGACATTTTATCAAGCATTTTCGTTGGTCTAGTGACCTAAAACGTCGCAACTACAGTTTATTCAAGCTGTAGTTACGACGTCTATGTCACTAACCAAACAATTGGTTTAAGTCCCTGACAACACATTTACAAAATCAAGTTGTTTATTAAGTCATCGTCAGAGTCACGTAATACCAGGCGTTAGCTTTTTGAAAACAGACGTAAAACTGAATTATATACCCCCCCCACACACACACATACACAATAAAAAATAAAAAATAAATAAATAAAAACAAATATGTAAGAAATTAAAAAGTAACAAAATGCATTCTCGGACATTTACGCTAAAAGTAGATTGGTATTAAGAAAAGAAAAATGTCCGTTGGAAACCAGACAAAAAACTGAACCAACGTAGAAATGGCGTCGTAAAAGATATATTCCCTCCCCCAACTATCCCACATTCGGGCAGTAGAGTTATATTGCTGAAAGAAAATGGTCGTTGGAAATCCTCGTCGTAGACAGGGTTTTTTCTGCTTCTTCTATGTATGACGTCATCGATATTTACTGTCATTTAAGTAATGTTGTTGTTTTTTTTCCTTTCTTGATCAGTTCACATTGGTGAATGGTGCATTTTCGTGACGAGTATAACATATACGATTTTTTCATTTATTTTTTATTTATTTTATTTTTATTTTTTTTTAAAAAAAGGGACGTTAAACATCAGAAAATTTGATGAAATTGGGAACAATAGAGCCTTCAAGTCTATCTAATCATAATACCCATTATATTGTCATTATTCTTATCTACCATAGGATTATTATTTATTTATTTTTTTTGGACAAGCTAAAATAAAGTAGGTCTAAAATTAAAAAAAAGTAAGTGATGCTACTATATTATTATTCTGTCTTCTGTCCAACCTAATAACGATGAAATAAATCACAGAAATCCTCACTGGAATATGTAATGTCTTATTTATCTTGCAAAAACCTGGTTTATATCTCAATTAAACCTGTAACCCTTTTCTGCACCGTTTTATTTTTCATGATAACAAAGAGTCTAGCAATTTTTAAATCAGTGATGCTGACTCACTCTATATTTTTTTCATTCGTTTTGCATTATTGTAATTTCGACTTTTGTCCAATTTCACATCAATTACATTTAGATGATGCAGCCATTTAAGTGATAAAGAGAATATTTTTTGTTTTCATAGAGGTATGAACCGAAAAATCTAATCACACTGTATGAATACGCGAAGCTTGTAATCACACTGTATGAATACGCGAAGCGGATTCATACATTGTGTGTTTAGGTTTTTCGGTTCATACCTCCATGAGAACAAAAAATATTCTCTTCATTTCTTATAATTTAATAGCATCGAGCGAAAAAAAAACCGAACAAAAGCTTTACAAATTTTGATACCTTTTTGTATGGAACTATTCTGTGCGGAAACATACAAAAACGCTGCGTGCTCAAAATTATGTTCATGGAGTAATGAATAAATTTTTTTCGAACAATCAGAACGCTCGCTTTTGATAGACGAAACTTAAAATTAAATTATTCTAAGTTGAACTTCGTATAGCACATACGTCATATAAACAGATTGGGTGGTATAAGTGTTTGACTTGAACTAATAATCTAAAGGTCATTGGTTCAAGTTCTACCGTCACTGGGTGTGTTAAAAGGCAAGACGCTTTAGAGCGAGCCCCAGTCTACCCAAACTTAGATTTTGGAAGTTATGCAAGGGTTTAAATTACTGCCTCTCTGTCAGGTGAAAACATCTGGATTGTGAGTGTTCGAGAGCCACTCTTTTAGCTCAAGTTTTCGGCGCATTTGAACTAAAATAAATTAGTATTAACTTGAGTAAGAGGTAGCGTTTACGCAAATACTCTATTGTTCTATAATCGAAGTGAGTGTAGATTAAAGGTTATTTTATCGGAGGAAACCTCCTAAATAAAGGATAAACTGCTTGATGTAAGCTTATTCTTAATTTACCACGGTGCTATTAGATTGTACAAACCCATTGTGATACGCGATTACATGTCCTTAGTTTCCCAATCTGCAAGTACTCTTTTGGTAAGCAAATATTTGTTGTACTGTTTTGATGTGAATCTGCATTTCTTTTTCATCCGTAATAAACAGTCAAACAAACAAGTAATCATACGGTCGATAATTGACGGATTGCGATATCAATCAAAAGAATAAATCGACCGATCATATCATTCTTTTACACCAGAAGTGAACTTTTAACTTCAACATTAGCTGACATTTATGTTAAGCATTTCTTTAGTTGACTAATTACAGATTATTCAAGATGTAGTAACGAAATTTAGGTCACAAACTAACCGAATTCAATTTTTGTTGCATGCTACTGACTATAAATTGTGGAAAATAACACCGTTTAACCCTTACCATGCTGTATTAATTGCCTTACTGTATTGCTGTAAAATCAAAGAGCTAAAAGCACTGATAGAACCTGCTGTTCAAACATCAATATTTCTTATAGAAATGAATTTCATTACCAACTCTGGCTGGAAAAGTACAAACAGGAGGTGTAGACCAAGATCAGACTGCACTTATGTGCAGGCTGATCTTTGTCTACACCTCCTGCAAAAAACCGGAATATTCCTGGTTCAGCATGACAAGGGTTAATACCGAAAGAGAACTTTTTGAGGAGCACAGTGAGCAAGGCAAGAAATCTGTCAATTAAAGAAGTTTTTTTTTCTCCAGAATTAAGTTCAATTTTGTCCTCCTAGCGCACATTATTAGTGTATATACTTTGTTTTACCCCTTCTCTCTTTTTGACAGTTGGATCTCATTTTAATCGGCCAAAGCAAGTTTTATCGGTTGTTAATCGTTCTTTAACGTAGACATATCATCATGTTCTTATATATTTGTATCGACTTCATAACGACGAAAATATACACATAAGCAATTTAAACACGTTACTGTTTTGAAAAATTGAAGCCCTGTCCGTAATCGAAAACTTAAAGTGGGTTTTTTATAAGAAAATGAGCACTCAGTAAGGTAGAAAATATTGTCGAAAAAGACGAAATTGCTTGTAACAATCAGTTTCTTCTTTTTTTTTACAATTTTTCATCAAGTATAAAAACTACGGGGACGAAAACACAAGGGAATGGATAGAAAAGAGTAAATTCAATTTGAGAAGCTTGCTCATAAAACCTCCGAACTGATTAGTTTTGCTAATCAGAATTATTCATTTATTAATTTTGTGAGAATATTCAGTGCACCAAATTAGTCTGCATTACATTTCAATTCATTTATAAGGAAGTAAATATCAAATTCTTGCGGATTGCCATTGATTCTGCGATAGTCTTGTTCCTTCTTTTATTCAAGGTCGCGACAGAAGCGGTTGTTGTAGCGCGTAGGACTCCTAATCAAGGAGTCCCGGATTCGATTCCAGGCCGCCGCGAATATCTTTTCCGACATCTGTCTCCCACCAATGGGTGGATAATCGTAAAGATTAGTAGGATGAGCAGCTGGAGGCTCGGAAAGGATATAGTGATAGTACCGGTGTCAAAAATACTAGGAATCCATGGTTAGGTGTTCTATCCGTCGCGATATGACTGGAATACTGTTAACAGTGGCGTTAAATCTAGTTCAACCAATCAACAAAATATTCAAGAGATCACGTTTCGTATTTTTCATGTTACAGATGTATCAAGTGCTCTCAATAAGGACCAATTTCAGGAATTTAAAAATTCCAAGTTTTAATTTCAGGAATTTTTCCGACAGGGAATCATTACAAGTGAATCTAATCGAAACGTTAGGGGTACGACAAAATTGAGATTGATTAGTTGATTGGGGTTTAACGCCACTTTTAGCAGTATGTCTGTACTACCACCAGTACTACCACTACATCCTTTCCTAGCCTCCAGCTGCTATCCAACTTACGTTTACAATTATGTATCCATTGTTGAGAGACAAATGTCAGTAAGGATATATGCCGCCGCCGGGGATCAAACCCATGACATCCCATGATTGAAGATTATTTTCAAACAGTTTCCGGTACCATCATACATATCAGACTAAATAATACAGAAAGTAATAAAACTTAAAGAATAGTTGCATCTTACAAGAATTCCCTTGTTTCATTTCTCTTAGTTGATGTTTATAGACGACATGCGTTACGTCATTGAAAAGGGAGAGAACTCTCGAAAATTAGCAAGATCGATCGAGTAACTTCGATGTTTCTACGACGTGCGTCACTAAAAATTACGAAATAATATTTCTTGTGTTAAAATCATAACAAGTGAGCATCTTTGACCCCGTTCTTTACCCGCTTCGAAGACTGCACTTGAGATTTCGGGTGAATGAATATCGACCCAAACGAAATTTACAAAAATTCGGCGACGATATTTTACGAAGTCTAGTTCGATGCCCAAGGTACTGCTCGATTTCGCCCGGCAAGTTAATCAATCGAGTGGAATTATCGATGGCTACTTTAATCGAGTACTCGGTCGTCATGGAGATATTTCTGCAAACCGCTGTTGGACTCAGATTTACAAGAGAGTAATTCTTTGGTTTATCGAAACTTTTATCTTGTGACTTAAGAAAGCATGCTGAAGATTAATTCAAGACGTTTTTCTCTAATCTGCGTCCGGGTCTAATTATCAGGACGTTATTACTGACTTTCAGGACGTAATACACGTCGACGTCCGCTTATTGACAGCACTGTGTACCTCGAAAGAGTCAGCGTATATTTAGTGTACAATTACGTACCATTATCCGTCTTCAACCCGTCTGTCCGTCAAAAATGTTAAAAATCTTCTCTTTCCGAATTGAATGCCGATCTAACTGAAACATCTCTGGAACGTTCTCGTGGTTAAGCTATATCAAAATAATCTAAATATTAGATTTCATAGAATGGGGTAATAGGGTTGTCATGGCAACAGAAAGGCTGATAAAATCATTAAAATCTTCTTGAGACAAATTAGAGGGCAAAAGATGTGAAACTGTGTAAGTAACATCATCTGGTGACCCTCTAAACAGTTTTTGAAATGATGAAACCGTGGTCAATCTGGTCGTCGCCCGAGAACGCTCAATTTTGCACAAATCGAGATAATCAAAAGAGAATGCCATAGTGTTGAGAAATCTTTTTGAACTAACCGGTATGCGAAAAGCTTTCTCATTACAACCTTAAATTGGGTAACATCCATTATAAAAAAAAACACCTAAAAGAAATTCTTTCAAATCTTTGTTTTCTTTCTTGGTCATTTTTCTGATACGAAAATGCGCTTAAATTAGCAGATGATTCGGGTTAGCGATATAGGACCACCACCGTCCTCTTACTTTCATTGTCAGCGAAACGTGTAACACCTTTTTCCCCCCAATGCAAATATACGTACTGTATAACAATACGAATAGCAATAAATTGGTGAGAACAGTCTTTTATCGGTTCTACAATCTCCATTGATTCGGTGATATTATTATTCTGTCTTCTGTCCAACTTAATAACGACGAAATAAATCATACAGAAATCCTCAATGGAACATACTCTGTCTAATTTATATGAGAAGTTTTTCTAGCAATAATTCCTTTCTGAATCTACTTCGTAGCTTTCAAGATATATTATCTCACACGGTTACCCTTACAGCGAACAGCCAAGTATCCTCACGAGTGAAGGAATATCGAGATCACCTTTTTTCCAAGACTGTCCCAATTTACCAATCGCTGGTCCCGCCCTCTTACTTCGTTAGCCCCGCCCATAGAAGTCCCGCTTCGATTTTAACGGCGTTATTTTGAATAAAAAAATCATCGCGAGTGGCACGTAACAAAAATGTTACATAAATACGTCGCAATCACACCTTAAAGCTGCAGTTAAGTCGTTGAAGTCGCCAACGATACATGATAATAATATTCAATCTAGTCACGAACGTTAATATCGATTAACCCCTTCCGACACACACGCTTTTGTGCGCAGCTCGGGAAAAACGATTGGGAAAACATTGTAAAAATGAAGATATTGTTTGACACAAGCGATTTCTTCTTTTTCCACAATATTTCCTGCACAAAAACCTAAAATTTGGTAAACTTTAATTGTCGTCTGCAACTCCTTTCAATTTGGACTAGTCTAAGATGTTGGCGTCTGGTAATTGGTTTGGTGTTAGATTCATTCAATGTATTTATTTGTCTATTCGTATCATTTCTATCAAAGTTGGGTATTTGAAATTTATTCGGATCATTTGTAAGGGGTGACCGACTGTAGTTTTAATGATTTTTTTATTACTTCTAAGTTGAAGTTGAACCCATTTAGAGTAGAAGGTATTTTCACAGCCCTGGTAATTTACGAAATTGTAAACATTAGAACACAGGTGCGTTGCAGCGGAATGTTGCAACCTCTTGTTTACAAATCACTAGACGCAATGTTCGACTGGCTTTTGAAACTATTCTATTTTCGGAATGAATTTCTGAGATTTTGCACCACGCGTCGCACGTCATGTATCTCTCATAATAAAACCTTTCTCCAACTCAATACTGACAGGGTAAACAAATATTAAAAAGACAGAACAAGGCAAAACAACTCTTCCCACACAGGGAAAAATCCTATGATTTTTTTCATATGCTTTACTTTCCATTCAAGAGGACTTTTAACACTTTTTAAGAACGTTTACTTTGAAGTTTTTCTGGCGACGTACTTAAATTAAAAACAGTGTGGTTTTTTATGAATGTGTGTTACATTGGAAGACAATAGACAATAGAAAGGTCTTTTTCAATTTTATCGTTCGATTCATTTTTAAGACATATAATATTCACAAATCTCTATTATATCGAGTCCTGTTCAGAAACATTTCAAACTCAAACAATGTTTTATTTAAAGTCTTTAACTAATTCCCACACAATTACACTTTTTGACGCCCCAGAAGATAAACAATTGAGAAAATATTGTCGGCTGCCATTTTTGTTAACCGTTTTTATGCTGGGTTGGCGACTGAAACGTCGTAGCTACAGCTTATTAAACTTATACGACGTGTATGTCGCCAAACAACTATATTACCTTTTGTTACATGCTACTGGCTATAAATATATATATATATATAAATATAATTTTTATCAAAATAACATCGAATAAAATCGGCGCGGGACTTCCTGTCGGAGTCAAAGGGCGGGGCTAACGAAGCAAGTGGGTGGAAATGGGCTTCAATAGCTAAAAGGTTCTACGTTTTTTTTCACTGCTAGGAAACAAACGCCCCCACATATTCCTGCTTAACGCACACACACATTCACGCGCGCGAGCACGAGTGTATCGACTCACATCAGCAACAACAACAAAACAGAGACACAAACACCCATTTGAATTAAAGCCGACAGAAAGGGTTTTTACACGTAGAGATATTCTCAATGGCACCATTAATGGTTGTTTTTCATGTTGACCACCTAGTGAACCATAATGTCAAATTACTCGTTAGACAGAACTAGACAAACGATGCTCCATTGTCCGTCGTACTCTCAAGATAATTCACGTGACGACCTAGCCCATATCCAGACAACAACAAGTTAACGCTTTCCTGTTTTATGAAATTTTAGACTGGTCCAATTTGAAAGAGGTTGCAGACTACAATGAAAAATGCATGCAATTTGAAATCTGACCATCCTATGTGGTAGAAAATATTGTGGGAAAAGGAGAAATTGCTTGTTACAAGCAATTTCTCCTTTTTCCACAATGTTTTCTCAAGTATAGAATCACAGTGACGTAAAAACCCGGGTTTGTCCAGGAAAGGTTTAAACCAGTCTAAATTGAAAGAAGTGTTGATGAAGATTTCTAGTTTGGTTGAATAAAAAGATCTTCACCTTTATGAGCAAAACAAAACAAACAAAAACAAACAAACATTGAAGACAATGAATAAATTCTATGTTATAAGCTATTTCTTCATTTTCCAAAATATAAGATTTAATGCTTCTTTCTATAAGGCTGTAAAAAGGCGATCATAGTGGAATCGGTTAATGCAAATGGATCAATATTTCGAAAACTCAGATTCTCTTTCTTCTTTATATTGTACCAAAAGCTTTTCAACCTAGAAAATTCACACAATAGTTTATTTTTTCCCGATAGTTTAACAATTTACCAGAGGACACGATATATTTTGGTCCAAATTCAGAGATGTAGCTCACGCCAATTCTTTGTTTATTTAAACTTCTCAATCTTTGTCATTTGGGATAGATAATCTTGTGGATGATGAAGAAAATCCTTGCTTGTAGCGAGCAGTTTATTCTTTTTCTAAAATATTTTCAAATTAATTTTAGGGACGTTAAAGATTAGATTGTGGGGGAACGAGATAATTGAATATTTGGAACCTCGTTATGAAAACCTTTGAGATTTGCATTTGTTATGTTATCTAGAATGTTCAAAACGCATTACAAAAGTTAAAAACATGCTCAGCACTGTATTTAAATGTGGATAGCGTGACGAGAGCTTCCCACTAGCTTAATCAATATGCGATACTTGTATTTGTTATCTCTAATTTGCATTTTTCAGATTATCTGATAAGGCTAATGTTACACTGAATTCCCCCGAGACTTTTTGTGTCTACATTCCAATTAAAATCAAAGTACTGAAAGATCTGAGGGATGTTTACACATTACTGTCTTTAATTTCGGGTCTTTACATTTTCTTGATCACTTATAACCCCATTTATTCTTGCTTGAATCTATCCATTTAGTGTTTGTGATGTTAAAATGTAGTAAATGTCTTTGAAACTACACAGAATATCGTTATTGTAGTTACGATATTTTGGTCGGTTACTGGATTTCAAAAGAATCACATATTGTTTTCTTTGAAAAAAATACACCATTTTTACATTTTGGCGACAAAGTAAATTAAATCAAATTATAAAAAAAAATACCGTAGCCTTTTGTTAAAGGAATTTTGCGGCATGAAGAACGTCGCTGATTTAGCGTAGTGTCAGTGATTTTTCTTTCGATGAATTGTCCAAAGTATGAGGACCCCTACTGTCAGAATTCAGGGCAACACAAACGCAAAAAGTACAAAGATACCATTCTAGAGCCACATCGGTGGCTTAGTGCAAAAACATCATAAGTGTCTATACAAAGTATAGACACTTATGATGTTTTTACACTAAGCTAACGACATGTTATGTTTATCCATAATTTGTGTAAACATTCTAGTGTTCAAGCATGATAGTGCCAGACCGAATGTTCCAGCGATTTGTAGATTTTCTGCAAAACTGAACATTGTAGTTCCTTGATTGGCCGCCATTAGCATTTTCTTGCCACCGAGAGGGAAACTTTGGATTGTAAAGTAAGACGCCGAGTAAACATTTCCAGGAAAATTAACACGCTCGCTCGCCGCTGCACCACGGGAAGAGTGGGGCAATATTTCGTGTCAAGAAGTATTCGCTTTACGACATTAGCACTTATAGGACATACAGAATTATAATTGTTTTTAATTAAGGGATCGTACCTATCAATAAAAGATCGATCGACCAATCAAGTCATTATTTTAGACCGGCTATAAACTTTAAACTAAATGCTGAGTATTCTTGTTTGTTTTGCTACCTAGATGTCGTAACTGCAGCTTATCCAAGAAGTTGCGTTGCATTAGTTTCCATCCTTATTGAAAGAAAATGCGATAAAGATGCTTATCGATAGCATTCAATTCATACGATTCCATTTTCAGGAGAAATCTTATAGAATGTCATGATAATAGGATGTTTTGCGTGTCTTAAAACAATTGGTTTCATAGCAACGTTTCCTTCGAAGGTCATAAACTTCTTTTTTCATTAAACATGTATGTCGGTTTAAGAAATAAATCCTGTAAAACATCTGGTATATATGACGTAAATTACAGGAGAAGACATCATGTATATATCATGGATATATCGTGTATATATCATGAAAATAAGTTTTTTCCCCAATCTCATTAAAATCATCGTTAATCACTAAGTTATCTCTCCGTTACGTAGGGGCGTAGCAAAGGGATGTTATGGTGGATTTGATTTTAATCGAAATTGAGTTTTCCTTTAACCAATTACAAGACGGCAAACGATAAGATTTAGTCCTGATTGAAAGAAGTTGTCGACGACATATTTCAGTCGATAGAATTTCAAAAAATCTTTTTTTGTGTGTGTGGGGGCGGGGGCGGGGGAAACATAGTGTAAAATGCAGAAATTGCTTGTAACAAGCGATTTCTTCATTTCCACAATGTTTTAAATGGTTTCTTTTTCTTTGGAACGTCAAAAAGTGCCATTGTGCTTGAATTCGTTAACATTGGCATTAAAAGTTTTAAAAACATGTGTACCACAGTAAAAATGTGAGTGAAATTAAATGAAGAGGTGTTTTCGTTTTCATTGAGGCATGAACCTAGCTATGAACTTAAAGAACTGTTTCTTTGACTTCAGTAAATATCGATGTAATAGGTCATTTATATAATCACTATTTCTAAAAGCATTTCAGCTAGCAAAGCGTCAGCTTTGATAGCTTAAGTTAATAGACACAATTTTGGGGTCTTCTCAAAGTTCAACGAGTGCAAACTACCACTTGGGGCTTAACCATTAAATCAATTGAATGCCTACGTCATAAAAAGTAGTTCTTATGAAATTCAAGAATATTGCAAACTCTATTCAAATTGTAGAGTGCTCTTTCAAAAGTATACTATTTAACCCATTCCCACTCAATTCCGCTTTTTAAGCATCTCAAGAGAAAAGCTTTGGAAAACATTGTGGACAATGAAGAACTTGTTTGTAACAAGCAATTTCTTCATTATCCACAATGTTTTCTATCCACAAAGGGAAAGAATTTCTTAATTCAACCAATTGAAATTGTAGTCTTCAACTTCTTTCAATTTGAATCAGTTTAAGATTTTGTCATGTTATAATTGGTTAACTTCTTGGTTACTTTAACCTCGTTTATTTGTCATGATAACCTTTAGCAAAGAAGATTACTTAACAGAACTATGCTTTGCTAGCTTACAGTACTTTCAGTACTTTGGAACATCCGAATGCATTTTCGAGAAACGCAATGCATTTATATAATCCGTTGGTTGTCCTCGTCCATTTCCACACAATACGGTCTTTGATTCCATAAGAAAAAACAGTTTAGTAAAACACTGTGGAAAATGAAGAAGATGCTTGTGACAAGCAATTTCTTCATAATTCACAATGCTTTCTACCACAGCAGACAAAACTATTTAAAATTCCATGGACTATAAGCTGTCGTCTGCAACTTCTTTGTTTTTAACCTTTGTCATGCTGTATAAACTACTTTACTGAAATGCTGTAAATCAAAGGGCTGAAAGCACCATTAGAACTTGTTGCTAAAATATCAATACTCCTTTTAGAAATCAATTTCATAAACAACTCTGGCAAGAGGTGTATACCAAGATCAGCCTGCAGGCTGATCTTGGTCTACACCTCCTGCCAAAACCGGAATATTCCGGGTTCAGCATGACAATGGTTAAAATATAAAATGGTGTCGTCTAGTTATTGGTTAAGTGAAAATCTGTCTAAAGGGTGCACTGTTCATAAGCGCATGTTTCTTTACCTGTTGTTCATCATTAACTGTTGGAACTGTCAGGACCATCGTTAAATCGAGAGAACTACGGTTGTGGGAATAAAACGTTAACGATTTTTGAAATTCCTTTCAATTCCTATTTCTAATGTGATAATTGTTAATTGCTGAAAAATATAAAGGTTTTGTAGGTCCCTGGTATTGACTTGTCAGCGATTGGTCATTTTTTTAAGAAAGTAGAGTCACCAGCAGAGTTTATTAACCCTTGTCATGCTGAATTAAAATCCTATACAGAATTGCTTTAAAATAAAAGGACTGACAGCACTCGAAGGTCTTAATGAGGATAAATATTTCTTTTAAAATTGATAGTTTAAACAACTCTGGTTTAAAGGGCACAAACAGGAGGTGTAGACAAAGATCTTTGTCTATTCTTCTTGCCAAAAACAGGAATATTCCGGGTTTAGTATGACAAGATTTAAAGCTGTATATACGAGGTTACTGTCAATTGTTTAGTAACACAGGACGTTTTGCCCAATAAGCTTAGTCTAAGTATTGACCCATGTTATTGATGACTGACTTAGCCGACCTGACCGATGTTTATAGAATTGTTACAGTTGTTCGATTGGCGTACTGGGTGACCTTTCGTAAAGTTACTAATTGCCTGCTGAGTTCCAAAAGCTCATATCTGGAATAGTTTGAACTGCGGATGTAAGAGTTTTTGGGGTACTTACGTAGAAAATGTAGATGTTTATTGCAGAAAATTTTCAGGGTATAGAATTCCTAGATACTTTAGCAGAAATATTGATTTTTTATCATATTTGAATTAACGAAATTCGTCTCGTGAACACAATACTATTGTAAGTGTCTATACATTGTTCAGATACTTGTAACAGCATTGCATTCGCTAGTTGATATAATCCAGAACTATTGTTACCTGTTTTCAATTTATACTCATAAAAATCTCCAGTGCAGCGAAATTAATCTTTGGTCTTTAGAACCACAAATGTCTTGGCTAAATGGCAAATTTATGTTTAATTGATTGAAAAGTCTCTGGCATGAGGCAATTGCAATTTAGAGGGTTTAACCCATTACCAGAAGGCAAAATTTTAGACTAGTCAAAATTGACAGGAGTCGCAGACGATGATTTAAAGCTCATAGTATTTTAGATTTTCTCAACTTTCTGGGTAGAAAACAGTGTGTAAAATGAAGAAATTGCTTGTTTTGCAAGCAATTTCTTCATTTTAAACAGTGTTTCCTAAATGTTTTTCTTGAGGGGCGTTCAAAAGCTGTATTATGTGGAAATATGTTAGCCTGAATATATCTTTTTTTCAACGTTTTCACTTTGTAGGCTTACACACTTTGTCCAACGATGTTTCAGCATTTTTCTACATGCTTGTAGAAGGTAGCATATTTGAATCCACAACACACATAAACAGTTTATTTTACGTCATCATCAGTGCGAAAATGGCACCCACTGAGCTCCTTTTTCTTTATCTTGGGCAATAGGTGATAATCAAAGGGTTATAAATCTGTTACAAAAAGTTGGATGCTCAATAAGCTTGAAACATCATTCTTGACTAGCAGCCTTTGCAATAGTCGACTTGTATGCTGGAGCGTTGTCCTGATGGATGAGCAAACCTATAGACAGGTTTCTACACATTTTCTCATTGATATTTTTATCATTTTCACAAAGCTCAGGTCAGTGTAATACCAGTGTAATACCTTCCAGTTATAGAGTGGCCTTTCCAATATCATAGCAGCCTCCCATAGAACTGTGAAAAACATCATCTTGTTGACTTGGTCGTATTCGGGGGGGGGGGTGTAAACTTGGGTGATTCCACTGTTTTGACAGTTGTATTGTCTTGGGTTCGAAGTGGTGCAGTCATATTTCATCGAAAATTACAAACTGCTTAAACATTTCTCTGGCTGCCGCTGAAACATGTCAAGGTTTTCCTCAGGTATGTTGTACCGAACTCGTTTTTGTCAACACTCAGGAGGTTTAGTAGGTCACGGTATTGAATGCCCGCATGATAGTCAAAATTGATCACTTGTTAATTGACAACCAAATATTGTCAAGCAATAGAAAAAAAAACATACTATTGCTGCGAAGTGATCATAAATCGCAATTCGTTTGTTTACAAGAGGCCTGTTTCTGCCAAAGGCCACGTACTTTTCAATAACCCCTCGCGTAGTTCGTATGTACCTACCGGGTAATGAATATACTAGAATTAATACACAATATCCGAGGTGCGTTCTTTTCGTCGATAGTTTGAAATTCTTACTTAAATTTTTAATATAAAGTGTCCTTTAGATTAAGAATCTTAAGAATTTTTAATGAGGAATTTAAACGTACTCAGCAATAACCTTGACGTCGAATATTTTCACTAAAAATAACCTAAAATGAGTTCATTACGACACTCTAAAAACCTTAATTTTAGGGATTGTTTTTATTTCGTCGAAAAGAACACACCTCAGAATTCTTTTATATTAGATATTGCTATACTCGTTGCAAGCAAACTTTCCTAAAATAATCGTGCAATATATATATATATATATATTTATTTATTTAATAGGAAGAATGGAGATTTTGTTGGATTAGATGCGTGTATTTAATTGGAAAAGGTTGAAGTATCAACAGTTCATGAATGAGTGATTCATTATGTCCATATTTTCCAAAATAATTGTAAAACCATCATTTAGGTAAATGAATTCCAAATTGACAATGATAGCCATATTTCTTCATTAGAATACCAAGTCAGTGTGACATGAGAAATGTCTAGCAATTCCACTTCGACTTATTCCTTTTGGGACACGCAATGTAAATAACAACGGTTTGTTGTCATGTAAAAACGTACAGGTTCTGCATGGACGCATCACTGGCCTACCCGCGGCTGTCAATCAGGGAATATATCAGCCAATTAAATAAGCCTGTTTCATATCGAAGTTGAACTTTCTGTTGGAGCAGTGTGCTCCAAGAGAGAGTTCTACTTCGATATTAAACGGGCTAATGTATCATAATTTAAGCCAGTGACTTGTAACAAAAAAAAATATGTTTTGTAAGCGTCAGAAACGTAAAAGCTTGAATAATCTGTAGTTACGACGTTTAAGTCGCCAAATCAACTAAAATGTTTCGCACAAAAGGTGGCCAATGTCGGAGTTTAAATCTCAATTCCAGGCTGCATGAATTATTCGATTGGCTGATTTATTCCTTGATTGACAGCCGCGATTTGTCGATTCCCTTTCGATTTTTCCTTTTGGTCACGCAATGTAAATAACAACGGTAGGTCAGTTCCGGTCTTAATGAATCATTTGATTGGTCGGTTGATTCTTTAATTGACAAACGCGAACCGTCAATTTCTGACCCATTCAGACCCATGTTTATAATTGACCAATCACGGCTGTCAGTCAAGGAATCAACCGACTAATCAAATCATTTATCTTGTATTTGTTTTGAGCCATAGACATTTTATTTTATTTCACGAGACCTACGCAGCGAGAAGCAAATACAATATATTGTATCATAATATTCCCTCTATCATATACCTACAATTTTAGAAATAAAATCAATTAAATAATAAACAATCTATAAGAATTTGCGCATTCATCTCCATTTTCCTGAACCATTCTGATGCATTATGGATATTTTACAAGAAATATTTATACATAAATAATAAGATGTTTTCACGTTGAAGAGAGACAGAGGCAATAATCGTCTGCTATCTATTCGAAGACTTGGTAGATTTGTTTGTTTGTTTGAATGGGATTTTACGCCGCTTTCAACAATCTTTCAGTTATATCGCGGCGGCTGGAGCACCTAACAATGGAATCCTGGTATTTCTCACACCAGTACTACCATTGCATCCCTTCCTTGCCCCCAGCTGCTATCTCACATAGGTCTACGATTATCGACCCATTGGTGAGAGACAAATAGTCCGAGAGGATGAGTGCCGCCGTCGGGGATCAAATCCGGGACCTCTAGATTGACCGTCCGACGCGCTACCAACTGCGCTATGACGGCGGCTCGATGACTTGGTAGAATATGCCTTGATATCACCTGTCCTGCAAAAGAACACATCATGCTGACGATGGATATCGCACCCATGACTTCAAGATTAGCCGCCAAGTACTATTACTATTACGACTCGACCACCATGTCAGTGAAGCCAAAACTAAAACAATCTGTGGTGACATACCGAGTTTTACTGTATTTTGTTTTACTAAAAATAACTATCGATGAGAGTATTTTTAGTTTTCATAGAGGTATGAACCTAAAAACTTATTCACAAATAGGGGTGTCAAAAAGCGTCAATATTTATAAACAGTTTATTTCTTCTAGCGATAGTAGTAGCCGGTAACTTAACTCATTCCCACACAAATCCGCTTTAGAAAACACTGTGGAAAAATAGTTTGTTACTAGCAATTTTTTTTATAATTCACCATGTTTTCTAGCCCAAAAGATAAAGAATTTTAAAAAATTGCCAACTTTGAATTGTCGTCTGCAACTTCTCTCAAATTAGATAAGCCTATCCTTTTATCTGGGAATGGTATAAAGTTAAAATGGCGAACTAGACTCGGATATTTTCGGTTCATCTACACTGAACCTAAGAAATCCATGATAAAAGCTGATGTTTAAGTCAATTTCTATTATTCATGAGATCATATAAAGATACATTCATTGTTAAATAATAGCTTTCGTGCTTTGTATCTTCTTATAACATCAAGGACACATTAAAATTATTTAATTGTTAGTTTCGTCTATCAAAAACGAGCGATCTGATTGATCGAAAAATTTAATTCATACCTCCATGAACACAATTTTTAGCACGCAGTCATTTTGTATGCTTCCGCACAAAATAGTTCTATACAAAAAGGTATCAAAATTTGTAAAATTTTGCTTTTTTTGCTCGATGCTATTAAATTATAAGAAATGAGGGGAATATTTTTTTTTCATTGAGGTATGAACCGAAAAACCTAATCACACTTATGTATGAATCCGCTTCGCGTATTCATACAGTGTGATTAGTTTTTTCGGTTCATACCTCCATGAAAACAAAAACTATTCTCTTCATCTCTTAATTGAACACAGGATTGGGCCAAGGTTTTGTACCCTTTCCTCTTTTAGAGTCGACAGATCGCTGGTCCCGCCCACTGAATCCGATTGCCACGCCTTCTGTCTCCGACAATAAGTTCCGCTTCGATATCAAACGGCGTTATTTTGCAAAACCTAAAGCCAGTAACATCCAACAAAAAAGGAAACGTTGGTTGGTGACTTAAGAATTGTAACTACAGCTTGAATAAACTGTAGTTACGATAATCAAGTCGCCAAAACATTTTGGATAATGAAGAAATTGCTTAATAAAAGCAAGCGACGATTTTTTTTAATCGATGACTTTCGGTCGTTCCATGAGTCGTCGCTCATTATAAGTATTTTCACGTCTTGGTATAATTGAACTAAAAATCGTTACATGAAAGGACAACAAAAAATCACAGATTTTTTACGAACTTTTATGATAGCCCAGCAAAATATTTAAAATGCCGTTTGATGTTATGATGTTGACTGCATTTAAAAAGAATGCTGCAGACGTGTCCTGTGGGAAATATTCAAATACCAGAGAAAGATATTAATATAGAATTGTTCTCAACACCATTATCATACCAAATAAAAACTCTTAACTTTTTCATCGTTTTAAGACGACAAGTATTTAACCACATGATGACGCTTTTTTGAGAAGAAGAAAGCACACAATTTATAAAACAGTTTGGAAAGTTATTTGTTACAAGCGATTTCATAAACCTTCACAATAATTTCTACTCAAAAAGACAGTGATTTTTTTTTAATTTCAAAAACAAAACATTGTCGTCTGCATCTTCTTTTGGACTGTCTATTTTTGTTGTCGGGTAATGTCAGTCTTCAAGCAATGGATGGATAATCTTAAATCCAGGTGGGATAAGCAGTTGGAAGCTCGTAAAGAATGTTGTGATAGTACTGGCTTGAAAATACCAGGAATCCATGATTACCTGCTCAGCCGCCGCGATATGACTGAAACACTGTTGAATGGGGCGTTAAGCCCAATCAATCAATCAATCGTCTGATAATGGCTTAAAACGTTCTGATCTTATCAATAAAGAGATAATCATCATTTTAATAAAGAATCCTTGATAAACGTGACCATATATTATCTGTTATATGTTATATTTTCAAAGTTTATAATGCTACATATTGTTACTAGGAAAAAAAGGATAAATCCATACTAGACTGAATGTCAACATCATTATTTTTTCTATTCCCTTTACTTCGAACGGTCTTACTAAATAAAGTTAACTAGGACTGTCTGTTTTTGCTGGCTTATCTTCGGCTTTCAGTACTTTGGTGTATTTCTATATTTTGGATTATTCTACAAACGACGAGTCTTTTTCGTTTTTGACACGAAAAGGATTTAAATAGAAATACGCTTTGAAGCTACGATTTTTCTGGCTTGACAAGCCTTTGATCTCTATTTGCGGCCCACGCGAACGTTTGATTCCTCTAATCTTGTGTAATTATACATTTAGAAGTGAGTAGGTCGTTTTACTAATTAACGAAATAACGTGATTTTGACATAAATCCTACTGTTGTAACGTGAACATTGCTTGAGTCAATGTGAAAGTATTTCTGTAGTTTAAAATACCTTCACATTTCGAAAATTTCTTATCCCATTACTACGTAATGACGCTATCTGACCCCCGTGTAATCATGGAAATTTTGTTGGAAAAGAGGAATTTGCCTCTCACAATCTTTATTACCCTATTTCGAACTTATTTTTCCATTTTCAGCACAATTGGAAATGTCGTCTGCAACTTCTTTCAATTTGGTTTGGTAAAAGGTTATGAGATGACGAAAACATTTTTAAACTCATTGGAGTATGAAACTGACATTACTTAGCATGAATTATGGTCTGGACCATAAACAAAAAGACGAAACGTTTGTGGGCGATATTAACGTCGCAACTACAGCTTATTAGCGCTTAGTAGCGCTATTTTCATGCCACTTGTAGGCATAGAATTCACAGAAGGCGCTGTCGGGATGATAAATTTTCAATTCACTTATATCTGAATTACAAGACATATTTGATTGAAACTTGGCAAATATGTTGACTAATACATAGTGTAGAGTAGTTTATATAAAATAGGAAGTAAGTATAACAAGTTTCATTAGAAATATGCCTTTTTTCGACGAGGATATGTTCACTATCCAATATCATTCTGTTGCATAGGTTGTTACACGAGAAAACTTCATAATTCGTATTAATCTATGAATAGTATCCTGAAATACTATTTCAATTTTAAAACCGCTTAACGATTTGAAAACAAAATGGTTTTTAGAATGATGCTTCTCCATTTAATATTTTTTGAAGCCTGAATAGGAAGTTGAACACACAAATAAGACGTAGAAGGGGTTTAATCATAACATTTTCTTTGTTCATGTTTAAAAATTAATTTTAACATTGTACTGTCCTCATCTTCTACATTTTCTTTGAGTTTAGTTGAGCAACCTCATTTACGACATTTGATTGCATAGCATACTCTGTCTTCTTTTCTTTATTTACTTTAGGTCCGTTGGATTTTGTTATTATTATTTCGTTTCCGTTTAACCCATTCCCTCTCAATGACGTCTTTAGACATCCATAAGAAAAAAAGACTTTAGAAAACATCGTGAAAAAATGAAGAAATTGCTTGTCTCAAGCTAATTCGTCACCATCCACAATGTTTTCTGCCCAAAAGGAAAAGAATTTGAAAATTTCTTCAATTTGAAATTGTCTTCTGCAACTTCTTTCTTTCGTCTCAAATTTTCTTATGAGGTAATGGGTTAAAAGTATATCGTATAACTACGAAAGACCGCAGGTGACATCAAGAATTCAGAGTTCATACTTCAAACATCATACTTCAAACTTCCAACTTCCGAGTTCACATTTCAAACTTCCAACTTCACACTTCAAAATTCAAACTTCACATTACAAACTTTCAACTTCACACTTCAGACTTCACACTTCAGACTTCCAACTTCAAACTTCAGACTTCTGAGTTCACACTTCATACTTCTTACTTCAGACTTCACATTTCGAACTTCCAGTTTCACACTTCAAACTTCCGAGTTCTCACTTCATACTTCCAAGTTCACACTTCAAACTTCATAACCAGACTTCAAACTTCCGACCTCACACTTCAGACTTCTGAGTTCACACTTCCAACTTCACGCTTCAAAATTCTGAGTTCACATTTCAAACATCCAACTTCACGCTTCAAAATTCTGAGTTCACTCTTCAAACATCGAACTTCATGCTTCAAACTTCCGACTTCACACTTCAAACTTCACAATTCAAACTTCCGACTTCACACTTCAGACTTTAGAGTTCACACTTCATACTTCTTACTTCAGACTTCACATTTCGAACTTCCAGTTTCACACTTCAAACTTCCGAGCTCTCACTTCATACTTCCAACTACTTCAAACTTCACACTTCAGACTTCAAATTTCCGACCTCACACTTCAGACTTCTGAGTTCACACGTCCAACTTCACGCTTCAAGCTTCTGAGTTCACTCTTCAAACTTTCATCTTTACGCTTCAAACTTCCGACCACACACTTCAAACTTCCCACTTCAAACTTCCGACTTCACATTTCAGACTTCTGAGTTCACACTTCAAACTTCAAGCTTCAATCTTCCCGCTTCACGCTTCATATTTAATTTGGTTTAATCATGTACTGTGAATTTAAGAAGTCGCAGAATTTAAGAGCAGGTCTCAGAATTCACATTTCACACTCCACATTTCAAACTTAATAAGTATGAAGTTTGAAGTGTGAACTGTGAATACATGATGTCACCACCGGTCTTTCGTTTTTAACAGTAATCAACTGTTGCTCACAAATCGACGATATATTACTTTAGTTCACTTAAGCCCACACTGCTCAATGCCAGATTATGATGAACTAACAGTAAATAGGCCATGTAGGTAGAAAAGCTATGCAACGATGTCAGCTCTTAGAAAAGCATGTGTAAACTAAAGAACATTCATTTTGTTATCAAATAACTCAAACCTACGGAACGACATCAGTCTTTATGACATTTTTGAACAAATATATAAGAAAACTTGGGAAATAACCATGTAAATTCTCAGAAAAACGCTGTTTATTCTATCTAAAATGTCCTGAAACTTGGCCGAAATGATAGGCTTAAATGAGGTAAATAGACAATCGCCTATGGTCAAAATACGTTCATTAGCATATCAGGTGTCTCTAGGGACTGTCGGTCGTTTGATTATTACTTGCTCTTCCATCAAGGTAATGGAATAGACGGATACGAGCGAAAAAAAGACATTGAAAGATGTAATTAACAACAAATCGTTTGAAAGGTTTTTGTTACTACTTTAGATTGCAAACTTTGTATAATTCATTTTGAATGGTCTTCAAGCCAGTACAATACAGGGACTTCTTCTTAAAGATCTAGCCAAAAGATCAATATCCGGTCATTCTGCCTAATGCAGACGAACGTATGCAAAAAGCAGGCAGGAGACATCTTTCGACATTTTTTACGTGGGTTGATAAAGTGAATTTCATCTGCTCCTGAACTTGATACAATAAGCGAAAAGTGAACCTGTACACAAACTTGCATTTTGTCACCCAAGTAGCACGTCTGACCTTTAACCTACGGTACCCCAAAACAACAGTCCATCGCCTTTGGTCAAGTAGGCCATTTACAAAAATGTTTCAAGGTCATAGGTCAAATGGCTTATGAGTTAGTTCATAGAAACGATTTTCAATCAAATTCATTTTTGACCTTCACCCTTGACCTTGGCGACTCTAAAATAATATGGCGTTTTCTTTGACCATCGACAACAACGTTATGAAGTTTCGGGGTTGCAAGTAAGTTTGTTCTAGAGTCAGAGCACGGAAACTAAACTGTCTAAGGGCTGACAAATGGACAGACAGATATAGAGTAGAGTTTAACGGGGATAAAACTGATGTTCATAGGAAGCCTGTCGAATGTGAAAACATATGAAAGAGAATAACAAGTCGGGAGAGCTACCTGGGATATCAGCATTTTATATTCGTCCGAGATTTTCACATTTTTTAAATATAAGCATACATATATACGCATACATAATTCCTACCTCCTTGCTACAATAAGAATTAGTTTCGTGTATATTGTATTTATGGTCAGTATCGTTTTAAAAAAAATAGATGAATGAAATAGCTTATTGGCGATCTAAACCTTGTAACTACAGCGTAAATAAGTTATAGTTACGACGTTTAAGTGACAAAAACACTGTATATAAGTGTTGGAATGAAATGCCCAGTTCCAGTCTAAATTAATGATTTGGCTGGTCAAAAGACTTTTTTATTGACAATTAAGATCGGTCTGTTGCATTACACATCACAGCATTTTTTAACCTTTTCTTGTTGTGCAAAATTTTAAACCTGTCCAAATTCAAAGGTTTTGCAGACGAAAATTTAAAGTCGGTCTAATTTGTAAAAAATAAGTTCATAGTAGGGTAGAAAATATTGTAGAAAAAAAATGCATTTTAGAAGCAATTTCTTCTTTTTCAACAATGTTTTCTCAATTATAAAATCACAGGGACGTAAAAAACAGAGATTGGACAGAAAATGGTTAGTTTAGTTTAAACATACTTTATTTCACAAAAACATGAAATAGGATCGAATCACAAGTTATAACAACTTAGTGTCGGTCCTCCCCCTCAAATGCAAGGAACATTGACAGTGGCAACTATACAGAATATACATACATGTAATAGTTTTTAATAGAAATAACTCTCCCTCAATTTGGAATTGAGGGAGAGATCAAGAGGGTAATTTGAATGAAAAAAGAAAAGTTGAATAATATATAAAAAAGGGAAAAATCTATAAAAGGGTTAAAGTATAGGCGCTCAAATTATACTTTATATAACTCGTGATTGTATAGACTAACAACCGAAGAAAAAACTTGTTACTGGATGATAATACTATAGGTTTGAGAGTTCACGTAATAGAATTTGTTTGACGTGTTAGTTACGGAACTACAAGTTCAAGTGAGTGTTTAAAGATCAAATTGTCTATTGTCTATTCTGATCACCCACTATAACTTGTACATCTCTATACGTTTACGTACTTCTCCTCGAACACAGATTTCTTTCAAACAAAAGAGATACAAAGAAAGTAAAAGATTTAGTTGAAATTGTATGAGTACTCATAAAATATCGAATTTAATCAAGGGAACCATCTATAAACAGATAAAAAACGAAGCTTTACCGACTTTTATCTCTTTTTATATGACGAGTTTAATTATTTTGATATTTTATGAGCAAGAATTTGATGATTTATTTACAATATGACGTAAATCTTTTAGAGGAATCGACACAATTCCTTCATTTTTCTGGTTCGAGATATAACGCGAAACATATAACGACGCTTATAAATGACGACATAACATGTATTACGTGACGTCATTTTGACGGTAACGAAAGTGCGTCACCATAGCCTTCCGTTAATTTATTTAACCATTACACTAGTATAATAGCACCTATTACAAACATAATGAACGGGTTTATTTTGCCCACAAGTCGTAGGTTATATAATCAAATCTTGAATAAGAGAAATTCTCGGAAAGAATACACCGGTTATATAAGCAAATCTTGAATAAGAGAAATTCTCTGAAAGAATACACCACGTGCATTGTCAAACTAGTTAGGCATGGACTGGATGTAACAGACTAAACTTGATTAATTGAAATAAGAACTTTGCCAGCAAGTGTAATAAGATTGATTTTAGCTGTAACATTGAGCCTCATAGCTTTCTCCGCCACCTGGTTCTCAATTGAAAAACATGGCAAATTGTAAACTTTTGTTCAAACATTTCCCGATTTAAAAAGATTCCTTAACCCATTCCAACGACAATTTCATGTAGATAGAATTCAAAGTACCTCAGTCATTCTGTGTAGAAAGCAATGTGGAAAATGCAGACATTGCTTGTGATAAGTAATTTCTGCATTTTCCACATTGTTTTCCAGAGCTATTTTCTAGAGGAGCGTAAAAAGGAGGGATTGTGTGGGAATGGATTAATACTCTTGTGATATTACTGTGCACTGGTTTTCATTACCAAAATCTTTACGATGATTTTGCTCAAGGTTAATACGAGAACATGTATTTGAAACACATACGATTTGTTTTAATCAAATGTTGAGAAATTACATCCTTCTATATACTTCAACAGTTCGGAAATTGTTAACCCATTACCAGACAGCAACATTTTAAAATCCAGAATCCCAGAATTGAAAGAAGTCGCAGACGGCAATTCAAAAGTTATGAAAGTTTGGATATTTTTTTCTCTTTGGGTAGAAATTTTGAAAATATTGCGGATAATGAAGAAATTGCTTGTAGCAAGCAATTTCTCCATTTTCCACAATGTTTTCAAAAGTTGGCGTCTAAAAGCGTCACTGTGTTGGAATGGGTTCAACAAAAGCACTGCAATTACTTTTGAAGACCTTCTTGGTATCGCTCTTTTATCAAATATTCCCAAATACCGCTAATCGAAACAACTTTGTCAAAGCATTCTGTGTTCGTAGGTGCTTTAGAGGTATTTATGAAGATGTCCACTTGCATTTCGACACGCTCTTGCACTCCGGTTCATAAATCGACTTAAAATTGTCTTTTGCAAATCTTTTGAATTTGGACCTGTCTAAAATATTTTTTGCTGTCTTGTAATTGGTTAAGCAAACTGTATCGCTCGTTGGTGTCTACTGTTTATGACTGTTTGTCACAAGCACTTGCTTCATTTTATACAATGTTTTTCCATTTTATTTCTTGAGGGGCGCCCGAAAGCCTCATCATGTGGGAAAGCATTAAAGCTTTCTTCGCTGTAGAACTAAAGTAAATTTATGATTAGAAAAAGTCTGAATGGTTTTCTTCTCCTACAAAGGACAATACTACTTGCAATGTTGACCTTGAACTTGATTTATTATGACTAATTCTGACATTTTCCTGTAACTTATTGTTCCCACCAAGCCAATCTAATTTTCTAATGAAAAACAAAGGCATTTCGTTAACCTCTATATTAACGAATAAACATCCACAGGTGGTCTTAATTCAGATGAAAGTAAAGAAAAATCTCAGCAGATTCCACTACGGTGGAGACATCCATTTTCTAAATGGGTTCATCGTAAAAATGATATTCGTGTTGAAGAAAAAAATCTTGCATGACTGATTATTGAAGAATTGCTACTGTAAGTCAAACAGTGGTTTGACCAATCAACTAATTCATTTAGACTGGACGTTAATGATGAACCCCACAATTACATGTATGTTCAGGATATTTATTTCGTCGGCAAAACGCGCGAGCAAAATGTCGCAACTACAGCTTCATTACAGCTGATTAAATCTGTAGTTACGGCGTTAGGGTCGCCAATCAATGATTTTACATTCTTGTTACATATTACTGGCCAAAAAAAATTACAACAAATTGGAACTGCCTTCCAGAGTATGTCGGCGTTACCAGAGAAGTCAATGGGCGGAGCCAAGTACCAGTCAAGTGCGATGCCGTTGCTCTTGTCTAACTTACCCTTTTCCGTTTTTTTAAATATTAGACTTGTCAAAATTAGAGGAAGTTGAAGGCGGCAATTTAAAGTTTATGATATTTAAGATTTTCTTCAAATTTCTTGGTATGAAACCTATTGAAAAAATGAAGAAATTGCTTGTTACAAGCAATTTCTTCATTTTACACAATGTTTTCCCGGCTGTTTTTCTTGCGTCATTGTGTGGGAAAGGCTTAACGGAGAATATTGTACCGTGGTCATTAATCTGAAAAACATACACCATAAAGAAGATCTTTACAGCGGTTTTTACTACACTTTAATTATTACGAGGAGAAATAATTCGAAAATTATGTTTTGTGAGTCTTTAATGGGGAACATATTACTGTAACATACTAGGCACGTTGCTTCCGCATTGTCTGCGAACTTTCGAAATAGGGAGTTATTGACCCTATATCGATAAGATTATGGGAATAATGTTTTGCCACTATCCGTCTGTTTGTCTGAAAGTTAATTAGAATGGAATTTATTATTTTCTTACAATATTAAAGCCATTTAACCTTTCAAGGGTAACACGATTATGTTTGCTATTGAGCAAAATAATGAAATGGATCTAATGAGAAACGTATTATCCTTGCTCTGGTGAAATATTCGACCATTGTCCATGATACATACAATATCATATCTTTAAAACTTTAAAAACTGTTCACATTTCTTATAGTTTCATCTCGTTAGACGCCAATATCTTATCTTTCTTTGTGATTCCGATTTCGGATTCAAATATACCAAATCTATTATCCTTTGAGCCCCTTTGCTGTGGGTACTAATACTTTCCAAGCCAAAATCTCGAGGCCGTATATAGCTCTAGACCGATAACGAAGACAAGTAACAAAGTTATATAACCCCTTTTAACCCATTCCAACACAAGAAAATTTTAGACTGGTCCAAATTGAAAGAAGCTGCAGACGACAATTTCAAGTTGATGGAATTTCAATTTTTTTCGTCTTTTGGGATAGAAAACATTGTGGATAATGAAGAAATTGCTTGTTACAAGCAATTTCTTCATTGTCCACAATGTTTTCCAAAGCTTTTTTCTTGTGGGGCGTAAAAAGGAGGGCTTGAGTTGGAATGGGTTAAAAAGGTTGGATTGAACTTCTTTCCCTTAGTTGGCGACCCTTTGTATCTGAATGACAAGTATGATAAATTCGGAAATTTATCCACACGTATTTAATTTTCTATTCATCTATCTATCTATACTTTGACCTTAATCTTTACAATAAATCACTAAAAGAAGGAAAGATTCATCGAATTATGATATTACGCGAAATGACGTTGTTTGTAAGACATCATTTTGGCGGTAACATTTTTTTTTACCATGCACTTAGAATTTATTCGCATAGTTATTGCACTAGCGTAATATTTCCCGTGTAATATAAAGACACCAGCGGGTTTATTAATTTCCCGGCTCGCAGTTCATACTAAAAGTTATATTAACGACTATCGAAGGACACCAGTAAAAATATATACCAGAAACACCCAAAGAGAACTTGCCATGTCTTTCAGTGAAACAAACATGCTAACAAATAACACCCGAGGGTGTTGACAGAAGAAACAAAAACCAGATAAGCTTTCCTACTTAGCGTAAATACAGCTCCTCGAAACAACAGGAAGCCGCGAAATGAGCAGGCTTTTATCATAATGGAGAAAATCTATCTGTTTGTCCTAACAAATATTGGGGGAAGACTTTCTTGGTTATTTGCTTCGTAAGTATGAGGATTGACCTTCGATGGAATTAAAAATTCATTGACCAATTGCGGCTGTCATTCAAGGAATCATTCAACCAGTCAAATCATTTATACAGTCCGGTATTGAGCTTTGAACTCCTACATTGGCCGCCATGGTTGTGAAACATTCTTGTTATTTTGGCGACTTAAGCGTCGTAACTACAGCTTCTTACGACGTTCAAACCGCCAACCAACTGTTCTTTTTTGTTACATGCTACTGGCAACAAACTTTGCAAAATAAAGCTGCTAAAAATCGAAGCGGAACTTCCTGTTCGGTCAATAGGCGGGACCTAGGGAGAAAGTGGGCGGGGCCAGCAATTAGTCAATTGGACTATTTATTCCGAAAAGCGTGAAATTTGATATTCTGAATGGAGATTAATTTAGGCTAAGATGGTAAAATATCAAGATCGACCCATGTCCACACAGTCTTTTTGACGCACTAAAGACGCCTAGTTTTGTAAAAGGGGACATCGGTTGCAAGTAATCAATTTCTTATTTCTTCAGAATATTTTACATCCTTTTTATGACTATTTTTTCAATTTATACACACTTTTAATCGTTTTAGACGACTTTTACAATTAAGCCTAGTCTAAAATATCATTGTAATGGGTAGTGCAGTATAACATTTTGATATGTCGCTAATCTGTCTTCGACCTAAATAGCAAGAGTAATGCGTATAAACTGACCAGTCCCAATTTCTTAATCGAAAATTCGATGTGGTTCCATGTTTTGTGAAGTGTGTCATATATTTATATCTTATATGGCTGGATAAAAGTCCAGTTCTAAACCGTGACAAACAATTTCCCATTCCATTTGCCGTTAATAATTCAATATCTGCTTTTCCAATTTCCGTAAATTGTGTATTTTGATAGCATGTTAGCCTGTGCCTGGCATTTCCTACAATTTCACGTGTGCATGACGTACCAATATCGAGCAATCTGAACAGCCACACAATGTTTTAAGACCATTCGTCGATCGTTTAACCCATTACCAGACCTAAAATCTTTAGACTGGTTCAAATTGAAAGGAGTTGCAGATGAAAATTAAAAGTTGCTGAAATTTAAAATTCTATGAATTTTCTGGTTGGAAAATATTGTAGCATTTTGCAAGCAATTTCTTCATTTTCTACAATGTTTTCCAAACTGTGTTTCTAGAGGAGCGTCAAAATGCCTTATCACTTGTGTTGGAATTGGTTAAAGAATAAATGTCCGAGTAGCTTCCTACGGAGTTCATTGGGAAGAAAGAACCCACCTATCTTTGAGGGTATGCGGGAGTTAGCTTCCGGCTAGTTGGTTGGTAAGTTTGGTTTAACCGCTAGTTGGTGGTTAGTCCGTAACTTTTTATATCGAAGTGGAAAGTCCGTTGGACGTTGGAGTCAGTTCGCGTGATCAGTGAGTCAGATGGCTGAGCCAGGGATCCGCCAGTTCATCGTTCAACCATTTAAACAGTCATTTTACTTAAACAGCCGAATAGAGAACTACACAAGATCACCTTTTATTCAGTCTATTAAATAACAGTGATATATATATACACTGACTAACTTAGACATAGACATGTTCATTGTGTATCATAGGTGGCGATTTCGAAATAGAAATCAAAGTACTGAAAGTACTGTAAGCTAGCAAAGTATGGTTTTGTCAAAGGTTATCATGATAAATAAACTAGGCTAAAGTTACCCAGGAGTTAGCCTACTACAACTTGACAAAGTGTTAGACTCGTTCAATTTGATAGAAAGTGCAGGGGACAATTCAAGATGGCGAAATTTAGAAGATATTTCCCTTATAGGACAGAAAACATTGTAGACAGTGAAAGCTTGATACAGGCAATTTTTTCGTTGTCCACTGTTTTCTAAAGCTTTTCTGTGAGATAATTTAAATTGAGAGGGAATGGGTTCAATAGCAACCTTTTTAAACAATTCTTTTCAATTTGAATAGAGCTTGCAATATTCCTGAAATACATATGAACTACTTTTTGTGGCGTAGGCATTCAATGGATTTAGTGATTAAGCCTTCAGTGGCAGTTTGCACTCGTTGAACTTTGAGAAGACCCCAAAATTGTGTCTATTAAGCTATCAAAGCTGTCGCTTAGCTAGCTAAAATCTAAAACTACACTGAACGGTTTGATTGAGCAATTTGAAAAAAGACCTCACTGTACTGACTTTTGTTTCGAATATGGAACGATAAAAATGATGCAAGTACTCAACGTTTGACCCCTTTAAAAACTAAATGCTTAAATGACGTCAAGTCATGGTACATGTATCCTCTGGTGACATTACGGTGCAAGAAAGACTAATAGAAACCACAATATTGGTCAGTTTTCTAATTTTGATTAACTTTTATAACAATTTCATCTACAGAGAATGTGGTTTAAGTATGAAAATCTGAGGGTAATAGCATCGATAGTTTTTATTGGCTTATTTTTTCACTGTTCAGTGATTGTTGAAGCGAACCCTCGAAACTTTGATCCTTAAAAAGACATTAACATCGCTTGTATCTAATCTGATGCCTCTAAACAACCCAAGTGATAAAACAAATGTAAAATGAATAGTTTATTGTCGTCTCCTAGGTAACTGAAAAAAGTTCGTGTCATTGTACGAAACATTTTTTTCATACATTTATTTCAAAGTCTCCACTAACACAGGTCCACTGAGTGGCTTTGTTGGGTGGAAATATGATGCGGTTTAAAATCATTAAAATTCTTTCATCAAAATAAAAATGTGTTTAATATCTCATAGATAAGTTTGAAAAACAAATTTTGTTTTCAACAGAGAGAGAAATCCTATCGTTACTGCATAATAATTTAATTTTTAGTTTCATCTATCAAAATCGAGCGTTCTGATTGTTCGAAAAAATATTTATAACTCCATAAACAAAAGTTTGAGCACGCAGCGATTTTGTATGCTTCCGCACAAAATAGTCCCATTCAAAAGGGTATCAAAATTTGTAAAGCTTTTGTTTCTTTCGCTCGATGCTATTAAATTACAGGAAATTAAGAGAATAATTTTTGTTTTCATGCAGGTATTGCTTCGCGTATTCATACAGTGAGGACTGAACAGGCTGGCAAGGTTAAATCAAAGTAAAGAAAGTACTTTAAGCTAGCAAAGCATAATAGTAGTTTTGTTAAGAACTCTCCTTTGTCAATGCTTATCATGATAAATTAACAAGGTTAAAGTAACCCAGAAATTAGATGGCATGCTTTTAGAGGATTTCCCTACAAGTTGAATAAAGTTAATCCATGTGGCCATAAAAAGCAGTAAAGTAGTACGCATAGTAGGACTCTGATAAGAATTATATTTAATACGATATGCTCAGTGACATAAAATACCTAGGAAATGAACGTGGTGGCAGAGTTTGCAATTTTCCTGAAATACATTTTAACTTCTTGTTATGGCGTAGGCATTAAATGGATTTAGTGGTTAAGCCTCGAGTGGCAGTTTGTACTCATTGAACTCTGAGAAGACTTAAAAAGCTTGTGTGTTAGCTTGAGTTTGTACTCATTGAACTCTGAGAAGACTTAAAAATCTTGTGTGTTAGCTTAATCTAACAAGCTATCTAACTTTGCTAGCTAAATGCATAAATAAAATAGTCCCGCTAAAATATCTAACTTTTTTCTATTTACAGACGGTGAAACAGAAAAGACAGTAAATGTGTGTTTGGAAGACGAAGAAACGTCCCTGTTATTTGACATTCCTCCAGCGGACCAGGTAATATACGAATCGCCGTCGTCTATAAAAAACCAAAACAAAATCAAAGGACTGAAAGTCCTGAGAGCGGTTTTGCTGGTTTATCAGTAACCGCTCTCAATTATGCGAGCATATTTCATCGTAAATCGTACACCTGGAGGCTCGATAATGATGTAGTGGTTGTATTGGTGTGTGAATCCATGGTTAGGAGCTCCAGCCGCCCCAATATTACTGAAATTCTATTTGAAGTTGCGTTAAACCCTATTTCTAAATCAATCATGACCCATTACTGTTTACCGAAATCGCTATTTTGATTAATCGCAACGTTTTCTTCTTAAATGCGTGGATATTGTGGTTGTGTTGTAAAAGGTTAAATCATAAAAGGTTCAAAAAGTCAAAGCTAACATTCAATTCTTTTTTCGTTGAGCGTATTATTATCACAATTGAAGTAGTAACGTGTCCGTTTCAAAGATTTAGTCGAATTCGAGAGGTAAAAGGTGTTTATTCGATGGGGTTAATAGGCGCTTGAATCGCGTCTATAACAGGGTTGTAACGTGTTACAAATACTGTGTAAACGGGTTGTAAATATGCCCAGCCCTGCCAGATCAAAACACTAGCAGAGAGTTTACACTCCACTAACCACTGGCCTAGATTCTATCTTGAAACGCGAGGAAATAATTTCATGACTAAAAGGAGGCTGTTGGCACTCAGCAAGTAAGTTATTTTCTCCATTAGCGATGAAACAAGATGGAGGCGATCACAACGATTTTCACTTCACGTTTATGAGCATGCGTGGAAATGAGCGGAAATGTGTCAGAATTTTTCCGGTTGATCGATATGAAATACCGGTTTTTCCTAAAAAAACGCTAAAAGGGAGAAGCCAATCGAACTATACATTTGGACCGGAAGTGAGCATTGAACTTAAACATTTATCTACATTTAAATGAAGCATTCGTGTTGGTTTGGCGACTTTAACGTCGTAAACATTTTGTTGCAAGTTACTGACAATAAATTTGCAAATAAACACCCTTTAGTATATAAGTTGAATTTAAAAAATAGAGACACAAATTAAATCATACATCTAGCACGAAAATGAACTTTTAGCTTTTTGACATACGCATTGTTGGTTTAGCGACATAACCGTTTGAAAAACAACTTATTTTTACTTGTTACTGGTCATAATCTTTTCAAATAACGTTGATGTCTTAGTCGAACTTTCTATAGGATTCAGTCTGCGACCCGTCAATCATTCTTGATACAATTGAATTAGCATTTTTATGACATTTTTAACAATTTCACATTCATGATCGCCGATTATGACTCCGATCAGCCTTGGCATCCATGGAAGTGGTATAATGGTATAACCTTATTGACAATTATCTATTCAAGAAGGAAAAAACCTGCTACCTTAAACCATGGTGCGTCCCGCTCACGTCGAGTTACACGCGTTACAACAATAATTGTTATTGACGTTTTTTTTTTTTTTTCTAACTCTGTGAAATAGTTTTAACTTACCTAAATATATTATTACTGCATAAACAGTTATTAGAAAGTAGTCGGCTGTTAATTTTGATACAAGTCCAATATAGGGGCAGTTTAACTATTCCGCCGTTGAATAACACCTGCAATCAACAGCATAAACCAACAATTGTCTCAAGAAAGACTTATTTTATGCCACCAGAAATATATATCGGGTTGGTTGAACGAAGGAAAACAACGGAGGATTTTTTTTAAGACAGAAGAAAAGAAACAGAATCTGTCGAAATTAATAGTAACATTGCAGACAAACACTAGACGACAAATTGATGATTGTCAAAACTAATTCATATGATTGATGGGGGTAAAAACACAAAACTTGAAAGACGAATACCGATTCTGTTCAAGAGATGATTGTGTTAAACACTCCTTAAACCCTTTTCAATTAAATCTTCGGTTTGCGGAACCTTACTAAAATTTACTCTTTCCCCCAAACGTACTTATTAATTGCGTTATTTAAAGCTTATTCCGGTCACCCGAGAAATATGGAGTCGCTGGGTTTTCAAACCTTGTAAGATTTTCATTCGAGCTGTATTTTGTCTTGCGTTAAACGTTTTCGTTAAATTTATTTCGTAAGGATTCGATTTGTCGTACATTATAACGTTCTTCGAATATCTTATATTGCCAGTCTCTGTCAAAAAAAGTCTAAGTATCTATATTTACAATAAATTTTATATATTTTCATGTCGACATAAATTGAAGCTGTATTTCCACACGCTTTCCTCCCGGTCCTGATAATACAGACTTTCTGTCTGTCTTCAACTGAAACAAACCGTTATCCCCGATTTAAATCATGGTGGTTAACCGTATCAACTTTAAATTATTTGCTTGAAGATAAGATCAATAAATTAATAGATTAATTGAAATAAATAAATCAAGGAATGAATCGACCAATCAACTCATTCATTTAGACCAGGGAGTGTAGAGAACTTTGAACATCGACGATGCCTGACATTTATATGAAAATATATTTGGGTTTGAGATTTAGACGTCATAACTACAGCTTATTCAAGCTGTTCATGTCGCAAAAAACTTTATAATTGTTTTTCCATGTACCTGAACATAAATTTGAAAAATAACGCCGTTTGATATAAGTCGAACTTCCTGTTGGAGGCAGTGGGCGTGGACAGCGATCCGTCCGTCAGCACTAATGCACATGCATGTATCACCACAGAATTCGTAAATTCATTAATCCATTACCGCACGATGAAGCTTTTCGACACCCCTCAGGAAAACCTATTGGGAAAACATTGTGTAAAATGAAGAAATTGCTTGAAAGAAGCAATTTCTTCATATTCCACAATGTTTTCTGCCCAAAATGTTGAAAAGATATACATGTACATTTGTATTTCATAAACCTTCAATTGTCGTCTGAATTTCCTTTCATTTAGAGCCAGTCTAAGAATTTGCCGTTAGGTAATGACTTAAATAGCTGAGCATGCGAGATAAATTAATTGGTCATAAAGTTTATTAAGGTTCTTTGCCAATGAAAAAAAACAAACAAAATAAACAAACAAACAAACAAAAACAAAAAAACACTGAGTTTTGACAAAGAACCAAGCAAAGTTCAAACAGCATTTCATCAAACTAAAGTGCATAAGAGACCCTATTTCCCTACAGGCGATTTTGATGCATTTAAATTATGTTTTGTCACGAATGGTGCTTAAAGAATTCAACAATTGTCATTAAAACGAAAATACCAAGACTTATCGGAGCGTTCATCTGCCACAGTTTAATCTTTCAATCTCACCCCGACGTGAAATAATGATCAACTTTTAATATAGGTGATTTTATGGAATTTTGATGTTTTCAATTCAAGTTTAATATCCCACTCTAAAGCTCACTCCATAGCCTGATGACGAAATTTTTGACCGGTCCAATTTGAAAGAGAATGCAGTCGATACCTTGAGAATTGAGACTGCCAGTCAAAACATCGATAGACCTATAACAACATAAACTGTGACTGGGGGTAAACTTTGAACCCAGACACTGGTCGACATTTTTGTGAATTATTTTTGTTGGTTTGACGACTTAGAAGCCGTAACCCCAGCTTATTCATCTGCAACTTTTTTGAATTTGGACCCGTCTAAAATGTTCTCGTCTAGTAATGGGTCAAGCTATATCTTCAGAGTCTGTCGTCTACATTGGATCTCATATAATTGATTCAAACCGTGCTTTCGTCTAAATAAGTTGCGGTATTTCAGTGCGGTTTTGACATAACCAGAAGAAATCTGAAATCCTTCATGAATATTCAAACATCACAACCATCAAGATGTAATCTTATCGAGCGATAAATTCTTTTCTCTCACCCATATAAAGGCTCTTTTAAACGACATTCGCTTGTAATTTATCTCTATGGTATGTATTTTTCTGTTTATGCATGGATAAATTGAATGTTATGGATTTATTTTATATATCGCGCAAACAGGGGTTGCATTGTGAAATCTCTTTTATTTTTCTTAATAAGTAAGGAGACCAAACCAAACCCTCGTAACTATAGATAAATCAAGCTGAAGTTACGCTATTTAGCCCCCTTTCTTTCGACATTACAACTCCCTACCGACAAATGAACATTGATAACATATCCGACATCTCATGTCCATTTTAGTTCGGCATGAGCATTGAACATTTAGTTAAAAACAAACAACTGATTGCTTGTGTCCATTGAATTGACCAATCGCTGACCCTGCTCACTTACTCCTTTGGCCACGCCCGCTGATTCCGACAGCAATTCCCTCTTTGAATTTAAACGGCGTTACTTTGCGAAAATTATGACCAGTAGCATGTAACAAAAGAAGTAATAGAGTTGGTTAGCGACCTAAACGTCGTAACCACAGCTTGAGTAAGCTGTAGTTACGACGTTTAAGTCGCCAAAACCAACAGAAAAAGCTTTTTAGTAATAGCGGCCAATGATGAAGTTTGAAAAAGTGCAGGGTTTCATCGCTTGATCGCAAAAATTCATTTCGTATTATAGATAGAATATCAAATTCGTGCTCGTGAATTGCCGTATTTGTTAAACTCGTCATCTGAAATGGATGAAAACCTCGAATAACCTCGTTTATATCCGTTAATAGATAACTCGTTTAACCCTTTCCTGTTTGTTGAAATATTAGACTGGTCCGAATTGCAATAGGCTGCAGACGACAATGAAAATTGGAAATTGCAACTTGAAATGAACCCATCCAATGTGGTAGAAAATATTGTTGGAAAAGAAGAAATTGCTTGTTAGAAGGAATTTCTTCTTTTTCCACAATGTTTTCTCAAGTATGAAATCATAGTGTAGTAAAATCCCATGTTTGTACAGGAAAGGGTTAAATCTTTCTGTATTTTACGACCACTTTAGCAATATCATCTGTATCCTTTATCTTTCAGACCAATATCTCATTCGAAGGTGCCCTAATCTTTGTGGTTGTGTATGCGTGTGACGACAAAAGTTCCTTCGACAGGGCGGTAGACATATTGTATAACATGAGAAAAAAGGAACGACGAGATGAGGTGACCATATTAGTGGGCAATAAATCAGATCTCGTGAGAACGAGATGTGTCATGACAGAAGGTAAATGTCAAGCCCTTTTTTCAGACAATATTTTTAACCCATCTGATTGCAGACACTTCATGAAAACAGAAATTCCTAGCTAAGCACAGCGTTATACTTTCTGGTTTTGGATTTGGACGATATCTGCAATAGAAATAGTTCAGACAAACTATGATACCATAGCCACATATATTTATTGTATTACCACTGAGAAAACCTAGTGTGAAAATCTTGAGTTTGGGGGGGGGGGGGCAAGAAAATTTGTAAGGTATACAATGCCGATTTTAAAAACTTCATCGATTAAATTATATATGCAACTCAATTTGAAATATTCGCTTTTTTTTAATATCATACCCGACCAAAAGAACTATGAAAAATAATACATTTTGAAAAAAAATCAATAAAAAAAAAAAAAAAAAAAACAGAAACAACAACTTGTAAATAGCAGTTTCTTCTCAGACAAATTAAACCGTTTTTGTACAGCGACTGGCTCTCCCTTTTCAGTAGTTTTAAAAATTCCCCATAGCCTAGCGCCGGCACTTAAATATAGTGAACTAAGAAGACTTACGTTTTTACCCGTCTTTCTTAAAAGGCTGAATATATTTATTTATACATTTTTATCTATTTAAGTAGTATAAAGCGATAACCATTACATGATTCTTCGCCTTTTTCAGAAGCCAAAGCGGTGGCCATCACATACGGGTGTAAGTTTGTAGAGACCTCGGTTGTTTTAAACGTGAATGTGGACGAACTCCTTGTAGGGATTGTCAAACAGATACGACTAAAAACTGAACATATTAACTCATCGACTGGTTGTGCTGCTACTAGCAAAAGATTGCTCACAAAATTCTTCAAGAAAGACACCTTATCAAAGTCTTGTGGTGATTTGTTTAATTGATTGTTATTTTGTGTTCTTGTGTAATGATTCTGTTTTGGTTTTTTGAAGACGACTACGATTATACTTGAGACCGAAATTCGTCTCATTAGTCATCAATTGCTTTTTCGAATGATCTAGTGAAGCTCAAGCGTGATTTGAGTGGCGTAAAGCGTCTTAATCACAAATTTAATCAAATCACACACACCAAACTTTTAGACTGGTCTAAATTCAAACAAGTACCAGACGACAAAATAAGAATTGTTTTGAATTAAAAATTCTGGTCATTAAGGATGGAAAACGTTGTGAGAAAAGAAGACATTGCTTGTTCCAAGCAATGTCTTCTTTCCTCACAATGTTATATATATATATTTCTTCGGTGCGTAAAAATGCTGGATATTGTGTGGTGATGGATTAAATGCGATTCATTATGCGAAAAGTGATCTACTGTAAACTAAATGAAGCAAATACTTGAAAAATCGATCAAATCCCGCGAAGGTGAATTTAATGTACCATTTCGAGAATAATCATGTAATGAGGTACAATGACCATTCTAAATTCAGAAATTCTACCAAGTACGGGAAGTTTCAATAAGGGCTAACCCGCCCAATCAGGGCACTATGACCATGGTCGATCCTGTTCGCTAATCCCAGCAGGTCCTTTTTTTCGCCAGACTGAACGCAAATGTAGGTTTGTTAACAGACTTGACTTTGTTTATTCAAAGAGACAGTTCACAAAACATGTATCTTTTGATACATTTTCTTTAAACCATTACTGTTGACTGTATCAATTTATTTTTTTCTTTCGTTAATTAACATAGATCTGTCTACTTTGATTCGTGGCTTTTAAGGCTGAAGCACACACATATAGACAAACTGCACCCCCCCCCCCCCCAAAAAAAAAAACAAACCCAAAACAAAAACGAACAAACAAAAAAAACCTACACTATCGTTTGCCATGATTTGAGGGATTGTATCGTTGCTTTAGGGTTCATAAATGCCACATATTACCAAAAGAAACGAATATTAATCGCTCTTACTCGATGCCCGTATATTATATCAAATCATGAAACTTTAATGTAACTGTTCGCCAATGGTCCACAGAGTATTACAATAATTAGCAAACATATAGCGAGGTTCTGATATCCGAATGAGCACTTAAAAGGACATTTCTGATAACTTCACGTGAAGTGCAGACACTAAGAGGCCAATCAGGACAATAAGGCTATTCGCTGATCGTTTAGACCTTTCCTGTACAAACAAGGGATTTTACGTTGCTGTGATTTTGTACATGAGAAAACATTGTGGAAAAAGGGGAAATTGCTTGTCACAAGCAATTTCTCCTTTTCCCAATTTTTTTTTTCTACCGCATAGGATAGTTTCATTTTGAATTGCACCCAATTTTTATTATCGTCTGCAACCTCTTTAAATTTCAAAAAACAGGAAAGTTTTAATTGATTTTATCTATAGAGCGCTAGTAAAGACTCTGATGAGGCTGTGTTGATGCACAGGTTGATCTTAGTCTTTACTGGGCGCACGTGTTCATTGTTGAAAATGCATAGGCTGAAATGTATCTAAATAAATTGGCAATGTGTTGATTTGGTTTACGTTATATTAAAATCTACTTTTGACTTTTTCCCTTTATTTGACGGTTCTATCGTTATAAAAAGACTTTAACTCTTTGTGTCGATAATCAGCAGTGTTTCTTTCTAGACTGCTTTTTGACCACAAACTGCACATGTGATTTCTTTTAAATTGTGTCTGACAAAAAAAATAGATAAAAGTCGTTCACAAATACAGAATAAATTGAAGGCCACACATCGTATTTTCGAGTATCATTATGGCAAAAAGGTTTAGACATTTGTAAAAAAGAGTATCATTATTGCAAAAAGGTTTAGACATTTGAAAAAAAGAGTATCATTATTGCAAAAAGGTTTTTAGACATTTGAAAAAAAAAAGAGTAACATTGTTGCAAACAGGTTTAGACAATTGAAAAAAAAAGATTATTCGATATCTTGATGGAGATTTATTGCAATTCATCTTTTTTCAATATTTACATATTTTACCATTCCTTTGTTTTGCATATGACAATCTAAAATGATATAATATATCATGTGAACTTACCTAAAGAAATTGTCATCTGTCATCACATTGTTTTCACTGATGTCGATTGATCCGCAAGAGAGAGTTCCAACTATTTCAAACGTTCGTTAACCCGTTTCCACACTATCCTTCTTTTCCGAGCTTCAATATTATATTAAAGAAATCATTGTGAGAAAATAAGAAATTACTTGTTACAAACAATTTCTTATTTTCTTTAAATGCTCTCTACCCCTTTTGATGCCAGCTATTTAAATTGTAGTCTATAACTTCTCTGAACTTTGACCAGTCTAAAGTTTTGTCGTCCGGTAATGGGTTAAGCCAAGTATTGAGCACTTGTCTTGTAGTATGGACAACAATCATTATGCTGCATTTAGAATGTTGGCTGGTCCTCTATAGTAATTTTAGTTCTCACACCAGTACTACCACTACATCCTTTCCGAGCCTTCAGCTGCTCTGTGCACTTAGGTTTACGATTATCTACCCATTCGTAGGAGACAAATGTCGGAAAGGATATTTGCCGCGACCGGGGACCGCACCCGTTATCTCATGATTGAGAGGTAGTCGAGCTACCAACTGCGCTATGGCAACGGCTATAGTAACTTTGAGTCGGCGCCTATCTTTAGAGCGCAAAGTGTAGACTTTCATGAGACATTGCTTGATATGGCATTGCGTACATTTGTATATGTTGGCTATGTCATGCTCAACCATTTAACTCATTCCCACACAGTGACGCATTTAAGCACCCCACAATATGAAAGCTTTGGAAAACATTGTGGAAAATGAAGAAATTGTTTGTCGCAAGCAATTTCTTCGTTTTGCACAATGTTTTCTACAGCAAAAGATAAAGATCTTAGAGATTCCATCAAATCTGCAACTACTTTGAATTTGGATTGGTCTAGAATTTCATTGTGTGGGAATGGGTTGATAAGCAGGTTCGTTTAATCATTACAATTAATTTCTAGATCTCAAGAACCATTTCCTACTTTCTATTTTAATAGGAAAGAATATTACATGAACTTTGAAAGTTGATATCATTTCACGTCTACGTTATTTTGCGTATATATAGCTTATGGTATTCATGTTTCATTTCAAATAGAACGACTAGAGATTTTGTATAAATTGATGGATCGTCAGTCAATAAATTTCGATTGACCAATCGAATAATTAGTTAAGAACGGTAGAGAATTTGCATTAAAATCAAAGGTCTGAAAGCACTGGGAGCACTAGTTAAGGGTGAAAAAAAAATGAAAATTATTTTTATAACATCTCTGATCTTAGTCTACACCTACTGCATAAACAGGAATATTCCCGGTTCAGCATGATAAGGGTTAAGATCTAAGAATAAGGCATTGCAAGGGATTCGGTTGGGTCCAGTAGGATAAATAAATGTCATCGGGGTCATTCTACCATGCATAGAGCGGTAGAGAATGTAGAACTCCAGCAGTGTATCAATAATTTGTTGGGTTAGCGACTTAAACGTCACAACTTAATTCTTATTCGAGCTGCAGTTACGGCGTTTAGGTCGCAAACCACTGATTTGAGCGTCATTTTATTCGCATGACTATGAAATTTGCGAACTATAGCCGTTTGGTGTCTCAGTGAAATATTTTGTCGGAGGTCAGTACGTTTAGTCAACGATCCGTCAGTAATGAGGAGAGTAAACTTTGAAAATTAATTACGCTTTTAAATCTTATGTGCCTTTGTGTCAGTATGGTTCATTAAATATATTTTCTCCTTATACACGCATGTTCGTAATTCATTACTCCATGCTTTTTTTTGTTTGTTTGTTTGTTTTTTGTTTTGTTTTTTTGTATGTATGTGTTAAGGGGGTCTGTCCTTTTTTGTCTAACTTTTAATCCCGAACTGTTTTTGTTGTTGCTGTTGTTGCTTAAAGTTCTCAGACATGTCCAAATTCATTAGGGTAGCTGATGACATTTTAAAGTTAGTAGAATTGAAATAGTAACCACCCTATATCGTAGAAAATACCATTTCTTCTTTTTCCATAATTTTATATCGCGAATCATATAACGGGGACGTAATGATCATGCACGGGAAAGGGTAAAAGAGCTAGTAGCACTTTATAGCCAACAGCATAACTCGAGAAATACCTGACTCAAAAACCTACATATTTAACGAATTACAGACAACATTCATCAAAAAAAGTTTATCAACTCACGAAATGATCAGATAACCTATGAAGAGTTCGGGCAAAACTTTTCACGAAACATTTCAGAAACGTGATCAGAAACGTTTACGGGCAGAACTTTTAATACGAAAGGTAAGTAGACGAAAGACAAATAAATCGTCATTCTGAGACATAACCTTTATCATGCTGAATAAAAATCCTATAAAGAATTGCTTTAGAATTATAGGACTGACAGCAATGGAAGGGCTAAACATGGTCTTTTTTATTGATTATTTAAACAACTCTTGCTTAAAGGGATTTTTGTCTATATCTCCTTCCCAAACAGGAATATTCCGGGTTCAGCATGACAAGGGTTAAGTGATTTGTTTGTATATAATTGATTAATCACTCGCGGCTATCAACCAGAAAATCATCAGACCAATCAGATTCAGATAGGATGTGAGATTAAACTTAAAAAAAGGTCGACATATATGTGAAGCATCTGTTTTGTTTTGGCGACTTTAACGCCGTAACTACAGCTTAATCAACCATTTTACTATGTTGTATATAAAAATGTTTATAAACATTATAATGGCCATAAAATTTGCAAATTAGCACCATTTAATATCGAAGAGAAACTTCCTGTAGGATCCGTCAATCTGATGGGAGTTTAATTCGGCGGCCTCTGGCAACAGTTTCCGAGATGAAGAGCAACTTTACTAATTAAATAAATGGCGAAGTAATTGTTTTATTAAGTGATCATTTGAGTAACAAACGCTATGGAGAAAAAAACATTAACAGATTTTCAACATGCTAAAAAACTACTAAGGAAAATGCGCGTTGTCTAATCTAAAGTGACGTCATTAAATCTTTATTAACAAAAAACAATTAGGTACTAAGTGCGGAAGGGGCGACGCTGTAACTACAAAATTCCGTATTTTCTGAAGAAATTAGTCTTCACCATCTGCTTGTCCCTTTTTCGGCCAGAGTTGTTTTAATAATTTTCGAAATGAATATCAACTAATAATGAGTGATTCCATTGTTTTCAGCCCTTTGATCTTTGAAATTGATTCTGTATTCATCACGACAAGGTTAATATCAGCAGGTATGACTTAGCTGAAATGATTTCATCCGGCATCCATCTACTATCTTTTCATTATCGTTTGAATTCGCGTTCGCTTATTTTTAGGAAAATCTGACAGTTTTGTTCTTGTAAAAAGGAAGTGAAGTTTTTTTGTCTGCCGTAGGACCCATCTCTCTTCTCTGCATGTTTTCTCCCTTCCATATTACAGAGAGAAGCACGCATCATTATAATTAATGTGTTTTAATCCCTGTTATTTCTTGACAAAGCAATTTCATTATACAAATTTAGGATCATTGGTGCAAAATGGTAAAAAGAATTTCCCTGAAAAGCAAGAAATTAGAATACGTTTACAATGATGTATATGAATAGGTTAACCCATTCACACAACCAAATTTTAGACTGGTACAAACTGAAAGAAGATGCAGTCCATAATTTGAAGTTAATGGAATTTTAACATTCTTTAGTCTTTTTAGATAGAAAACATTGTTGGTAATGAAGAAATAGCTTGATACAAGCAATTTATTCATTTTCCACAATATTTTCCAAAGCATTATTATCTAGGGGCGTAAAAAGGAGGGATTGTGTGGGCATGAGTTAAAGGAAGAAACAAATAATTGGCAAGGGAAAAATATTGATACGCATATTTTACCAATCCATATACCTTTAGCAAAAACTTAGAATTTCAATACCAACATTTTGAATTGCAAATACAGTGAACAAAGGAAAAAAAACTTTGTAACTACAGCTTCTATGACTACCGCTTGATTATGCTGCCTTAGCAATGTTTTAAATATACACAAACGGAATTGTATTACATGATTGACGGAGGTCAACATTTTTCTATTCAGATAACGTCATAGAACGCAAAAAACACACACAAAAAAAAAACAGATAGACCTCTGATAGTCGGCGACTTTTTATACAAAATGCAATCAGGTAATCCCACCCTTTATTCTTTGAGTATTTGTATTCATCCAACAAGAAATAGGACGTATGGAAGGAATCTAATTGCAGAAACCGTCCGTAAAAAGCTGAAACTTCATGTTGGAGTCTATGGGCGCCGTAAACGGAGAAAGCGACCGGTGCCAGCGATTGGTCAGTTGCAATTATTATGAACTTAATTGACCAATTACGTCTGTCAATTAAAGAAGAAACCAACCAATGGAATAATTTATTCACCCGGACCTGAGCTTATCAACCCAGACATTGGCCGCCATTTTGTTTACCTTTATTGTTGGTTTGGCGTCTAAAACGGCGTAAGTACAGCTTATTCAAGCAGTGGTTACAACGTTTAGGTCACCAACCAACCATTTTATTTTTTTGGAACATGCTACTGAATATAAATTTTGCAAAATAACGCTGTTAAAAATCGAAGCGGAACTTCCTGTCGGAGTTAATGGGCGGGTCCTTGATAGTCAGTGGACGGGGCCAGCGATTCGTCATTTTCTAGCGTTGCAAGTTCAATCGACGGATCTCTGATCACACCCACTGACCTCGACTTAGATATTAAACGGCGTTATTTTGCAATATTGATGGTAAGTAAGACGGAGAAAAGATAAAAATTGTTGCTTGTTGACCTAAACTGTGGAATTGCACATTAAATAAGCTGTAATTATGATGTCGGGGGAAAAAAAGAAAAGGATTCACATACATGTCAGAGTTTAAAGTTTACTGTCTGTCTACATGAATGAGTTGATTGTTTTTTTTAGGTTTAAACCTATTAATTTTACATCGATTGGGAAACAAGTTCTTCCAACTCAGATTAATCCCTCTCGATTCTGCTTCCTGGAAAATGCACCAGTACTCGCGCCGAAAGTGTGGGCCAATGACATAACCAAGATCGATAGCCGCTCCCGGGAATCGAACTTAAGACCTCTTGATCGGGAAGTCGACGCTCTAACTCTTGACCACGGACACCACGGACACCACAAATGGTCAATCAACCTTTGAATGAAAGGGACGATCCGTCATTTGAACAGTTTTGAGGTACATTGTATTTCAAATACTAAAAAGGACAAATCCATACCAAACTTGGTAATATACAGTGGTATTTAACCCTTGTCATGCTGTATAAATTACCTTTATAAATTGCCGTAAAATCAAAGGGCTGAAAGCACTGATAGAACTTGTTGTTAAACAATCAATATTTCTTTTAGTAATCGATTTCATAAACAAATCTGGCAGGAAAAGTACGAGCAGGAGGTGTAGACCAAGATCAGACTGCACTTATCTTGGTCTATACCTCCTGCAAAAACCGGAATAAACCGGGTTCAGCATGACAAGGGTTAAAAGATAACAAATCATGAGAAACCATTTCATTCCGAATCATTAGCTATGGTGGCTTTACGAGCAAGAAGTTATTGCTTTAGTGCAAGAAATCACGGCACGGTTACATAACTGAATCTTGAAGATGGAGAAATTTGTCAAAGCAGTGACAGTGATTTCGCCTCAGACAAGACTAAATTGGTTTCAAGTCACCCGCTGTGATTATAAATCGTTATATTTTTCCTTAAAAGCGCGCGAGTTCTTTTAATTTAAAGAGATTGATTCCGAAATTCATAAACGCGTGTGTTTCTAAAAAATGAATTAAATCTCCTTCTTGGGAGAGAACTGGTGTTTATTCCTAACTTTGGAAAGTAACAATAAATATCTGATATGAATGATAAGGATTTAATTTAATTAATCATAAGTAATATATTACTTTAATTGGAAGGCTTAAAGGAAATAATCTTGAATTTGGTTCGAGCTTGTTCTTGTTCTGCTTTAACAGCGCTATTAATTTTTTCTTTACCGGAAAAAGGTTAGAATTTAGTATAAAAGTATCACGTCTTTGGGCGGCAAAAATGGCAGTTTAATTCTCTCTGTTTCTGCGATTTTTTGGGTTTCTGACGATTTTATAGTGTTTGTGAATGAACCCTGTAACCCCAACCCCCAACACACAAATGAATACTGGTCCAAAGTGGAAGGAGCTGCAGACGACAATTTCAAGTAGATGGAATTTTGGATAGAAAAAATTGTGGATAATGAAAAAATTGCTTGATACAAACAATTTATTTATTGCCCACTATGTTTTCCAAAGGTTTTTTTCTTGGGGGCGTATATAGGAGGGCTTATGTGGGAGGGACTCTTCATACGGATAGTGTAAGTGGTGTCGATTTTTCCCATTAAGAACTGTTATACTACTTCATGACTTGTGCTTTTCTGTTATCCGTCGTTGCTAGCGCCCCGTCGTTTCCCTTTGCAAACATTTTCTCACAAATGAAATTAAATTCATAATAGTATAATATTTAGCTTTGAAGCAGCATATCAGCGTTTTCTTCTAAAATCTCGTAACTACGGCTCGATTCAAGCTGTAGATACGAGGTATTATAGAACGACAACGACGATACGATAATTTGGCCCCCCACTGACGATATTCGAGTTTTGGTACATTTAAGAGATGAAGAGAATATTTTTTGTTTTCATGGAGGTATGAACCGAAAAACCTAATCACACTGTATGAATACGCGAAGCGGATTCATACATTGTGTGATTAGGTTTTTCGGTTCATACCTCCTTGAAAACAAAAAATATTCTCTTCATTTCTTATAATTTAATAGCATCGTGCGAAAAATGCAACATTTGGCCCCCCACTGACGATATTCGAGTTTTGGTACATTTAAGAGATGAAGAGAATATTTTTTGTTTTCATGGAGGTATGAACCGAAAAACCTAATCACACTGTATGAATACGCGAAGCGGATTCATACATTGTGTGATTAGGTTTTTCGGTTCATACCTCCTTGAAAACAAAAAATATTCTCTTCATTTCTTATAATTTAATAGCATCGTGCGAAAAATGCAACAACATAACAAATTTTGATACCTTTTTGTAGTGAACTATTTAGTGCGGAAGCATTCAAAATGGCTGCGTACTCAAAATTTTGTTCATGGAGGTATGAATTAAATTTCTCGACCAATCAGATCGCTCGTTTTTGATAGACGAAACTAACAATTAAATTATTTTGAAATGAACAACTACTTTGGAATATTTGACTTATTTTGGCTTTTATTAGAGATGTTACAGGTACTACTTAAAAAAAAAACAAAAACGATTGCCATTATCATTAATTCTTCTTTAGCTCCAAGTCGACATATACAAACTTTGACTTGAAACAAAAGTATCAAGATGAAAAAAGACAATTTCACTTTTAGAAATAGCTTAATTCTACTTGTATGTAATGGATTTGTGATAATCATTTGATTTTCTAAATCTCGAAAAACACTTTTTTATTATCATGCAACGTGAATAACATTAATAAATCAGATTAATAAATATTTTGGTAGTGCTTCAGAAATGTAACCCGATCAGAATTATTGCATATTTTTCATTTGACCTCGCCCTTAGTTCAGCCTTTGTTTTTCATTTTGAAATTTAATTAATCGACCGAAAAAGCACAGCCTTTCAATCAGCATCAACATTCCTAGTTCTTAGTATCGTCCAACATGACTCTAGTTGACGGATCGCTTGTTACGCCCACTGACCTCCGCCATGCTGGTTTGACTGATTTATCAAACGACAATATTTTTTTAAAATATATGAATGGAAGAGAAATGGAATAAAGGCAAAGCATTATGTAGCAACCTAAATGTCGTAACTACAGCTTAAATAAGCTGTAGTTACGGCGATTAGTCGCCCACAAACGAAAATACTTGAAATAAATGTCAGAGTTGAAAGTTTAATTTCAATATATGATTTGATTGATTAATTATTTTATTGATTTATCTATTTATTCTTATTTTTTTGACAATGGCGATCCGTCAGCTTTAGACTAGCGTTGAAATACTCATTTTACATTTTAGTGTCAGTACGTGTATAATCTTCGGTAAGCAATTTCCCAAGAGCGTAAAAACCAAATAATTAGCATTTGTATCCATTTCATGCTATAACATTGGAACATTAAATGCCATGATTGTATAATTTGTTCATCAGAAGGATATCTTTACAATTAATTTCCCGATGGATGCGGTATTTATTTAGGTTAATAAAATACGAAATAGAATATTTTGGGTTAATTGGGTCCTATGCAAATACATCTAATGTTTAGTTATACAATAATAGGGTAATATATATCGAATCTGTATTCGGGATTCAACTGGATCGAGCTGGGAACGACCTAGTGGCCTAGTCTTTGGAAAAAAAACTGATTTAGGTTTCGCCGATACAGGTTTACTGTTAAATCAGCAAAAGGTGTGGCCACTAAAGATTACCGAGGGATTCCTAGATTCGACCCTTGACTCGGGTGACTCAATTTCAAAACGTGACATAAATTTCATTTGTGTGATTAGGTCGGTTTTAACCCTTGACATGCTGCACCCTATGACAACACTCAGAAAAAAAAACATACAAACACTCTATGGGGCACATTTCGCACTTCATCAACCTTAACCCTTGTTATGCTGGTAGTACTTGTTGTTCAGTTGTCAATACTTCTTTTGAAAAATAATGTCATGAACAACTCTGCTTTCAAAAGGACAGACAGGAGGTGTAGGCTAAGATCAGATCTTTGTCTATACCTCCTCCTAAAACCGGATATTCTATTCAAACGACCTGTTAAATTCTTTTCACATTTTTAACTGTGTCTTGGCATCACATTTTTTATCTTAAATTTTATAACTGTGTTCTGGATAACACGTTCTTTTCACCTTTAAGAACTATTTGTTGGCAGCACAGATTTGTGACAGACATCAGAGGCAAATTAACTACTGTGGTCGTCAGAGAGTTTTTTAACAACACTTTCGATCAGTATTGGCATCACACATGCGAGGTTTCTTGAAATCTTTTTTCAAATGATTGTTAATTGCAAGTGTACTCCGAGATCGTATTTCTTTGCATGTTCGAAGCCGAAGGAATAAGATGCTTTCCTTTTCAAGTGAAAGACTTCAAATGGTTTCAATAATTGTTTGAACGAGTCTAAAACAAATCAGCTATTAATTAGATCATAAGAGATCGAAAATCAAACTTTGCGTTCAAGAGGTGAATTTAATTTATTAGTGTTTTAAAAAACCGACTAGTCAGCAACAATTTGTAGACTCCTAAATATATAAAATTGTACGATGCATGCAATGACAAACATTTCAAGGGAAATAAATACAAGAATAAAAGCACACACACACGCGTGCACACACACACACAGTGATGACCCTTTAATCTCCTTATACGACAAGAAATTACAGATGTGACGATGGTAGGCCTGTGGTGGTTGTTTACTTTTATATCCTGATTACTACTCAAGGCCTCACTTGTCAGTATCTAACATTTCATAAAAAATCAAAGGACTGAAAGTCCTGAAAGCGGTTTTGCTGGCTTATCTGTAACCGCGCTCAATAATGCCAACTTGTATCATCAAAATGAGTAAATAAATCGTACATCTAAGTGGGATGAGCAGCTGGAGGCTCTATAGGATGTAGTGGTAATACTCGTGTGAGAACTACCAGGATTCCATGGTTAGGAGCTCCAGCCGCCCCGATATAACTGAAATACTATTAAAAGTTGCATTAAAACCCCAATCAATCATTACCCATTTGCTTTCTACCGAAATCGCTATTTTGGTTTAATCACAACGATGTTTTTTATATTATTTCATAATTGCGTGAAAATTTGTGGTTGTGTGGTAAAAGTTTAAATGATAAAACGTAAAACAATCAAAGCTAACATTTAAATTCTTTTGGCGTTTAGCATATGATTATAATTGAGGAACTACATGTCCGTTTCAAAAATATAGTCGAATTCGTTAGGTCAAAAGGTGTTTTAAATAGGCCCTTGGATCGCGACTTTAACAGGGTTGTAACTTGAAACATATACTGCGTATACGGGGTGTTAATTTGCTCAGTCCTGTCAGGTCAAAACTAACAGACAGGATTAGGAGTTCGTTTACATGTATTCGCCTACTCCACTAACCATTGACCTAGATTCTATCTTGAAACGCAAGGAAATTATTTCTCTAAGACAATTCATTTGACAATTTACTATGGATATATTAAGTCGAAGTTTTAAACCATTTTCCTTGATATTCACGACTAAAAGCAGGCTGTTGACATTGAGCAAGTAAGTTGTTATCTCCATCAGCGTTGAAACAAGATGGAGGCGATCACATAGATTTTAACCTCAAGTTTATGAGCATGCGTGGAAATGAGCGAAAATGCGTGAAAACTTGTTTCCAGTTGATCGATATGAAATACCGGTTTTGTCCTACAAAACCGCTAAAAAACTGAAATAAAAATGTAAAAACTGCCGACCTTCTGCAATCAACGAGTTACGAGGAAAACAGTGGTTTTGTCCTGATAATAGTATTTCTCCTACGGTAGGCCACAGAAAATTGCAGGTGAATTTTCGAACAAAATACAATAAAACATTATCATTATTATCTTCATTCTGCGTCTTTACAACCAGTTCAAAAAATATTAGTCGTGGTCGTTTTCTTCGATGTAGGAGACTGATTAAATTGGTAGGGTCAAACATCGTGGAAAAATTCATTTACTTTGAATAAAAGAATAATGTAATTCTCTTGCATCTTGCCAGAAAAAATAGGAAGTTTTCTATCCAAGGAAATTAGCCTCATTTTTTACTAAATGTTCAGGTTTTTCATAATACAGATATTTTGACATATTAAGAATGATTAATATCGCCTATTCTCTATATTTAAGAGACTTTTTCATGTAACAAAGTAGACCCTGCATATCCATAACGGCTTACATTAGTATCAAGCAGTTTGGATGTAACATCAACGTATATAACACAATGAATTGCCAGACAAAATTTAAAGAAAATTAGATCTAGATTTCTTATAACACATATACTATCTGCGCCTTTTAATCCTAAGCTATTTTCTTTATAATTATCACAACGCAATGTATACAAGACTTTTAACAACAAAATTAAAATGATTACGATTTCTTTTGAAGAAAATCTCCGAATCCCTTTTTTTACGCACCTCTAGAAAAAAGCTTTGTAACATATTGGGGACAATGAAGAAATTGCTTGTTACAAATGATTACTTCAATGCCCACAATGTTTTCTACCCTATAAAACTAAGGTTTTCTAAATTCTACCAACTCAATAAATGCTTTGGAAAAAAATTGTGACTGAAAGACAGACAGAAGTACTGACCAAAGCTCGTATGAACGGATGGACAGACAGACAGACGGCGCAGTAACTTTACCATACCCAAACGAAAACTATTTCGCCCGGGTATATTAAAAGAATTCAATACATTTTCTCATATGATATAGCGTCTTTTCTGAAGTCGACGTATGGAGTCTGAAGTTCAGTGATACTCAGAATCAACGTCAAAACACGTACCACTATACGTAACAAGTTGTACTAATTCTAGTATATGGGGTATTTGTTTCAAAAAACGTTTCCTCTATATTTTCGTTGAATGAAAACGATTAGTTCGATAAGATAGATTTTAACATCATTTTGTGCTTATAGTGTTGCAAGTTTGTTTGAGGAATCCGTTAAAATATAGGAAAGCGATAATAATTTGGGATATTGATCAATGAATCTTAATTTGAAATAGACTGTTTTCTAATTAAAGATTATAATTAATTATTACATTTTAGTACCATTTAGAAATTATCATTTTCAGTAACGATTTTCAATTTAAGAGCAACATCATAATCGTTGCACGACAGTTACTCTAGTTTGGGACATTTTGCTTTTCCTTTTGATTTCTGAATTCATGAACAATGTGAAAGATAATAGTTAACAATAAGAAAGCATTTCATTCAGTTTTTTTTTTTTTTTTTTTTTTTTTGTAGTTTTCATTTTGAACCTTGGAACAAAACGATTACAAAAATGAACAAAGAATTCGTGTAACTGTATTGGACTTATAACTATATTAATATCCGTTTCTTGCAAGCACTTACACTCTTGAAGAAGGGATATGGCGCATATAGTCACTGAATTGGTTTAAATTTGTCGAGAATGTTTCACCCTCCATTCTGTCTTAAAATATATCTTTTATTCTTATTCTGCATATTTCTTTGCCGTGGAAAATTGCTGAAAGGTTCATTTTCGGAGGCTGAAATGAGTCATTTTCAAAAACATTTTTTCTAGTTTTTGCAGCTGCATTCCCAAGAAACAGTGTCAAGTCATTAAAAATCAAATACGGTCTGTCTTGTCAAACCATTCTTTATTTAGTTAAGATGACCTAATAGTTGTGTATAGCTAAGATTTAAAATATGTCATTTTCCACTGTTCAAATTAATTAAATGGATAAGAAGTAAAAATATAAAGAACTTAGAGCCCGGTATCTTTTGACTAATTCTGTTGAGATTAACTCGGCACTTGTATGTGTTATGCGCCACTTTGAAACATCGGCAAACTTTGGGTAAAATTGTCACCGTTTGAATTACCAGCGGAAGATAATAAGAAACGTAGTAAACTCGTCATTATATTATAAAAAAGAATGTATTGTTCGGCGAAACAAAAACGCTACGGTATCAACCAAGGTATTCCGACGTCATTCATGGACAGACGCTATTGATAAGACGATAGTTTTACGAAATAGAAAAGGAAAATAGAACTGTATTCATATTTTCTTTTTAGGACTTCTGACTAAGAATGTGATCGTTTGATTTGTTTACTTTCAAAGCTATTCACTGCACTAGTATATCCTGATAGTTTGAAAGAGCTGACTCAGATCACAGATGATTTGTAAAGTAGTTAATTGACATGTTTTCAAGTGCTTCTCTTAAGGAACACCGTTGAATTTCCTAAAACGTTCAATCTTAATGAATTGGGCTTTTGAAGTCTTCGATACAATTATCTTTGATACAGTAGAAAGACTTGTTGCGCTTTCTGTTCAATGTCCTTTAATATTTGATGTACATAAATTTTCTGTGACTACCCTGCACTTACCACAAAAAGTATCTAGTTGCATTTGTTAAAAGAAATGGGCCTTGCACATATTTTCTCTTACTTCCATGTGTACTGACGTCCATTAACAACACCTCGCTAAAATAGTGGAATAACTTTTTACAAATCCGGGATATTCAAATCATCTTCTACCTACTAAAAAACATAACCGTCTAAAACCTATTGATGAATGGAATTCGTTTCCATTGTCTAATTTTGCTGTCAATGTGGCTTTCGGAACGATTTGGTCCGCGTGTCTGATGTGCGATTAGAATTAGACACTGGTAACCGGTAACGGTAAGAAATCAAAACAAAAGTTTGTAAACATTATTTATGAAAATTTTAAGAACATTGATGTAGGATTTGCAATTTTTTTTTTCTCATATGCTGAGCACTTCTCACATTTGTTCGTAGCTGTTTAAAATACCCATGAAGAGTGTTCAGTGTGTGACGCTGTCGATCGGATATCTAGACTGATGATGTTTACGTCTAAATTGTGTTCTTGACCCATTCCAAGACAACAAAATTTACGACTGGCCCAAAACGGAAGAGGTTCCAGAAGATAAATATGTTTATCAAATTTGGATTCTTTTTACTTTTTGGGCTGAAAATTGCTTTTAATGAAGAATTTACAAGCAATTTCTTCATGATCTGCAATGTTTTCCAAAGCTCTTTTCTTAGGGGCGTCAAAAAGTGTCATTGTGCGGGTATGAGTTAATGAATTTTGGATGGTGCCTGAAGGGACTGAGAGGCCTTAAAAGTATTGATAATTTCACGAAAGTAGTTTTTTAAAAATCCTCTGGTTTTTTTTTGTGTGTGTGGGTTTTTTTTTTTTTTTTTTTTTTTTTTTTGTTTTGTTTTTTTTGTTTTGTTTTTTTTTGTTTGTTTGTTTTGTGTTTTTTTTTTGTTTTTTTTTGTTGGTTGGTTTGTTTGCTTGCTTTCTCTATTTAAGACGTTATTTGCGTGGTATGGGTAGAAATATTGCATAAATTAGTATTCATCCCGCAAAGCAGATAATGCGTAGTCAATTCTTAATATATGTTACAGCTTTTATTTCGGGCTCATTCATTTTATGACTCCAAATGTTTCAAGAGACATATTTATGGTTTGGTCAGGAAAGTTAGAGGTTAACCAAACATATTCTATTTTGTAAAGGATTTATTCTGTTGAACTTAGATAATACTTCAGGAGTAGCATGTGTTAAAAATAAGATAAAGTGATACATTATATCAAAGTGCAGTAGGTCTAGATCTATCGATATAGTTCATATTACCAGTACAAACTATTTGCTTATAATTTTCATTGTCGACAGAGAAAAAAGTTTTTTTGCTTTAAATCTTTCATTGAAAAACTTGACTGAATCAGAAAATGCCTACGATAAAGACATAATAAAGACAAAGTGAAAATTGTATCATTATCAATACCGTTTTGCAGAATTAGCACATACTTAAGAAATGATGTGTACAGTCCCTTGTATCTTCATAGGTCTTTTACACATTTCATACTGAGCAAAAATGAAAAATGGACACTTTTTTAGATTTCCCGTTGTTTTTGTTTTGAAAAAAATATTTCAATCTGTGACGTATCAAACAGGAACCGTGTTATTGCATAAATGTTTAATCTATTGAAAGCAAGTACCATCAGTAAACTTGTAGAATTTGAAAAAACGGAATACAGCTATTGTACATCCATACCATAAATATTGCTGTCATTTGGTACAAATATGTCTTAACAATAGCATACAAGCTTATGTTTAAGAGAAAATCCGGGCTGAACACTACTGTGAAAATCCCTAGACTTTGAAATGAGCAACGCAAAGAAGTCACTGGTCAGTCTGTGACCGCTGTTACCAGAACAATGAATTACTCACGGAAAACAATAATTGATTTGAGACCTCGTGTACACCAAACCGTTTCAGTTTCTGAGCGGCTGACATCCGGAGCGGTATAAGTGACGTCACATTTGGATTATCGTAAAATATGACTGCAACTTCTCCGAGACAGATTAACGTTAGCAATTCCACTAGTAGAGAGATGTTTGGTTGAAGCATAAACTATTAAGGACACCGAAGGCCACATAATGGAACGATTCTTAATCATAGAAGCAACAGGTTTCCATTGGGCACATGACACGTACGGTTCATTCAAAGGCAATGAAACTCGATTGTCTTCAGTAACGCATCGCGGTTTGCTGATGGCAGGGTACGTGTGTAACGCAGGGCTAGAGAACGTCATCCTCAAACATGTGTCAGAGGAGGACAGATTAGACGTTGGGAGTCTTATGGTACGGGAATGTTTTTGTGCTCAGGGACGTTCTCCCATTATTCTTGTTAAAATCAACTTAACCAGAAACCAGTACAGGGATCAGTTTCTTTCAACTCTCATTTGTTCTCCCTTTTGAAGAACCCTGGTCAAAACTATGAAGTTATATTTAAGAAACATTGTTTGAGCTATAAGTCTTCCAAATTAAAGTATACCTTCCCACCAGAACAATATACATGTACGTTCGTATTTGTGGTATGCAAGCGCTGTTTTTTTTTTATCATATCTGAAGTAGTTCGACAGGTATATATTTGTTTTCTCAGTATTAGCCGCGGGTATAGCATGTTTTAGTGTCTTTTTAATGTTAATTTATTCATTTGTTGTCATAAACCAAGAGATTAAAAAAACAAAAATACAGTGAAAGGAATTAAAAAAAAAATAATAGTCAAATGGCATGAGAACTACCTACACATGGCTACGTTGAACTCGCTATCGATGTAACTCTTAGTACCGCACATTCTTTGCCGCACATTCTTTCAAATTAACAGTCTTTAAATGAGGTAAAATCCATTGACCTAAAAAGACATGCTACCAGTCATGTGTTTTCTTGGTGCTTCCCAATTACAAGGGGTAATCAACTCCATCGATTTCTCTATAAAACAGAACCATGTTAATGAATTAGTTTCAAGTTGTTTGACAAATCACTTCGCCAACTCTTAAAGCATCTGTTCTCAACAGAGACACTTCTTTAATAACAGGAAAAACCTTCTTATTTCTCCTTTTGACTGCACTAGTTTCATGCACGGAGACATTTGTCTATTATACTGTTGCTTATGTTTTCGCATTGCATTTTCAAAGGAAATGAATGTAACAAAAATATACATAATCGAAATACAACGCCATTTTCGACTGTAAAAGTTTACTCATGGTCTTAACTCATTCCAGCACGAGAGTTTTAGAATAGTCCTAATTCAAAGAAGTTGCCGACAACAACTTTAAGTTGATTGGTTTTTGTAAAACCTTTTGGTCTTTTTTTGGGGGGGGGGGGGGGGGGCAGAACACATTGTGGATAATGGCCAAAGCTTTTATATGTAGGAACGTTTAAAAGCGAGATTGTGTGGGGATTGGTTAAATAGAATTTTAGGAAATATTCGGACAGCAGTTTTGTTTTAAATTGCGTTTCGGGAGTATTAAAGTAGTTCCGAATTTTTATCGGGTCTCAAATAATTTCCGTATAATATATTACTATTTTTCATAATTAAATCTCTAGTTGACCTCTGCTGCACCTATCTCCTTTTCGAAAAATATTTTACGGAACCCACGAGATGTATCTTTTCACTTGACAGGTCACACATACAATCAAAACTTATTGACAAATCGCGGCTGTCATTCAAGGAATATATAAACCAATCAAATCATTCATTCGGCCCGGAAAGAAGATTTGAACTCCGTCATTGGCCGCCATTTGTGTAAAACATTTTATTGGTTTGGCGACCTAAACGTCGTAACTACAGCTTATTCAAGCTGTAGTTACGGCGTTTAGGTCGCAAACCAACCATTCTACTTTTTGTTACATGCTGCTAGCCATAAATTATGCAAAGCAACGCCGTTTAAAATCGAAGCAGGACTTCCTATCGGAACCTGTGGGCGTGGCTAAAGGACAAAGTAGGCGGGACCAGCGAATGGTCAATTTCCTTCATTTAGTGCAAAAGATGTCTTAAGGGAACAATGAGGTCTAATTTCAACAAGGCTAGAGTGCGAAAGTGACATGGACGTTTTGTCGTCATATACAACAAACGAAAAACAAACTTTAAACAACAACAACAAAACGTCACCACCAATAAATGACCATATTCAACTTCTAGAAGAGTCGTCGATCGAATGATGGGGCAATCAATCGATTATCAACATTTTAGACTAGTCTATAATGAAAGACATCACCAACGATAGTTTTAAGATGGTGTTTCTTAAAATATCTTTGCATTTTAGGGTATAAATATTGTGGATATTGACGAAATTGCTCAGAAGCGGTTTCGTCGTTTTTCCGAAATGTTTTTCAAAGCTTTTATCTTCAGGTGGAAAACATTGTGTTAAATGAAGAAATTGTTTGTGACAATCAATTGATTTATTTTCCACACTGTTTTCTACCGATAAAGTTTAAAAAATCTAAAATTTCATTAACTTTAAATTCTAATTTGCAACTCCTTTCAATTAGGAAAATTTATGAATGGGTTAATATCGAACTGGAATTTCCTGTTGGAGATCAGTGGGCGTGGCAAGCCATCCGTTAAATAATATTGTTTAAAATGGATAAAGTTAGAGAAAGATATATTCATCTTTTGTTTTGTTGTATTTAACCCTTCTAATGCTGAATAAAATGCGGTTTCTTAAAACCCCTTTAAATCAAAGCACTGAGAGTACTGGAAGTCCTTATAGAGGAATTGTATACTTCTGGAGATTAATTTCACAAACATATACTGCATGTATTGTACTAGCAGGTGGTGTAGACAAAGATCAGACTACATTTATGTGCAGGTTGAGCTTTGTCTATACCTCCTGCAAAAACAGGAATATTCCGGTATCAGCATGACAAGGGTTTATTGGATTCTAAAAACAGATAAGACATATTTGGTCGGAATTCTCAAAATGTGATCAAAAAAATGCTTAAAGAGCGTGTTCTGGATTCTACCCTTTTTTGAAATGAAATGAAAGTCAAATTCTGGACATAACTATTTTCTTTTGAAGGACTCGGGTCAAGGAAGATGCCTTCTTTAACATTGGATCTTCCGTTACTTTATTTACTCCTCAGCGTACCACCAACCATTTATTATTTACCCCATATAACTTTAATTTAGAATTTTGAATTTCGATCTTTATGTGTAGTCTTTATCCCATTAACAGACGACACAATTTTATAGAATTTTCTGAATTGAAAGAAGTTGCAGACGGCATTTCAAATTGCTCTAAAAATGAAAAATTACTGTCAAATAGCGTAGAAAACTCCGTGAGAAAATGAGAAATTACTTGTTACAAATAAATTCTCCTTTTCCCTCAACGTTTGAGATAATTGTAGTTTTTCAGGGCGTCACAAAAAGTCATTGTGTGGTAGTAGGTTAAGTGAAGGTTTATCACCAGCATTAATTTACTGCATTTTATTCCATCGTTTACGACAAAGCCTTTGCAAGCCGTTTGAAGCTTTATTGCTCGTTTTTCTCAATAAAATTACGAGATATTCATAACCCCGTGCATTGTTTAATACACTACTGCCTTTGTGGTTGGTTTAACCTATTCCCACACTTCAAAATACTTAATTATTTTATTAGACTGGTCCAAATTGAAAGAAGCTGCCGACGACAATTTCAAGGTGATGGAAATTCATTTTATCTATTTGTTTTTTGTGGGTTTTTTTCCGACTTTTGGACAGAAGACATTTAGGTTAAAGAAGAAATTGCTTGATACAAGCAATTTCTTCAATGTCCACAATGTTTTCCAAAGCAATATTCTTTAGATCGGTAAAAGGAAGAATTGTGTGGGAATGGGTTAATTGATGTTCAATTGAATAAAATTAAAACAAAGATCATTTTAAAAATTACTGTAGCTTTGTTTTATCATATGCATCAGATTATATCTATTTGTAGCAATCTTTCTAAAAGAAGGTCTGGTTTAACCCATTACCAGATGGCAAAATTTTAGACTGGCCCAAATTTAAAGAAATTGCAGACGACAATTTAAACTTAATGAAATATTGGATTTTTTCAACTTTCTTGGTAGAAAACATTGTGGAAAATGAAGAAATTTCTTCATTTCCACAATGTTTTCCAAAGTTTTTTTCCTTTGTGAGCGTCTAAAGGCGTCACTGAGTGGAAATGGTTTAAACAGTCTCTTGAATCCCATTTAGGCAAGACATCATATGCGTGTTACTAATGGAAGGATTAACATGTCAACAAATGGAAGATGGCGACATTATGACCCTCTAATATCATTGACCTATTTGGTGGTCATGATATCTTTTTCTTTTCTTGTGATGTGCTCGAAATTTCCGGGATGGCTTACTCGGCATAGTCTTTCCGAATTGAATGGAAAATGTAAAAAATATATTCAGCTAAAACTCGGTAAACAGTTACTTAACCCATTCCCAAACGACGAAATTTTAGACTAGTCTAAAATGACAGATATTGCAGACGACAATTTCTAGTTGAGAGGATTTTGAGTATCTCGGTCGTTTTGGGTAGAAAACAATGATGAAAATGTAGAAATTGCTTGTAACAGGCTCTTTCTTCATTTTCAAACTTGTTATCATGGAATATTTTCTTGAGGGGCGTAAAAATGCGGGATTGTGTGGGAATGGATTATGGTGCTGGCCCGTTACGATTTTTATGTATAAAGTCATTAATGTTTTTCATATTTGGTCATGCAGTTTATCTTTCCATATAATATCCTACAATGTTACAATGTGTTTAAATAATCAGACTCGGGGAATCAAATATGCTTTGTTCGTTTTCAAATGAGTGTAAAAGAGTTGGTGACCAAGTGACAGATGGCGAATGCAAACCCAAAATAGATTGACCATAAATTCGTTTATTTATACCGGAAGTGAACTTTGCGTGACGTCAGTCTATCGGGGAAGTTATGTCATTCTACCATATCTGTATCAGTTCAGTCAATGGTTGATACGGATTTTTTCAGTCGTGTGCGATTTTTGTCCGCGGGCAATGAATATTTCATTTAAAGGTAATAGGTAGGTATGTACTAATATTGTCTTCTATCTTTGTCACAAAGTTATCAACAACCCGTTCGAATACTGATAAAGCTTATTTGCCTTAACTATTACATAATTGCTTTTGACGCCCTCGAAATAACCTGTTGAGCTTAGTACGTCATCAAAGCTCAAAGAAAACCGCCTACTGGCTTCTGAAGACTTAATGATAGTTTGTTGACATGTAAATGGAACGAGGGTTAGCTTATTTGGTTAATTATAGAATGCTGACAAAGATGAAAAAGTGACGTCAATTTCCGTATTCTATGCTAGGTTACATAAGCTCAATTATTACTGAAAAGCTGTTCTGCTGAAACCTCAAGTAATTTAAAGCGCTTGATGTGGACTTTTCCTAAAGCTACTACAAGATTATTTCTCTTTCATCCCTTACATTCAATATGATGGATAACTTCCATGTAGTTAATCAAATCAACGGCTGTTACAATGTTCTAACAAACAAACATTCATTACATCACGTTCCGTTTTCGGTTGTTGTTGGTTCTTTACTGATTGATTTATGAGTTACCTGATTGCATAAGCACTCAGGCTTCATTGTCATTGTCAAACTGGAGCATTGGGTGTTTCAGGTCAATAACAACATTTCAAGTTTTCAAGTTTCGAGTTTCTTTCAATTTGCTGTGCTAATTCTGAAATAGATCTAGTAGGGGAGGGGGTTCAGGGGGTGATAACTGTATTGACATTTAAGTGAAATTTATTTGAATCTGAACATGTTTTTATTAGTGTGATTGTCTGTGAATAAGGTGGACATCAAGTTATGTGACAAAAAGGATTTAGATAATTCGCAATGCTTTTTACACAGAAAAGTACAGTGTAATTCTGCTTCCACATAAATTCAATAATATTTTCTTCGAACGAAATGGTCAATAAATTCAGAATTCATGGTTAAGTTTCATCCCTTTAAAAAATTAGGTAGAGCAATATTTTGTATGCGTGTGTTTCTTTTTGTTTTTGTTGTTTTGATTATTTTTCATAGAGAATTTTCACGCTATTTGTTTTTCCCCCTTTTTTAATTTCATGCAATTTATTGTTGTTGTTGTTGTTAAGGATGTTATTGTTGTTTTGGTGGTGGTTTTTTTTGTGTGTTTTGTTTTGTTGTTTTTTAATTTCTGTCAAGCTGTAGATACGACGATTAGGCCGCCTACTTGCCATAAATTTTGCAAAATAACGCCGTTAAAAATCGAAGAAGGACTTTCTGTCGGAGTTGATGGGCGTGACTCAAGGAGTAAGTTGGTAGGGCCAGCGATTGGTCAATTATCCGTACCTGTCTCTGTTTGTATGTCCTTGCTCCTAATAAAACGAAAATATCTCTGAAGTATTTTTTTAACCTACTCTGACTTAATTAAACCTAGGAGACCGTATTATTATTGCTTCGGCCTACTATTGCAGCAATGAAGTACGACCAGCTACGAAAATAAACGTAGATCTGCCCGTGGCTTTATGTTAAATTTCTACTCTCGGGATAAAAAAAAACAAAAAAAAAACATTACTCTGACATTCGTATAGTGAAGTTATGCCTTGTTTTTTTACTTTTAATGTGAAACACTTAGAAAAGTCGAACATTGCTGTCTATACTAACAGCTCTTTTTTTCTTTTGAATGATTTCGTAAAGTCTCCTCTCTTTCCATGTCTATACATACATCGCATGCCTTTGAAAAAATAGAACTGATAAATGACATTATTCATTGTTGCTAATGACTTCAATTCCTCTGTAATCTATGTTATAAAATGGTCTCTGTCAACATTATTTCTATAACTCCTAATTATCATTCCAATTATGACATTTTAAATCATACAAACTAATTGCGCCTTATCTCACAGATATGGGGATCTTTTCTATGCTGGCTTGATAACCTATAGGGATTATGAATTTCTAAAATTTCAGTGCTTGAAAATGTCAAGGAATGTTCGTTATTACCGAGATTTAAGAAATTAAGAGCATGTTTGGAACGCCATGTTTTTGTTTTGTTTTGTTTCATCCTGGAGATCTTCTAATATTTTAACGACTACATTCGTGTATTATACATACTAATCAGCTTTAAACCAATTTAATTTCTGAAAATAATTCAGATTAAAGCACGTTGATGAATTTTCCCCTTTCTTGAATCGAATATTAAATTCAACCGAAATTGAAACAATTTCAATATGTGCGAATTAATTATTTGGCACTTTTATAATCACTTTTATAATCTCGAGGTGAGATAAATTATAATGACCAAATTATCATCAAAGTACTGAAAGTACTGTAAGCTAGCAAAGCATTGTTTTTTTTTCAGTAATCTTTTCTTTGGTTTGGCAAACGTTATCATAATAAAAAAACGAGTATTCTAGGAGATAACTCATTCCCACACAATCACTCCTGTTAAAGCCCTTAGGAAAATAGTTGTTGAAAACAATGTGGAAAATGAAGAAAATGCTTGTTCTACCTAAGGAGATAAATATTTTAGAATTTTCAACAATTTTAAAATGTCGTCTGCAACATTTTGAATATTCTGATCAGAATCATTGTGAATATAATGTGCTCAAGTGAAATGACCTTGCAGGCAGAGATAGAAATATTTCTTAGATACATAGGAACTACTTTTTATGGCGTAGGCATTCAATGGATTTAGTGGTTAAGCCTCCAGCGGAAGTTTGCACTCGTTGAAATTTGAGACGACCTAAAAATTTTGTCTGTTACTTAATTTATCAAAGCTGACGCTTTGCTAGCTAAAAATAGATACTGTCAAACCTGACTAAGCAGCATAGAAAACAACCTATATTAAGGAAGCGGTCGACGAGCTACCATATTCATTTATTTAGTGTCGCTACCATAGTATTTGCCCATATGAGCGACGCCCCAAGAAGACGGTTAGTTGTTACGGGGGAAAGTGCAAGGATACAGGGCGTGACTACCGAAAGCTCCGCTTTGTTTTTTAACCAGCTCGATGTAAAGCACCGTCACACGGGGGCCTCGATTTAATGTCTCATCCGATAGACAATTAACCCATAACGAGACAACACACTTTTAGACTGGTCTTAATTGAAAGGAGTTGCAGACGACAATTTAAAGTTTATGAAGTCTCATGTCTTTTTTTTTCAAAACTCTGTTTGGAAAAAGATGTGGAAAATGAGGAAATAGATTATTACAAGCAATTTCTTCGTTTTATAGAATGGTTTCCTAATTGTTTTTCTTGGGGGGTGTAAAAAATCGCCAGTGTGTTGGATTTGGTTAATTTGTTAGTTTGGTCAGCCCAAGGCTCGAACTCTTGAGGTAAGAACGTAAGTTCCGCATAAACAGAGCTAATGGGGCTGACAATTGCACGATGTTGACAATTGCGCGAGGTACATCCCCTCTAGTAATAAATAAACCTTCAAAGACATATAATTTAATTTTCAGTCTCGTCTATCATTATCGGACGTTCTGATTGGCCTAAAAAATATTCAAAACCCAATGAACAAAATATTGAGCACACTCCGATTTTTAATGCTTCTGCGCGAAATAGTTCCATACAAAAAGGTATCAAAAATTGTAAAGTTTTTGCTTATTTCGCTCGATACTATTAGATTATAAGAAATGAAGAGAATATGTTTTGTTTTCATGGAGGTGTGAACCGAAAAACCTAATCACACAATGTATGAATCCGCTTCGTGTGATTAGATTTTTCGGTTCATACCTCCATGAAAACAAATAATTCTCTCCATCTCTTTAATATATTTCAATACCCGCATATAGATATCGTGATGCAGAAGGAATACATCGTAAAAGCGTTTTTTTGTCAATGAAAGGATTTTCTTGTGAGTTTATTACAACAAATATAATTACGACTTTCGTTTGATGTCGTTTTGACACAAGCCAGTAAATGTTAATAATGTAATAAGCACGAAGATAACTCAATCGCTATTTATTGAATTTATGTGGCATGGCATGTATATTTGTGAACAAACTTTTCGAGGCATAGGTTTTCGAAACCATTGTTGAAGATTCTTCGAATATTTAGGAATTAACACAGTCCCACTTGATGACACTTTTTGACGCCCCTAAGAAAAAAAAACTATGAAAATCATTATGGAAAATAAAGAAATTGCTTGTCACAAACAATTTTTTCATTTTCAAAAATGTTTCTACCAAGACGACTGAATGACGCTTTTTGATACAAAAGGATAAAACAATGAAACGTAATGAAAAACGAAGAACTTGCTTGACACAAGCAATTTCTCCATTTTTGAAAATATTTTCTACCCAGAAAGTTTCAAAAGTCTAAAATCATAAACGACATCATTTTGTGAGATATGTGGGACAAATAACAAATAATAAAAGGCAAGTTATTTGTTGGCGACCTTAAGTCGTAATAACAGCTTGAAGAAATTGTAGTCACGAGGTTTAAGCTACCATGCCAGTAAAATGCTTAACATAAACATGTCGGAATCAATTGTATTTTTTGGTCTAAATGAATTATTTGATTGTTCAATCGATAATCGAGACAGCGGCGATCGACATTTGCACTAAGGTGCGTAATTTGTTTATTCGTTCATTGTTTATTTTCATATCACGTGCAATTTTCTGTTTACCTCAAAGTGCAGATACGAGTGGTAGAGGTAATACTGTAATAAAACGTTTGCTCTTTTATTATGTTGTGGCATTATTTCCGCAATTACCCCGATTGACAATATTTACTGTATGCATCTAAATGCAGTTTTTCTGTGCGGATTGTAAACATATTGCGTGTCGTTTAAAATGTTTTGTAATACCGGTTGTATCTACACAAGTACTGATTCGAATGTTGCATCAATATTTCAATATAAATTATCAGTCATGTATCTATAGCTGTTAAGTTAAACTGTCAGACTTTTAAGTAATGCTGTGACTAAAAATCCACTACAGCGTTGGTAGAAACCGACACTGTCAAATTATGGGTTGGAATCAAGCACTGTTTCCCTTCATCATGCTTGACGATTGCAAAGAGACTTATTCAAATATTTCTCTTTTTAAGAAATGCAACGGATTATCTCAAATCATTAGTTTGCGCTTTATTTTTCTTTGCACAAAACAGAAAATGATAAAAAAAATATTTGGTTTGATTTTGAACATTTCTTACTCTTCTATATTTCTTGGGCTAGATACCCGTATGTAACGATTTGTTTGGGGCAAAATTGTAATATGGTGGCTTTATAATGCCATAACCCCTCTAAAAACAGAACTAATTAGAAAAGCATACTCCTGTCCAGAAAGCATAAATAAATAAATATTAGGATTGAAACTATCTGAAAAAGATAATTCTGCGTGGTTAGTCTACAATTTATGAAAGAAGCTTTAATATAAAAGGTTAGTTTACATAAGATGATGACATCAGTGGTATTATTTTTACTTTCGCTAGTCATCCAAACATACTAGCGTACAATTCCGCTCTGTCACAGAGATCATCGAAATCGTCCGTAAAGATTAATCATAAATAATTTAATTGTTAGTTTCGTCTATCAAAAACGAGCGATCTGATTGGTAGAAAAATGTAATTCATACCTCCATGAACAAAATTTTGGGTACGCAGCCATTTTGAATGCTTCCGCACAAAATAGTTCACTACAAAAAGGTATAAAAATTTGTTAAGTTGTTGCATTTTTCGCTCAATGCTATTAAATTATAAGAAATGAAGAGAATATTTTTTTGTTTTCATGGAAGTATGAACCGAAAAACCTAATCACACAATGTATGAATCCGCTTCGCGTATTCATACAGTGTGATTAGGTTTTTCGGTTCATACCTCCATGAAAACAAAAAATATTCTCTTCATCTCTTAAGTGCCTGTGCATATAACGGTCAATGCCAAAGATTAGCGAATATTTCCGGTGAAGAACCGTGTACATTCGATTCGATCTCAAGATGTAAACAAACACATGTTGAGATCGATCACAAAAACACGGAATACCTTTTTCGGAGAACGACACTCATACCCTGTCTTTGCAAATTAATAAGAAGATTCTTGTTTGCTTTAGTGGCCAAATAAACGTTAGATTGTTTAAACACTACCATTTATAGAATAAATGTTTTCATTGTAAATCTAGAAAAAACAAGTAGGTGCATATCTTTGTCGATGACTTTTGACAGTTCATGGGAAAAATTCACTTGTCATAACTTATAATTAACGGATTGCTTGGACTGTCCCTTAGCTCCATCAATGAGGTTCAACTTCAATATTAAACTACGCTGTTTTGTAAATTTGATGGCAAATTATATCGAGGTTGTCGTTTGTTCCACGCCAGAGATCATCCATATTGTTCATTCTTGACGATTGAATTCGTATTTCATATGGATCCTTATTCTAGGTTGTGAACCTTTACCTATTCCCACACATCCCCGCCTTTTTACGCCCCTCAAGAAAAAAGCCTTGGAAACATTATAGAGAAAATGAAAAAAAAATGCTTCTTACAAGCGATTTCTTCAGTTTCCACAATGTTTTCTTATAAAAAACTGATTTTTCAAATTCCATTATTATGAATTGTCGTCTGCAACTTTTTTCATTTTGGATAGGTCTAGAATTTCGTAGTCTGGTAAAAGGTTAAGCAGACTGTCGACGTCAGTAAAGTAATCGATAGAGATTCTGTAATGTTCCTTCATATGATAAATACAGTATATCGGTATATCGCCTAGAATAAAGATACGACTTTGTACATCCAAAATCAGCGAAAGTGACGATGCTTATTTTACATATACTGCTAAAAACAGGATTGTATGTCTTTGATTGGCGGTTTTATTTCAAATTATTCTAAATGGTTTATCCAAGCTGATAAAAAAAGCTCTGCGCTTCAGAAACGCCCACAGAAACTATCTGAGTAAATGTGATCGTTTACGACAGCATTCTGACCCGGTGTGTCCTTTACGGCTCCTTAGGTTTTTACATAGATAAGTATAGGTTCTGGTCTGAATGGATTGGTCGTAATTACAAATGTTCACAGGACTATAATTATTGGCAATCTTAGATGTACTATTCTGAAATTTCTTGTGCTGAAATACGATCTTTTGATGTGAGGAATGTTCAAAATGCACGTAGATTTTCTTAACTCCATGCCAGACGTCAAAATCTTAGACAGGTCCAAGTTAAAAGGAGTTGCTGCCAACGTTTTAAAGTGTTTGAAATTTTCAACTTTCTGAGTAGAAAACATTGTATCAAATGAAGAAATTGCTTGTTGCAAGCAAATTCTTCATTTTTAAACAATGATTTCCCAATTGTATTTCTTGAGGGCGTAAAAAAACGTCATTTTGAGGGAATGGATTAACTACCTTACACTGCAATAAAACATTTTATCTTTATCCAAATATTCATTGTACGCGGACAAAATCGCACTCGATATGCTCCGAACCGATATGATCAATTATATATATGATTAGATATGATTAAATGACGTGATTTTCCGGTAAAATGACGTCATGTCGAGAATAATCTTATTAGAAGTATAACAACAGGTTGGTATAAGACAAGCTACACGAGTCAAGTTATTCAACAGAATTCTGTGAAATTGATCATTGCCGCGTAGGAAAATTTGATATACTTCTCACGGAAGGCAAGGTATTCTTAATAACGTTTTCGTTTGTTTTCATCAGAGATGGTCCTTGATATAATATCTCCCCTCTAACAACACATGTGAAAACAAATGATTGATTGAAATGGGTTAAACGCCACTTTTAACAGTATTTCAGTCATATCGCGGCGGCTGGAGCACCTAACAATAGATTCCTGGTATTTCTCACAACAGTACTACCACTACATCCTTTCCTAGCCTCCAGCTGCTATCCAACGTAGGCTTACGATTATCCACCCATTGGTTGGAGACAAATGTCGGAAAGGATATTTGCCGCCGCCGGGATCGAATCCACGACATGTCATGATTGAATATTAGGAGTCTGGTGCATTTGAGAACAAACTCAATGAAATAATACTCAAAGTCTCGATTTACTAAAACACTCCATTTTCATGATATCTCAATAGCGTAGCATCTTATAGGTATCTGTGTACTTTTCTCGATTCCCAGGAGGCCCTCTTTCTTTGGACATCTCTCATTTTTACGAGATGGAGATTCATTATGGTCGCACTCTGATGAAAACATCCGATAGTTTGTTGGCTTGATAGATATGTTAGGTCTTCAGCGAGCATTCTTATCTGAGCTTGGAGTCAGTAACGGACAGTGTTCTCAATCCTGGGGTAGTGTTTACTGTAAAATAATTTGATTGTTTGTTTCGTCTATCAAAAACGAGCGTTCTGATTGGTCGAAAATTTTATTTCATACCTCCATGAACAAAGTTTTGATCACGCAGCCATTTTGTATGCTTCCGCACAAACCTAATCACACTTATGTATGAATCCGCTTCGCGTATTCATACAGTGTGATTAGTTTTTTCCGTTCGTACCTCCATGAAAACAAAAAATATTCTCTTCATCTCATAACATAACTTCTCCCATAGTTTTGGACGAATTCGCACCAAACGTTTACAGAATACTCTCCTCATCATGCTTTACCCTTGGAAATAATGCGTCACAGAAAAAAGTAGAGTTAATGAAAAAGATTGTAAAAAAATTCTCCTACAATACTTCATCGAAGTATTCACAGAATGGTTCTAGTCATTAGCGGCTGCCAATCAAAGCAGAATTTAAACTACGACATTGGCCAACATTTTTGAGAAGCCTTTAAGTGGGTTTGGCGACATAAACGTCGTAACTACAGCTTATATAAGCTGTACTTACGACGTTTAGGTCGCCAACCAACCATTTTCATTTATTGATGCATGTAACTGTCCATGAATTTTACAATAGAACGCCATTTAATATCAGTTGATGTGACCAGCGGAGTTAGTGGATGGAGTCAACGATGATAAAAAGTCTTCTCCTTTGTATGTTCATACATGTGGATGGGTCATCTATCACATAATGTTTTTCACCTTGTATCATTTCGCATAATACATGTAAATTCTATTATATTCTTCTATAGTCAGCATCTACGCTGGCCAAAGATGAGGCCCTCTACGTATCTATTCAGACGTAGTTTCAACCGCCATTTGCTAGCGAGGACGCTGTGTCGCAGAAAAAGTAAGGTTTCTTTTGTGTGTGTGTGTGTATTGTGTGTGTGTGTGTGTGTCAAATTTGAATAGAAAAAAAGAAAGAAAGTAAAATGATTACCCTTTTCTCGCCTCTTACGACTTGCAAGCCACATTTATTCCTCCAGATGAAATAAAAGATATTAAGAGGGCAGACTTGCAGTTGTTTATTCTTTATTCCTGGTTGAAGCATGTATTTGTAATTTCAAAATTTATTAACAACTGTAAACATGTATCGTCGTAGGGCGAGAGAAATGTAATGAATACATCCAACGACGATATAGGGTTTTGAAAAAGAACAACCAGCCATGTAGATGCAATCTATGAGGTAGGAGGAAAGCACCTGTTTGAATTTTGGTTGCCATCTACGACATGTAAAATGGCTAATTATCAGAAAGAAACAGAGGAGTTAGAATGGATGTTCCTGAAATACAGAAATTATACTAGTCATCTATATATAGATAATCAAAGTACTGAAACTACTGTAAGCTAGCAAAGCATGATTGAATGTTGAAAATCTCTCCTTTGTTGGGTAGAAAAACATTGTGGACTTTAAAGAAATTGCTTGTTACAAGCAATTTCTTCATTGTCCACAATGTTTTTCAAAGCTTTTTTTGAGATGCTTAAAAAAACAGAAGTGTGTGGGAATGGGTTAAATAGCATGCTTTTCAGAGAGTTCTCTACGAGTTAAATAGAGTTTGCAATATTCCTGAAATAAATTAGAAATAATTTTATGGCGTAGGTATTAACGGATTAAGTCGTTATGCCTCCAGTGGCAGTTTGCACTCGTTGAACTTTTAGACGACCTCAAAATTTTGTCTGTTGACTTAAGCTATCAAAGCTGACGCTTGGCTGGCTAAAAAAATCTTTGTCGAATTTCTATACTTTTTGATAATGAGTTTAAAGCTGGTCTTGAACAGATTTTCATTAAAACTTGATGAAGGAAAAATATTTGTTTTTTTCAATTGTGATTGATGTCTTTTCCACGATGAGTGTTCTTTCTTCGTGTTAAACCTAATGAATTCCCCTTAGATTTAATTTAATGTAGAATATTTCTTATGTCCTACTTTTGAACATCGGAATTAATCGGGTGCGGTCGTTAGTCTTCCGGTGATGTCAATAACGACTGACTTGCTAGCGAAAGTCAATGATGTAATTGAGACTTCATGGAAACTACAAATAAGGTAATGCTGGGTGCTGGGTGAAATCAAACGATAACATTGATAACCGATAAATTCCGGTTCATTCGGGTTGACTTATTTTGCGTTACGAAACACGTAATATTTTTTGCTTTTTTTTTAAATTGTAAACAGTCATTTCATTACAAAATCAGCTTCATAATTATAAATGTCTGAATGCATAAAGGTTAGAATTCTTGGAATTTAGAATTTAGAGCCAAACATTTTCTGTTAAAAGCCGCTTAAATGAATTCGGTATCATATGAACACAAATTTGATATTCAAATTATAATACGACCGGTTTTTAGCGATATATCGACTAAATACTGAAAGTTTAAAGGTTTATGATTTATTGCGAAATACATTTAAGAGATGAAGAGAATATTTTTTGTTTTCATGGAGGTATGAACCGAAAAACCTAATCACACTGTATGAATACTCGAAGCGGATTCATACATTGTGTGATTAGGTTTTTCGGTTCATACCTCCATGAAAACAAAAAATATTCTCTTCATTTCTTATAATTTAATAGCATCGAGCAAAAAATGCAACAACTTAACAAATTTTGATACCTTTTTGTAGTGAACTATTTTGTGCGGAAGCATTCAAAATGGCTGCGTACTCAAAATTTTGTTCATGGAGGTATGAATTAAATTTTTCGACCAATCAGATCGCTCGTTTTTGATAGACGAAACTAACAATTAAATTATAATGCCTTTAGTAAATCTATACATGCATAACAATGGGTCTTTCAGCCGTAGGGAAAGGGCTGTACTATTGGTTTCAACTCATTTGCCTATTCCTCACTATCAAAAATATTCAACGCGCATATTTTACTCCCATGCCGTGCACAAAATTATTAGGTATTTGTTTGAACTTGAATAAATGTAAACTACTGAGTCTAGAGACATTGATTACTGACTAAAAAAACCTTAAGTAATGACAACGTCTAGCCTTTAGCGTTATACTGTCCATCTTCTCAAACTGTCAATTAAACGTAAGTTGATTGATTCTGCGTAATTGGTGAAATGCTGGCCCAACCCACTCTCTTCTTTGGTCCATCCTACTGACTCCAACAAGAAATCCCGCTTTGATTTAAAACGGCGTTATTTTGCAAAATTAGTAAACAGTAAGCTTATAACAAAAAAAGTAAAACGGTTGGATGGCGACATAAACGTCGTAACTACAGCTTGAATAAGCTGTAGTTACGACGTTTATATCGGCAACCAACAAAAATGTTTCACAAAAATGGCGACCAATGTCGGAGTTCAAAATTAAATTCCAGACCGAATGAGAGGTTTGATAGGTTGATGATTCTTTGATTGTTAACCGCTATTGGTCAAATGAAGGATCGCTTGTCACGCCCTCTATCATATGACAGGCAGTTCGAAATAGATATCGATATAAAATATTTTATTGCAACATTTAAGTTAATAACATGTTTCTAACCATCGACGAAATAATATGAATAAAATCATTTAGTTGGTTAGTGACTTTAACGTCCCTCTGGTTAGAAAACATTGTTGATGATGAAGAAATTATTTGTGACATTCTCGAAAACGTTTTTCAAAGTTTTTTTTATTTTTTTTTTTTCCTTCTTTTTTTTAAGGGGCTTTTTAAAGCGTCATTATACTTGAATGGGTTAAGAGGTAGTTATAAATGCTAAAAGGAAAATAGTCAATAATTGTTAAATATGAGAGCTATACAAACTATAAACGACAAATTGTTCCATTATGCCACGTGATATGTGGTACGTGTGGGACGAGATGAGGGACCGGTATAACAATAACAACAAAACAAGAGGGCCAAGGTAATCCCAGATCGCTCACCTTAGTTCTTTGATGGACAAAGAAACCGGAAACTGAAACACCGAAGCAGATTTTATTTGTGAAGATATAAGCAGTAGGCAAACATTATTAATTCAACATCGATTAACTCATTCCCAAACGACGAAAAATTAAACTGGTCCAAATTGAAAGAGGTTCTCAAGACTACAAAACAAGATAAATTTAAATTGAAAAATAAGGGTTACGTGAGGTAGAAAATATTGCGATTAAAGAAGAAATAAAGAAAGCAATTTCTTCTTTTCTCACAATCTTTTCTGAAGTTATATTTCATTGGTGCGTAAAATTGCGGGATTGTTTGGTAATCTGGTCTCCTTTTTTCCCGATCAAGTATCTTCAAGATATAGTCATAGTTTTGACATCTAGATTGTAAACAGTGAAATTGTCTTTAAGGCCCGTTTTCCCGTGTTTTAGATAGAACATTTCCATTTTCAATACGGTTAACCCTAATGACTTGACAAGACATTCTGACTAAGTTTCGTGAAGATTGAGCCATTCTTGTGACCTCTATAGTGTTAACAGTTAAATTGTCAGTAAGGTTCCTTTTCCCGTGTTGTCAACGGCTTCCTCCCATTTTCAATAGGGTTTATCCTTATGACCTGACAAACATCTGACCAAGTTCCACAATTAACAAATCGCTGGCGTCGCCCACTGACTACCTAGGTCCCGCCCATTAACTCCGACAGGAAGTTCAGTTTAGATTTTTAACAGCGTTGGTTTGCATAATATACGGCCAGTAGCATGTAACGAAAAAGTAAGATGGTTGGTTGGTGACCTTAACGTCTTAACTACACCTTGAACAAGCTGTAGTTACGACGTTTAAGTCGCCAAACCAACAATAAAGGTAAACAAAAAGGGCGGCCAATATCGAAGTTGATAAGCTCAGGTCCGGACTGAATAAAACATTTGATTGGTCGGTTTATTCCTTGATTGACAGCCGCCCGCCGTCGGTCAATTCTGGCATTCATATCGTAAACAGTGAAATCGTCTTATTCACGTTTTTAAGGGGGTTCATCCTTACAGCCAGATCAAAATTCTGACCAAAATTCTTGATGGTTTAGCCACAGTTGGGGCATCTAGGATTTAAAGAATAAAATTATCATAAGGGTCCTCTTCCCGTGTTTTATTTATTTTTTTTTGTTTGTTTGTTTGTTTGTTTGTTGTTGGTTTTTTTGTTTGTTTTTGCGTGTGTGTGTTTTTGTTTTTTATTGTTTTTGTTTTGTTTGTTTTGTTTTGTTTTGGGGGGGTTGTTGTTGGTCTTTTTTGTTTGTTTGTTTGTTTTCCCCCCAATAGGGTTAAAACTAATGACTTGGAAAACATTTTGACCAAGTTTCATGAAGATTTAGCTAAAATTGTGCCTCTATAGCTGTAATTGTGAAAATGTCACTCAGGTCCCTTTTCCCATGTTTTTCAATTTAAATAGAGGATAATCGTTTGTTTCGGTGTAAGATCGATTTATATTTCATTGAGTGAACAACAAAAGCTATATTTTCATGAGTGGCGAAGCCACGAGTGAAAATGAAGCTTTTGTTGTTCACGAAATGAAATATAAATCGATCTTACTCGAAAAACAAACGATTGTTCTATTTCTTTAATGCAAAAATTAGACAAAATGCGAAAATTTTATGACAAATTTTCTTAAAGCGCGTCATTTTTCACATGACTTCTATGCACCGCTTATGAAGACGTCACTTATTTGGCTCTGCTTAGATAACGTCAGATAGGGTGAAATGAACGAAAGCGGGGCATAAGTTTTTGATAATTTCACTGGATAGGCGGTGAGTTTATCAAATGATAATCTACCGTTATTTCTCGATAATCTACCTGAAAGCATTAAAGAAATGAGGTTAATCCTTATGATCCGACAGACATTCTGATTAAGTTTCGTGAAGATTTGGTCCTGAGTGTGAAGACTTTAATTGTTAACGTCTCATGACGGACCACGGTCATTCAAGCATTAAAAAGCTCATCATAAGCGCGTTGTGCTCAGGTTAGCTAAATGATAGGATAAACAAGAAATACAGAGAAACGCATCTGAGGTAAAGTACCATAAGACATTTTGTCGTTGATAATACCACATTAGCAGAATTCTCACTTCATCAACACATAATGTGTACAACGACCTTTGTTTCACAGTAGGTCTTTGACATGTGACATCTAAAATCCTTCATGGGCTTAGTGAATGGAATATAATTATCCGAAGTACGAAATTCTTATAGAATTGAATTCACGTTTAAACAACAATGATTTATGTACTTTTACACAAAATGAAGAAATAGCTTGTATCAAACGATTTCTTCGTTATCCGAATTGTTTTGTTGATCAAAAGAAAAGGATTTTTTAAATTTTATTGACTAAGATTTGTTCGTCTGTAATTTCTTTGAATTTGAACTAGTCTAAAAAATCTATGTAGTAATGGGTTAATTTTTTTACGCTTAAAACTGCAACGGTGTTTTCTTACACTTCAAAGTTTTAAGGTGTTTTTATTACACTTAAAACTGTAACGGTGTTTTAATTACACTTAAAACTATAACGGTGTTTTTATCACACTTAAAACTGTAACGGTGCTTTTATTACACTTAAAACTGTAACGGTCTTTATATTACGCTTAAATTTTTAACGGTGTTTTATTACACTTAAAACTGAAACGGTGTTTTTTTACGCTTAGAACTATAACGGTGTTTTTATTGCATTTAAAACTGTAACGGTGTTTTTATTATACTTAAGACTGTAACGGTGTTTTTATTACACTTAAAACTATAACGTTTTTTTTTATTACACTTTAATATGTAACGGTGTTTTATTACAATTTAAACTACGAAGTCTTTTTACAATAACAAAAATTGTAACGGTGTTTTTTATTACACTTAAATTTGTAACGGTGTTTTATTACACGTAAAACTTCGATTATTTTTATTTTTTTTTACACTTAAAAATCGTAACGGTGTTTTTATTACACTTAAAACTGTAACGAACAAACACGTTTGACAAAAAACACTTGTTAATAATGTTTGTACATAGAAATACTCAAAGTATCTGTTAGGATTGTTCAACTCATTTAATTTTGGTCCTATAATTTCAAAAAGAAGCACAATAAAAAAAGAGAGAAGAGTACCAATATTTGTTAGTTAGCATTGTTTTCTTTTCTATTATTTTTTCAGCCGCCGTCATAGCGCAGTTGGTTGCGCGTCGGACTATCAATCTAAAGGTCCCGGGTTCGATTCCCGACGGTTTCGATTTCCTTTCCGACTATTCGTCTTTCACCAATGGGTCGATAATCGTAGACCTATGTGGGATAGCAGCTGGAGGCTGTAAGGAATATTTAAGAATTTGATAATGAAGAACTATCTCCATAAGAATGTTATCATAACGCATAGTTACTAGTAGTAATTTATTCTAAATGACCTTGGACTCTACGTTGCATTAACTCTGTTTCAGTCTGAACAAGTCATTAACTTAAAAGCAATGCTAGGAGTCATGTGTTTTCTTGGTGCTTCCCAATTACAAGAGGTAATCAACGTCATCGATTTCTGTATAAAACAGAACACGTTAATGAATTAGTTTCAAGTTGTTTAACAAATCACTTCATAAACTCATGGAGCATCTGTTCTCCTTGCAGGCACCTATTTCATCAATGATGTGCGGTATATTTTCCTGTTTTTGACTAAACACGTCTATTGACTTACAGTACTAACAGTTAAACACATTCCCACACAATCACGCTTTTTTATGCCTCCAAGATAACAGAAGCTTTAGAAAAACATCGTCGAACATAAAGAAATTGCTTATAACAAGCAAAAATGTCTTTATTGTCCACAATGTTTTCAACACAAACCGGAAAAGATTGAAATAATTTCGTCTACATCTTTAAAGTTTGACAAGCCTGAATTTTTTGTGTCTTATCATGTGTAAAGATATTGGTGGAAAATAACCCTAAAATATTGAAAATTCATTTTAAATCATTGGTTCATTTTGCCGTTTCCTCAGCCTGATAATCAGAACATTTCGAGCCCAATTAATATTTTACCGTTTGCTAATCATTATAAAGACAGTTTCGCTGACGATATATATATTTTGTCTGTGCCGGGTAACATTTAGCTCGCCCAACGACTTCTTTCTCCTCTAGACCGCTTCCGTTGATTTTCAAAATATTCAAAAATACTAATCACACTGTATGAATTCGCGAAGCGGATTAATACATCAGTGTGATTAGGTATTTCAGTCCATGAAAACATAAAAAATCTCTTCAATTCTTATAATTTGATAGCATCGAGCGAAAAAAAAGCAAAAAGTTTTCAAAAAATGACACCTTTGTAAGGTACTACATGTATTTTGTGCGGAGGCATACAAAATCGCTGCGTGCTCAAAATTTTGATCGTGAAGTTATGAATAATTTTTATACCAATCAGAATGCCCGTTTTTGATAGACGAAACCAAAAAATTGAATTATTTTGAGATCGCCAAGAAGGTAGAAATATAAGGATTGAGAAAGTGTTAATTTGAGTCGGGGTGAAAAGGATCCATAAGGGAAGACCTGGTCGGAAAATAGGCGAACGAGCTCTTGAAATTCATTTGCGTAAGCAATTATATGTAATTCTAAGTGGAAGGATTAGCGATTCGACAAATAGGAGATGTTGACAATAATTTATCATCCTCAGAGGTCATTGACATATTATCCTTCCCTTTTTTTTTGCGCTTTTAACCCATTCCTACAAGAAAATCGTTCTGGAAAAAAATATAGAAAATGAAGAAATTACCTGTTACAAGCAATTTCTGTATTTCCACATTGTTTTTCTGAGAGACAAAGATTGTAAAATAATGAAAAAAAATGAAATTAGCGTCTGCAACTTATTTCGACTTTAAACGGTCTAAGACTTCATTGTGTGGGAATTGGTTAATATTTTAGGACACGAGACATAAGCCAATAGCGGTGTTTGTATCTTGAATTTATATTATAATTATAAATAATTATAAATGTTGTAAATCATAATTAATTATTGTTGATTACTTTTTGATCACGAAATTGCCCACCTTCCGTAGATCTACGGCACCAATTTATGGCCCCATCGTCCTTAGAGATCAGAAACGATGGCTCACTTGACCCATTCCCACACAACAGAATTTGACACTGGTCGAAATTTTTGTCTTTTTGGATAGAAAACATTGTGAGTGTTAAAGAATTTGCTTGATACAAGCAATTTCTTCATTTTTCAAAACAGTTTTCCAAAGCTTTTTCTTTGGGGGCATAAAAAGGAGGGGTTGTGTTCGAATTGGTTATATCCGACTTACAGATCAAACAACTAACTTTTTTACTTTTTGTTAAATATCGCCTTTTAATATCGGAGTAGCCGTCGTCATAGTGCAGTTGGTAGAGCGTCAGACTCCTAATATTCAATCATGGGATGTCATGGGTTCGATCCCCGGTGGTGGCACATATCCATTTGACATAAGTCTCTCACCAATGGGTGGATAATCGTAGACTTAAGTGGGAGAGCAGCTAGAGGCTATGAAATGATGTAGAGGTAGTACTGGTGTGAGAAATACCAGGAATCAATTGTTAGGTGTTCGAGCCGCCGCGATATGACTGAAATACTGTTCAAAGTGGTGTTAAACCCCATTCAATCAATTAGTATCGAAGTAAAACTTCCTGTCGCAGTTAGTGAGTGTAGCCAGCGGAGTTCAGTGAGAGGAGCAGCGATACATCAACTATGGGAAGGAATAAATCATTCGGAAATTTTATCAAATGGCGAAAGAGTTAACACGGTGACATTTTTGCAACCAGCATTGTTGCATTTCATGACAAATCGTATCTCTGCACTCAGTCACTATCAAATGACGGGAAAACAGGCTAATGAGAATTCAAGCTGTTCAGTTCATTAGAAACTTAGCTTTTATACTATCATGCTCGAGAAAGGCAGAGAAAGAGCAATGTACTCCACGTCCTTCTGACAAACCTTCGACGCATGCCAAGTCTGAAAGTAACATGCTCTAACCCTTAATCTGCGTTTCATGAATACATGTTCCAAACGTCCGTCTGCATGTGAATTTGAATGTCCACACTATGTACCGAAGGGCATCTTCGCAAGCCAAGGGGTTTAACTCCACCTTGTTCCTTACGAATGTAGAGTAAGAACCCTTGACTTGGGAAGATGTAAAACCCAGTGATACTTACTTTTACTCATATATAATATCAGAAGAAAATTTTTTGAAGAGTTGCCATATCTTGTCATTTAGAGACAGGGCCTTTTTCAAGGGATCGAATTAGTGTTTTAATCTTTCCCGTGAATAATCACCCGGCTTTCGAAATGGCATTAAAAGGTTAAATCATTACAGATATTTCGAATCAGGAAGTTGAGCCTTTCCCGTTTTTCGAAATTTTAGACTGAATAGAATTTTTAGAAAGAAATTGTAGACAACAATTAAAAGTGGGACAATTTGAAAAGTATCCGACTTACAGGTAAAAAAATATTGTTGGAAAAGAAAAATTTCTTGTAACAAGCAGTAATGATAGTCTACAATTTTACTAAAGAGTAGAGTGCTTGTTGGACTTGATCTAGAACAATTCTGAACTACGGACTGATAACAATTTCAATAGACATTTAAATGACTTTGAAAAACCAAATTCCATAAAAACTTTGTCATGTTTCAGGTGGAGAAATATCTCAAGTATAGTTTGTAACTGTTGATTAAGAAGAGTCTACAAATTCGAACTGAGACAAAACAATAGTCATAGTGGAAACACCAACGTTCATCGCCTACCCCCACCCCAACCCCCTCTCAAAAGGAAGGCCAAGTCAACAAAATTCAATGTTAAGGTGATTGCTACAGTTTTCTGGGATGCAAAAGGTATACTTTGAAAAAGGCCAGACGTATGCTGACCCGATGAGAAAACTTCGTGAAAAGAGATCAAGGAGAACAAGTGGAAACTATCATTAGGTATGCCTTTTCATAAGAACAATGCTCCAACATACAAGTCCACTGTTACTATGCCTGCTCCCTAGGAATCAGGTTTCAAACGGTTTGAGCATCCACCGTATTCACTTGTTTTAGCGCAAGGTGACTCTTACCTATTCACCAGGATGACAAAGAGACTCAGCCGCCGCCAATTTCGCACTGATGATTACACCAAACAAGCTGCTGACGCAGTCAGTAGAACGCAAGATGCTACATTCCACAGGGAATATATCGACATGCATCAATTGTATAAGCTTGCAATGTGCTTACGTTGAAAAGTAAGTGAAAATATTTAGGATAAACTGCTTCTCTCCCCCTCAGGCCAAGGCTATTTCAATCACCCTCGTATTCCTTTACCTGGTTGTAAATATAAACATCACTCGTGCACACAACTTTGGTGCTAAATATTTTGCAACAGTTACATAACAGAATGATAATATTTTACCAATAACTCGACCGCCTAAAGGATTCCGGCTGTCAAATATTCAATCGATCAATCAAATAAATTATTCAGACCGGAAGTTAACTTTAAACTCCTACATTGGCCAGCATTTATGTGAAGTTTTTTTTTGTTTGTTTTTTTTTTTTGTGATTTATGCGTCGTAACCACATCTTATTCAAGCTGTAATTACGACGTTTAGGTCGCCAACAAACAAATTTAATTTTTGTTCCATGTAACTGGCTATACTTTTTGCAAAAAAAAACCCGCCGTTTGTTATCGAAGTGAAATTCTCTGTCTGAGTAAGTGGGCTCGGGTCGTGGAGACAGGGGGAGGGGGTACTTCTATCAAAGATAATGAAATACTGATATCCCCGAGGATCAACTTATATATGCAATGGTTAGCATGTACGATACATTTCCCGATGTGGCCAAATATTTCACTGCCCAAAGGCGAATCGAGGACCTAGTTTCTAGATGTTTGAGACAATATTGTAAGCTGCACAGTACATACAGGTTTTTCCTGTTGAATTTCCTCTTATCTTAACCTATTCCCACTTTAGACTTTTTTAGACTTGTCCAGATTCAAAGAATTGCAGACGATAGTTTTAAGTTGATGAAATTTTAAAATTAATTGTCTTTTGGGATAGAAACATTGTGGATAATGAGGACATTTCTTCATTTTCCACAATATTTTCCGAAACATTTTTGTTGAAAGACATAATAAAGTGGGATATTGAGGGAATGGGATCGATAGTTATCGAATTTGTCCCTATCATTATGTAGCCTTTTATTGAAACTAAGCATCGTTTTTTTCGACTGGCTTATATCATCAGGGTAACTCAACAACACTGCCGTCAACAGGTACCTGTTTTTTTCTAATACACCTGCAACAACCTCACCAATTATATCATATCACGTCATTTGCTATCAAGGTAAAGACAAAATACGAATAGTGTCGAAATCGGACGGAATACGACACACTGGGAAGCTTACCGTTACACTACGATTGACTGAATGGGGTTTAATGCCACTTTATACAAGGTTTCACTCATATTGCTGGGGCTGCAGCACCCCACAATGGATTTCTGGTATTTCTCACACCAGTACTACCATTATACCATTTCCTAGCCTCCAGCTGCTATCCCACTTAGGTAAACGATTATCTTTTGGTGAACGATAAATGTCGCAAAGGATAAGTGCCACCGCCGGGAATCGAACCCATGACATCCAATAATTGAAGATTCGGAGTCTGGTGCGCGACCCACTGCGCTATGACGGCGGATACCTTAATTAAAACAAATACAAACAAAAACGTTTCATCCTTTAACCCAAACGTGAAAAGCGAGTTTGATATACTTTATGTTTGTAGGTTTTAAAATTATTTATCTGTAATCGTATGAGAAACAAGCAAACGAAATTTAGATTAATCCCTGTAGATTCTGCTTCATGGAAAATCTACAAGTACTCGCGCCGAAATGGAGGGCAAATTAGAGACCAAAGATCAATAGCCATCCACAAACCACGTATATAAACGGTTAAACACGAGCATAAAAATAGATATATTGCGTCGTAAAATTAGAATTAAAGAGTTCATCAATCACAGCATTATCTGACAATTATTGCCAGGCTCAGCAATTTTTTATAATGTCAATGTCTCAAAACGTCAAATAAACAAACGTAATGATATTTAATGTGTCGTATCTCCTAGGTAACTGCTCTTAAATGAATAACTTACTTTGTTTTAATCATTTCTGCCTTGTGAATTTAATTGTTTCCCGGGAAACGTAAAAAACGTAATGTAAGAGATTCCTTGATCCTTTGTAAAATAGGTGTTGCTCTTGGCAAAATCTGTCTTTGTTCCAAATCAAAACACAGTACGACAGATATTGCTTTTCCGCGTAATCTACAAAGAAAACTGTGAGTAGGTCTATTCAAATTAATATACAGTGGCAAAGAGGCATAGATGTGGTTAGTATAACAAATAATTTTATAAAGAACTGTTGAAACACGATTTTTTATTATTTAAAAAAAGAAAGAAAACGGATTGCTATTTCGTAGGACCGAGAAACACCGTCGATAAAAGTCGGTCTTTATGCCTTGCGGATGAGATAGTAAGTCGTTCACACGTGATACTCATCCAGCTAGGCTACCTCTCTAACTTGGCATCCATTTTAAAGGTAAATTTACAAAATTAATAGCTCAAATCAGTTAAGACCGACTTTGATTGAGTGTGTATCTCGTTGCAACGAGTTCTCTCTTTTCTTACATAAAAAAGGGGAAATCACAAAATTTGGTTGCTAGTGTGTGAGTTTTTGTTTAAGTATAACAAATCACACTAAAATACTATAAAAAAGTTTACATTTTTATTAAAAGAAAAAAAAGATAAATGAACTTTTATCGCGTGGGAACGAGATAGATAAAAAAAAATTCGCACAAGTCATCTCTATGCCACCGTTTTAATAGCAATGCAGTTATTCTACTTATTTATTTCTAAAATGCTTTTCTATAAAGGCTATTTTCTACAACTGTGGTTTACATTTATTTACTTGGACTCACGTTTCTTTCAGACAGTTTTCGGTTGTTATGTAACATGCCCAACGTTTAAGTTTTCATCTACGCTGATGGTGTACATCAATTTATCTCGACACACGTTTCTTTAAAGCGGTTTTCGTTTGGAATCAAAGCTCATTTGCAATGAATAAAAGTTATTTCCTATGCCTGTATCTGTATGCTTTCAGCAGTATAGCTCCAACAAGAGTCTGTAACTTCTTTAAATTTGGACCAGTCTAAAAATATTTCGTCTGGTCATGGGTTACAGAGAGTTTTAACCATGAAATACTTTTTAGTGTGTCAATCAAAACTCATGATACCAATGGGTATTGTAAAACAGAAAATAGATCTAAATCGACTGGTGACTGGTAAACGAAAGGGACCTCCTATCAACGCTTGTTAGTCTGTGCGGATGCGCAGACTGACCAGGGTTGATACTTTTCGCTGTCAAGTAATCAAGTACTATTTTTCTATCTCAGTACAGGTTTGGTTTTTTTTTAAATAACAATTGACATCTGCTGGATCAGATCTATTTATCTCTACCTAGTATTGCTGAAGTGAACGCCTGGGAGGTCACTTTCCACCTATTTGGTCATGAATAAATAATTCAATTTTTGTTTCGTCTATAAAGATTCAATCGTTTAGATTGGCTGAATTTTCTTTTCATACTTTTATGAACACAATTTTGAGCAGACGACTATTTTGTAAACTTGCACACAAACTAGATCCATAATTTTACTTAAAACTGGTAAAATATTTGCTTTTTATTTTGGCTTGGTGGCGTTTAGTTATAAGAAATGAAGAGAATGCCTTTGGTTTCATTGACGTATGAACTTAAAAACGTAATCTTACTTCGCGTATTCACAGAATGATTAAGGTTTTAGGTTCATACTCGATGAAACCATGAAATATTCCCTTCATTTCTTAAATATACTTCTTAACCTATTCCCACACAACGACGCTTTTAAACGCCACTCAATATAAAAGCTTTGGAAAACACTGTGGACAATGAAGAAATTGCTTTTAACAAGCAATTTCTTCATTATCCACAATATTTTCTACCCAAAAAAAGACAAAGATTTTGAAAAATTCAACAACTTTGAATTGTCATCTGCAATTTCTTTCAATTTGGACCGATCTAAAATTTCACAGTGCGGGAATAGGTTGAACAGCTGTGTGTACGGAAAGTGCTCAAATAGAAAGAAAGAGTGAATAAAAATACTAGGTTAAAAAAGAAAACATATATATATAAACTTATTCTTTTATCTTTAAATATGTGAAATACAAAGTAACGTTTTCCTCAGGTTATGTGTCGAGACCAGTTTAAATCATACCAGATACGTTGCCTCAATGGATTATTTGAAGAACGGCGGATTGAATTAAGAGCTTTATATCAGCACCGAATTTTGTCAACTTTTCAATGAAAGTATGCGCTTGATCTCATCGTGCTTAGCCAAACGTCGTTTCGTGAAATTCAGCGAATGGAATAGTTATCATTAGAAAATTTGTATTTAACCTGTCCTTTTTGAAAACGTTTAGACTGGTCCAATTTCATAGGTTTTGCAGACGAAAATTGAGAGTGGATTAGATTTCAAAAATTACTATTTAGTAGAAAGTATTGAAAGTAGAAAATATTGTAGTAAAAGAAGAAATAGCTTGTTACCATGTTTTCTCACTTATAAAATCACAAGGACGTAAAAACCTCGGATTGAACAGGAAAGGGTTAATGCTGAATGCTTGCAAAATTTTACTTAAAGTGTGAAAGAAAATTTTGCAAATTTGAATGCCGAAAACGCAGCTGTCAATCAAAAATCAATCGACCATCCAAATTATTCATTTAGACTGGAAGTGCACTTTATACTCCGACATTGGCCATTATTTACGTGTAGTATTTTGATGCTTCTTTGACTTAGGCGTCGTAACTTTAGCTTAATCAAGCTGTATTTACGACATTTAGGTCACCCAACCAACCTTTTTACTTTTTTGTTACATGCTACAGGCCATATATTTTGCGAAGAACGCCCTATAATATCGACGAGATACTTCCCGTCGGAGTCAGTGGGCGTGGTCAGCAAACTCAGTAGGTGGAGCCAGCGATCCGTCAATTTCAGATGGTTGATCAAATTCTGGAGGCGATTGCACAATATCATCACAACATTTCTTTGTCATGTGGAGATGCAAGGTTTATTCGTACGCCCATTTTCCAGTCCATTTATAAGTCTCTTGTACTTGTTCCAATTTCGACATAACATGTAATATAAGTTCCCTCTCTGGATCATGAGGTTCCCGATTAATGTATTCTCTAAAGTGAAAAAGTGTCATTTCTATGACCTTATCTTTGGGAACGCCGAACAGGTCTCCGCCATCTCTTATCTCCCTTTTCAGCGTTGTATCCAACATAATGGCGTAGTTACGGTGCCAATAACTGGGTAATGTTTTTCCCCCGGCTTGGTCAATATAGTAATTATAAAGCTGTAAATAAACCAAGTTGTGTCATAAAATGAGTCTTGTATAAGATAAAACTGGAACAAGAAAGTCGCCTATTCATATTCGTGTCAAAAATACAATGATAAAAAGAGAAAACAAACATTCAACGCAGTTGGATTTGTCGTTTATCTCCCGAATGCTGAGTTATTATTATTATTATTTTAGGAGGGAGGGAGCATTCTCGCACTTACAACAACCATCGAAATTTCCTTCATTCGGCCTTGGGGGTGGAGGGATTTTAAACCTCATCACTAAACAAAAATGATCCATTACCCTCATAAATACAGTGCAGCAGTAGTCTGCCATTGCGCAGAACAGGAATTTAGACTATCGCTAAGACTCCTAAACGCCGTGCCCAAAGGAGAAACATGAAATTTTAACGGAACTACTTTAGGGTACGACGGGTCTAGGCTAAAATGCGGAGTGGTTTTTGACCAAGTAAGAGAGCTTTGTTTTCTAGCTTATCTTAATTTCCATACTATTGATCAATAAGAAGGTTCTCTAAAACTTAACCTACGCCTTTAAGTCTTTCTTTATATAACTGTCATATGCTTGCTAAATTTTTTATATACACGTAATTGAGTGGTAATGGTGCTGACTCTCGATGATGGAGTGTCCTGGATGGTGGAGTCTATATGAATTACATTAATAAAGCTATGAGTGACCGACTCTTTGGACTTATACGCCTGTCAGATACAGAAACATGTTACATAAGTTCATTTTTCATGTTCAAAGCCTTGGCCAGTTTACTCCACAATAAACAATACTCGCAATAATCACAGATATCTGGCTTGAGTCATTATATAGAGCGAATAATTGACCGTGAAATTGAGATTTGAACTCCGAAATTGGCCGACATTTGTGTAAAACATTTTTATTGGTTTGGCGATTAAAATGTCGTAACTACAGCTTAGTCAAGCTGTAGTTACGACGTTTAAGTCCCCAACCAACCATCCTTTATTATTCTTACATGCTACTGGCTATACAATTTGCTAAATATTGCCGTTTTAAATCGAAGCAGGACTTCTTTTGGAGTCAGTGGGCGTGGTCAAAGGAGTAAGTGGATAGAGCCTGCAATTAGTCACTTACACCTAATGTGTAGAATAAGATGAATGTAAGGTTGTTTTGCCTTGACGATGGTAAAAAGCATATTCAATATCTTGCTAGCTTCTCACTGGTCATATAGAATAAACGGATAAATGTTGTTTATACTTTCCATTAATTTTTCCCCCAACTCATTTTCACTTTTATGTAATAAAGCATGAATTACTCTTTGATGTTCAACATAGTTTTCAAATTTACCTGTACCCAATCAAAGAATTCAATCTAAACCTAAAATGTTGTGTCTGTGTAAGAGAAATACAACTTCACACTTTCAGACAAATGATCTAATCGCAGGTCGCTGACCATACACTCTAGTTCTGTTGCAATATTTACCTGTAAAGCTCGTCTTTGTAATGTCAGCTTGGTAGTGTTGTCAGTTACTTGAGCTGAATCTTGGAATAGAGTGTTGGCAATTTCTACTCTGAAATATAACAAGAGAAAGTTCACGATAGTGTTGTATGTTAACACTTGTAGTGCCGAATAAAATCTTCTGCAGAATTGATTTAAATCAAAGGGCTGACAGTACTGGCTTCACTAATTGTTGCTTAAATTTTCTCTTTTTTTTTTTTTTTTTTTTTAATTATGATCTTTGTCTTTATCTCCATGCCAAAATATTTCGGGTTCAGCACGACAAGGATTGAAATACCTACAAGACAAAGTGTGCGTAAACAATACAAAAATATTTTCCATCCTTTTATAAGGAACCAAACCGCGCATATAAATTGAGACATGTACCTGTACTCAAACAGTAGATGAAAATCCATACGTAAATTGTTCGTCGGTGCGATAGCAGAATGTTTTGACTACAGCTTTAATTAAGACCTACTAAGAACTACGTTTTACTACGACCAGGACAATCTATTAGAAGTCTATGCTCCTTTCAAAGAAGTAGCATAAAAATAGAAATTGGTGGTAATCAATCCCGTGTAGTTTTTATCACGGCCAAAAAATGTGTCCTGAAATCGGCAGCTTTTTATTTTATATCTTTATATATCAATTACTTGGAGACGACCTTACTATCCTCCGTTCTTCGCGCGAATGCACCAAACACATGCATCGCTTCCGAGACTATGTCTTCATAATCTTATATATCTAATGGCCCTGTCATACCTTAACATTTTAACTAGTTTGTTGGGTTTTAAAACAAATGCTCCCAACACGTTGGATACGCTAAGGGCAGGTTCCGCGCATTTTAAAAGCATGCCGGAAAAAGCTGACACATACTGTGATACGATTAGGACCTTGAAAGATTTGATGCATAAATTTTCTCGTCAAGTTGACATACGCTCGGTATGTAGTCCTCATGCGCTCCGTACCTTGGAAACACTCTCTTCGAACGTTCATACACGCTACAATCACGTAAGAAGTACGTTTGCGCAAAGTTTCCTGCGTGTCACTAACATATAGAGTGAGCTGAGTTTCTAATTTTGGCTTATGACGACGTTTAAGTGATTTTGTGGTCTTTCCGAACGCGACAGACACACGCTGGAAAATAACGGTTATGTGTTGCAGGGCAATTAAGATTTATGTCTTACTGAATTTAAACTTACTTTGCTACCCAAATATCAACGTTTGCTGTATTTTCCCACGTTGATCTGTCAAATCTGAAACAAAAGGAAGAAGAAGAATATCAGTTGAAATATCAACAAATCGTTAACGGTAAAAATAGATAATAAATATTAACTCTTTTTATTTTTTCTGGAGTATGCTGAAATGTTTCTAAATGTTGCAAATATACGTTATCAATTCCATAGAATTGCATGTTTTCACCTAGCGATTAATTATGAAACTTAAACACATTAATGCTCTAGCCAATCTCATGCCTGTACTAGCTTACGACTTCTCATTGATGGTTCCCGATAGCAGTAGAACGTTTTTCCATTGTATTGCAAGATTTCGATTTTTTTTTTTTTTTTACTTTTGAAGAAATAGTCCTTCTAATCAGCTTGAATCGAGAAGTTCTCAAACTAAGGATAGGCAAATATCCTAATTATATAGAGAATAATCATTTGTTTTAGTGAAAGATCGACTTATCGTTAATGTGAGTGAACAACTGTCAACAAACAATTATTCTTTATCTTTAGTGCAAAAAAATGAAAAAAAAATTTCTTTCTTAGGTAAATTTCCTAAACGCGTAATTTTGCGCTAGAATGAAATGACAACCTGATGACGTCATCACAAAGTATTTTGTCCCGCCTATCTACAACTCTCAGTAGCGCACTATGAACGAAAGAAGGGCAAAATCTATCAACCCGGGCAAAACTGTTTCCTTTTTTTTTTTTTCTCTTTCATTATGATTATTATTGAATTATCAAGTAATCTACTGAGAAATCTCAATAATCTATAAGAAAACATTAAAGAAACTGAAATATTATTGGACATGTAACATCATTTTAACACACTCTTTGGGATTCCGAACCCGTCATCGGCTTAATAATAAAAACACTGAAAGTACTGATGATTGACATTCGTGTTTACATAGTAGAGTGATTTGTCCGTTTTGGTGTACAAAATGGCAATTTTCATAATCTTTTTTAAGCATAACCTCTTGCCAAGCATGGTTTGTTTAACCCATTACAACTCAATCCCTCCTTTTTACGCCCCTCAAGAAAAAAGCTTATGAAAACATTGTGGAAAGTGAAGAAATTGCTTGTATCAAGCAATTTCTTCATTATCCACAATATTTTCTACCCAAAATGACAAAAAAAAAAATCAAAATTCTATTAACTTGAAATTGTTGTCTGCAGCTTCTTTCAATTTGGACCAGTCTAAAATTCAACTGTGTTGGAATGGGTTAATAGGTGTTTTTAATACAGGATGTTTCTATTCTAGAGTCCTGAGCACGACCACAAGTTCGGAAAAATACCAATGTTACAAACATCATTTGTCTTTTATCGATGGAAGTATGACAAGTTATTTGCCTGTTAAGTTGGCTGAGCAGCTACATATCGGTGGCTTAGAGCTAAACATAGTATGGTTCTATACATTGTATAGAGCCGTACTATGATTTTGCTCTAAACCCTCGATATGTAATGGCCCAAATTCATTGTTGTAGTTGTGAAAAGGACAAGAAGCTATGGTTGGGTAAACCTACCAAACGCGGTTTTACTGAAATACTACGTAAAGTCACGTTAAACCAAAATAACTTGATCGCAGTCTTACTAGCTCTAAAGATCAATACTTTTTTTACTTTTCCGAGATTATCTTTTTCCGAAGAAATTCCACAAGTAATTGAGATATATTATTATATCTTTTAAGAAACTTGGACAATATAAGATAAGCAATATTCATTGATAATTATTGAGAGATTTTGTTTATCTTTTAATTATTTCGTGATCCTAACCCATTCCCACGCAACCACTTTTTTTCTTTTCTGAAGAATTGCATTGCATAAAACATTTTGAGAAAAGGAGAAATTACTCGTTTCACAACGTTTTTTATCATATCTAGGTCTTAGTTTTCAATCTCGAAGCTATTTGAATTGTCGTCTGTCACTAGTACAAAATTTTGTCGTTTGGTAATGCGTTGAAAGGCTATTCAAAATAATAATAAACATCTTTAAATATATGTGACTGTATAGCTGGTATTTAGCTAGCATGCTGAGTTCCCAAAGTAGAAGGCAAATTACTCAATGTATAACTGAAAGACTCCGCGTTATTGAAACCGTGACCGCATCTACGCTAAGCGGTTTATTGGAAGGTGTTTTCCTCTCTACTAATTATTTAGAATCATCGTATTACGCCGTTTTGAAAATGTACAGTTGTTTTTGGGAGACGGGTTTTGAAAATTGAAAAATAATAAATCGAGCCTAACTGGGCACTACTTCTCTTCTAACATAGTAACATCCTACGGGAGTTTCTAAACAGGGTAACACTGATGGACGCCTATCGAGTTATTTTCCCAATAAAACCCACCTTAAATTGTCGTCTACAAAACCTTTTGAATTTGGACAGGTCTAAAATTTTGCTAAACAGGAAATGGTTATTAGTAAGAATGTAGACTTACTGATCGAATCTATAAGGCCATGCATTGGATATATTGTGAGTTTGGTTGATAATCTTCTCGTAGTCCCGACGTGCGTCTTTACGAATGAACTTGTAACAGTTTCCGTACGGATACCGAATATATCTGGACTCCCACGATTTGTGATCGGGATGAATGTTGTTGCAGTTGATGATGGCTGAAAACCTAATGATATGCAGAAACTTGAGGTCTTAATTTAACCAATTTCCACATAATGACGCTTTTGGGTGCCTCTCAAGAAAAACATTTGGGAAAACATTGTGTGAAATGAGGAAATTTCTAGCAACAAGCAATTTCTTCGTTTTTCACAATGTTTTCCACATAAAAAAAATCGAAGACATCTATAATTGCATAAATTTTAAAATGCCGTCGGCAAATTCTTTCAATTTTGACCAGTCTATATTTTTTCGTCTGGTAATGGGTTAATTTGAAACAGATGATTTATTCCGGTTTAGTATCATTAGGAAGAGGTACCAATTATGACTTTGATAATTATTTTTACTGCCATCGAACAAAATGTATTGCAAAACACTTTTGGCCTGTCACTTACCAACTGTCGTCAAAACTAAATCGATTCCCCACCCATTCCCACACAAGCCCTCCTTTCTACGCCCTCAAGATAAAAGCCTTGGAAAACATTATGGAAAATGAAGAAATTGCTTGTATCAAGCAATTTCTTCATTATCCACAATGTTTTCTATCCAAAAAGAAAAAAATACCAAATTCAATTAACTTTAAAGGTCGTCTGCAACTTCTTTCAATTTGGACCGGTCAAAAATTTTGTTTTTTGGGAATGGGTTAAAATTCAACTGTTTAAAGTTGATATTGATCCGCTGATGATGTTACATATCTGAAGAGTAGTGGTATTAACCGTAAATCCAATATCCCTTCTAATTTCTAATGGAGGTGGTTCGTTTTTAGATGCAGAATAAATTTTCATAACATTTACTCTCCCAAAAAGTGTACTTATGTAAAGCTCTACTGAGCAACTATGATCATGTTTCACTATTTTATATTTGACGTCGGTTTAATGTCTTTCATAGAGAAATGTTTGCTTTGCAAATCTACCACCATATTTACAAGGGAGATATGGGAATTTCTTTAGCAAAGCCAACAAATCGTGTGCTTATTCGAATTAACTTGATAAGAAAATTCAAATGATTATAAACAAATGGTTTTCTTGTGAAAAATTGATGACTGAATTCCATATTCAAGACATATCTGCCCTCCGGGGAAGAAAAAATAGTTGAAATGATCTATTGGGAATTTGGTCACTAACATTAAAGCAAACAAGGGCCTTCTTACTATCGATATGCAAAAGCAGGGCATGAGTGATGTTCTCTAGAAAGAACATTTTGAGTTTCTCTTGTCGATTTCAATTTGCGTTTGTTTACATTTTGAAATCGAGACGAATGCACCCGATTCTTCACCGAAAGATCTTCGCCAATCTTCGGCATTCACTGTTATATGCACTGCTGCTGATGACTAAACTTTACGGACTATTTCGTTATTCTTCGTCTCCTAGCAAGTTGTTTGAATGACTAGCGAAAGTTAAAACGCCATCACTGACGTCGTAATTTTATGTAAACAAACCTTAAATTGTGGTGGGTCACAATTTGGAATACAGAATCTTCTTTCGTGAATTTTAGGCTAATTGCATAGAATTGTGTAGATCTTGTAATTTTAATCGTTATATTTATGTTTTTGAGCCTGTGGTATAATTTTCTTATTATTTATATTGTTATGCGGAAAGATATTGCTTTAAATATCGAAGTTTAAAACTGAAGTTTAAGCATTTTGTAATTTGTATATATCCTACTTAAAATGAATAAATTCCGATTTAGACGTTAATGAATATAAAGATAATAAAGAAATAAGCAAAATCATGTGGCATTACGTTCGATCTCACGAATTCTGAATTCAGAGTCTTCGATCGTGAAACAGTACGAGAAGTACTTTCTATCAGCAAGAAATACAAATCGTTATTCGTTGTAGTGTTTCCGATTTGAACATCTCAACATTTGGATCGTGAATTGTTCAAATCAAACATTTGCACTAAAATGACTTAAAATCTTTTACGACTTGGTTTTTGCGAACGAACAAAACACTCAAAACCTATCAGAGTGCCTATTGTTTGGTAAACGGTGTGAGAAAAGGAGATTTTTTTGTCATGATATGCAATTTATTCTTTTCTGATGATGTTTTCTACCTTATTCGGCACTTCTTTTCTAATTCTATTGCAATTTAAACGCCGTCTGTAGCATCTTTCAATTTGTATCAGTCTAATGTTTTGTCGTCTTGTAATTGGTTAAAGAACGTGCATACGGGTACAAAGATGACACGAATATACATCCGAGAGATGGTATGGGATGATACAAATGTCAGACACACCTGTGGTATAGGATTGAAACAGAGAAATTGTTGTCCATAAATATATCTATAAGGGATGTAGCTATCATGAAATTATGGGTCAATGTGTCGAAAGCGTTAGCATTCATCCTAAAGACATGATACTATGTCAAAAACATACATTGCTTATCTAATTAAACACACCGCTGGTCATTCCCACTGAGCTCCGACTGTTGGTATCAAACGGCGAAACTTTTAAAGCCTTTATGACCAGTAACATGTAACAAAGGACTAAATGGTTGGTTATCTTGGGTAAGCTTTACTTACGATGTTTAAGTCGCCAAACCAACAAGAAAACTTCACCAAAATATAGGCAAGAGTTCAAAGTTCTGTTTCCCTCTAAATGAATTATATGATTGACTGATTGATACTTTCACACGACATGCAATAAGTGACTTATCGCGACTGTCAATCATATAATCGAACAACCAATTAAATAATTCATTAAGACCGAAAATGATTTTGAATTCCGAAACCGGCCGACATTTATGTGAAGTATTGTTGCTTGTTTGGCGACTTGAAGGTCGTAATTATAGTTTATTTAAGTTTGTTTAAGTTTATTTAAGTTTACCTAAGCTATAGTTGCGACGTTTAGGTCGACAACAGATAATTCAACTTTTTTGTTGCATGTAAATGGCTATAAATTTTGCAAAATAACGCCGTTTAACCCTTGTCATGCTGTATAAAATCCATTTTGGAATGACATTAAAATCAAAGGGCTGAAAGCACTTGTAGTACTTAATTTCTAATTATAAACATTTCTTTTGAGAATGAATTTCTTAAACAACTCTGACAGGGAAGTTTCAAACAGGAGGTGTAGACTAAGATCAGACTGCACTTATGTGCAGGCTGATCTTTGTCTATACCTCCTGCCAAACCGGAATATCCCGGGTTCAGCATGACAAGGATTAATATCGAAGTTGAACTTCCTGTAAGGGTCGGTGGGCGAGACCCGTGGAGTCAGTGGGCTAAACCAGATATCGGTCGATTTGGCATGACATACCTGTCATAATTTGCATCAAGAAAGGTTTTTATGTCAAACACAGGAATACCAGAAGCCAGCTCTCCGTTGATAGAAGATAATCGTTTACCATGTGGGACCTTTATTCTTGGATATTTACCGCGGAGCATTTCAAGTCCAAACTCTGAACCCAACACCTGCAAATGACAAAATATCAAAAAGGTTAAAGAAACGCTACAGCTATGTACATTAAGTATATAACTATGAATATTTCTTAAGAAATATATATGAGCCCATGCGTGACATTTCCAACAATTACACATGTGCGCCAAGTAAAGACTCTGATCAGCCTGTGCATTTGCACAGTCTGATCAGAGTCTTCACTCTGCGCTCTGTAGGTAGATACTTCCCCAAAGCTTCTTCAAACAATCAACGAATATTCTAATTGCCCCGTATGGCTGTCCAGGGAGCTCAATGTGTGCGAGTCACGCTCATACGAAATTGTTGGAAATGTCACGCATAGGCTCATATATATTCCACATAGACAAAATCGGACACGTAAAAAAGGTATCTGATAGTGTCAAATACGGTTCTAAGATGGTGTCTGTATATGGCGTCATAATGCGAATAGGCGTAGATGGAAATACTAGTGAAAATACAGATTTTTTTTTATTATTTCATAGATTTTTTTAATGAAAAATAGGTATGTACTTAATGGAATATTATCTTACGATAGAGATACAAAATCTTGTATTTGTTTCTCGCGGTGGAGGAAAATTTGATATTCCATTCGACTTTCCGTCTGGTTAACTATCAAGTTTTTCCTCTGAGACTCAAAACAATTAACTGCAAAATGTTGCCGCCGTCATAGCGGAGTCGGTAGCGCATAAGATTCCCAATCTTAAATCATTGGATGTCATGGGTTCGATTCCCGACAGCGGCACATATACTTTCCGACATTTGTCTCTCACCAATGGATGGACAATCGCAAACCTAAGTGGGATGGCAGCTAGAGGCTAGGAAAGGATGTGGTGGTAGTACTGGTGTGAGAAATACCAGGAATCCATTTCTGGTGCTCCAGCCGCCGCGATTTTTAAAGTGGCTTTAGACTTCAATCAATAAATCAATTGTTTCGCTATTGTAAGATAATATTCATTATGTATGAAACGGCTTCGTTCGTTCGCTCATTCTTTCATTCATTCATTCACTCGTTGCCCTGCATGGTTCAGTGGTAAGGGCGAAGTATTCACAGTCTGGGAGAAAGCTTATTCAAGCAATACTTACGATGTATAGGTCTCCAATCAATCATTCTACTTTTTTGTTATATGCTACAGGCCACAAATTTTGCAAATGTTCTTCCATTTAATATCGAAGTGGAACTTCCTGTCGGAGTCAATGGGTGTGGCCTACTTAGTGAATAGGCGGGACCAGCGATAGGTTCATACAGACCACGCTGCTTGTCAAATTGGTGTATCCATAGGCAAGACATTTCATAGCCCCAAACTGGAACTAGTCATACTCAGAAGTTGCTTCAATAAGTCGCCGTGATATAACTCAAAGATTGTTCAAACCCTATAATATCAAAACAAATTGAGTAGGGTCGATACTTTTCACACCTTCCATGACGTCATTTTACGACTGGCGGACCTCAAATTTTCTATTGGGTTACTTTCATAGAAAATGTTCGACAATATATCGTCGTATTCGTTTGGCTCAAGCTGTATTTATGATGTTTTAAATTATCCTAGTAGTTCCTTCTTAATTATCAGTGGAAACTTTAATCAAACATTTTCAAAATATATATCACCCCAAATGAAACTACAAAGTGTGAGTGAAACGGAGATGCGTATTCGGTGTAGAATGTCGTCGTTGTCGTTCTAAAACCCCATAACTGCAGGCTGATTCAATTTATAATAATTTAATTTCTAGTTTCGTCTATCAAAAACGAGTGTTCTGATTGGTCGAAAAAAATTGTTCATAACTCCATGAAACAAATTTTGAGTACGCAGCAATTTTGTATGCTTCCGCACAAAATAGTCCCATACAAAAAGGTATCAAAATTTGTAAAGCCTTTGTTTTTTTCGCTCGATGCTATCAAATTATAAGAGATGAAAAGAAAATATTTTTTGTTTTCATGGAGGTATGAACTGAAAAACCTAATCACACATTGTATGAATCCGCTTTGTGCATTCATACAGTGTGATTAGGTTTTTCGGTTCATACTTCCATGAAAACAAAAATATTCTCTTCATCTCTTAAATGTAAAACATGACCTAGGGTGCGGGAGTGAAGAGAACCCGTTGAATGTTTTCGATATAACACAGGTGATATTACACTAGTGTAATAACTATGCCAATGATATGAAGCCAATAGCAATGGGTGAACGTTAGCACAAAAAATACGTCACATGGCATGCAATGACGTCATTTTACAAAAAAGCATTCTGTATTTCGCGGAATTTCACACATCATTTTTTTCTAAGAATTTTATCAACTTACTAAAAAATAAATTCAATATTATAAATAGAATATCAATTCGTGTTCATAAAATCCCAAATTCATTAAACTCGTCATCTAAAACAGATAAAAACTCGACAAAGCATTCAATGTCCACTATATTAATGATATCGTACTCGAGTTACAGAGGTGGAATTTTACGGAACCCTTGAAGTGTCATTCCAGACCTTGTTTTGATATGCAAATGATCCAAATTATTTTGAAAAACACATTTTACCTCGAGATCAAAAACCTCAATATCAGGCCGAAGGTTTTCACAAAGGTAGTAGTACCTATAAAGAAATAAAAAATACAATTCAGAATCTTTCACCTGGTAGACGTCTATGTTATCCCGTATTTGAACATCAATGAACATCCTTCGATATAAATAGTTTGCAAGCAAAATTGTTGATTGTTTTAGTTGAGAAAATGTTTATTTAAAGCTTTCATTATTACCTCCATCATTACTGGCCTAACTTTCTTAAAACTTCAGAGGTCAACTCTTAATTCGGTTCAGCCATACTAGGCAAAAAGGGTTTTTTCCTTGTATTTTCCTGTTAATGCCCTCTAAAGTATTCTAGCGATGAATACATGTGGAAAGGTCTCGTAAAGCCTCAAATATATAAGATTAGAAACTTTTCACATGGAGATCACAATATTATGAAAATAAATACTTTCAAACAATACAACATGTTGTTTTTTTACATAGCCTATTTTTAATTTTGTTGCAATAGCTTATTCGGGGTACTCCACCGTCATAGCGCAGTTGGTAGCGCATCAGACTCCCAATCTTGGGGTGTCATCGGTTTGATCCCCGGCGGTGGCACATATCCATTTGATCTCATCAATGGGTGGATAATCGTAAACCTAAGTGGGAAAGCAGCTGGAGGCTAGAAAAGGATGTAGTTGTAGAACTGGTATGAGAAATACCAGGAACCCATTGTTAGGTGCTCCAGCCGCCGCGATATGACCGAAAAATAGTTAAATCGGTGTTAAACCCCGTTAAAACAAACAAATTATTGGGGTACATAATCCGTCTCCTACGGCTCTCGTTTAAGCAGGAAAATGTAACTAACACTAGCCAGTTCTCTAAGGTTTTTCTGTCGTGTACAATTTTTCCACGTGTAGTGCATGTATGTAACTGGATATGTAATCAAAGATGGTTATTTTTTCGAAACGTTCAAAATCTAAGGCTGCCCTATTTCTTTCAAATACATTTGATAAATACAAGATCAGCGTGCACTTGTGAGTCTCGGGGATATTAATCGCCTGTTTTCTTCTGTGTAAAAATTAGCTTTGATCATTCGCCAAACCTGTGCATCTATACAGAATCAAGTTTTCTCAACTGGTTACTAATTTACTCATTACGCCTTGTCATGCTGAACCCGGAATATTCCGGTTTGGGCAGGACGTATAGACAAAGATCAGCCTGCATATAAGTGCAGTCAGATCTTGGTCTACACCTTTCCTGCCATAGAAGTTATGGAATTGATTTTCAAAGAAAGAAATATTGATTATTGAACAACAAGTACTATCATTGCCCCCAGCCCGTTTGAATTTAATGCATTTCCGTAAGGGATTTTATACAGCATGACAAGGGTTAAATTAATAATGTATTCATCAAACGCAAAACTATAATACTTCAATATTGATTAAAATGGTTCTACGAATGATTCTTAAATTAAAGGCAAATGACATATTGCAGTGATGATAAACTTACCGAACGACATTTGATTGCAGGTCACCACGTAACAAGACCAGAGCATCTTTTGGAAAGTTTTGTATCAATCTCAGTCCATAATCAGAAATGACAGTGTTATGCCTATTGTTACAGCAACTCAACCCAGTGTACTGAATAAAAAGTTTTTAACGTCCAGCCAAGTAATCATATAATAATAACAATTATCATATTCAGGTATTTAACCTCTTCGAGTATAAAAGCCTTAACCCATTCCAACACAAATAATTTTAGACCAGCCTACATTTAAAAAAGTTGCAGGAGACAATTTCAAGTCGATAAAAACGTTAAAATCTTTGTCCTCTGGAGCAGAAAACATTGTGGAAAATGAAGAAATCGCATGTAACAAGCAATTTCTTCATTTTTAACATTGTTTACCAAAGCGTTCATTTTGAGTGGTGTTTAAATGTATGGGAATGGGTAAATATTGCAGGAATTGGTGACAAATTAATTAAATTTTTATCAATTACAATCTTTTGACGAAATCGACTTTTCTATTTTTTTAATCAGTAGTATTATCTTTTTGTAATATGAGCCTATGCGTGACATTTCCAACCATTTCGCATGTGCTTGACTCGCACACATAGAGCACCCTGGACAGCCATTCAGGGCAATAGAAAATTCGCTGATTGTTTAAAGAAGCTTTGGGTCAGTATCTGTCTACAAAGCGCAGAGTGAAGACATAGGTTATAATTTCAGAAATAAGGAAGAAGTCTGTGAATTGATGCTTCATGCCTATAACCCCCTCCCCCCAGCTCTGCCCCTGGAGACCCGAGGATCATGATTTTAGATATTTTGTAAGAGGTCATTTTATTGACGATTCAAGCAAAATATCAAGGCTCTACGCCTTCTGGGTCAGGAGGAGCAGATTTTTAAAGATTATTTTGAAATTCACTTTTGTTGCCATGGCAACCAGAGTTTTCAACGGATTTAAATGCTTTTAGCTATTTATGTAGGGGACCACCTAAGGAACTCTTTTTCTGCCAAATTTGGTTCAATCGGCCCAGTGGTTAGAGAGAAGATGTCCTTATAAAAAATAATCGCTCTTTATCTTTATAAACTGCCCCCCCCGGGACTCCGTCCCTGGGGACCCGAGGATCATGATTTTAGCTATTTTGAAAGAGGTCAATATACTGATGCTTCATGCAAAATATCAAGGGTCTGCGCCTTCTTGGTCAGGAGGAGAAGATTTTCATAGATATTTTTGAAATTTCACTTTCATTACCATGGCTACCAGAGTTTTGAACGGATTTCAATTCTTTTAGCTTTTTTTAAAGGGGACAACCTAAGGAACATTTCTGCCAAATTTGGTTCAAATTGGCCCAGTGGTTTGAGAGGAGATGTCATTTAAAAAAATCGTTTTTTATTTCTATATAAACCCCACCTCCCTGGGACTCCGCCCCTTGGGACCCGAGGATCATGATTTTAGCTTTTTTGAAAGATGCCAATATAATAATACTTCATGCAAAATATCAAGGCTCTACGCCTTCTGATTCAGGAGGAGAAGATTTTTAAAGATTATTTTAAAACTTCATTTATGTTGCCATGGCAACCAGAGTTTTTAACGGATTTCAATTCTTTTAGCTTATATTGAAGGGGACCACCTAAGGAACATTTCTACCAAATTTGGTTTAAATCGGCCGAGTGGTTTGGGAGGAGATGTCATTTAAAAAATCGTTCTTAATTTCTTTTTAAACCCCACCCCCTAGGTCTCCGCCCCTTGGGACCCGAGGATCATGATTTTAGCTTCTTTGAAAGAGGTCAATATACTGACGCTTCCTGCAAAATATCAAGGCTCTACGCCTTCTGTGTCAGGAGGAGAAGATTTTTAAAGATTATTTCAAAATTTCACTTATGTTGCCACGGCAACCAGAGTTTTTAACAGATTTCAATTCTTTTAGCTTTTTTTAAGGGGCCACCTAAGGAACATTTTTACCAAATTTGGTTCAAATCGGCCCAGTGATTTGGGATAAGATGTCTTTTAAAGAAATTGTTGGCGGACGACGCTCGACGCACGACGGACGCCTGACGGACGAATGGTGATCACAATAGCTCACTTGAACACTTCGTGCTCAGGTGAGCTAAAAAGATAAGAAAAAAATGAGAAAAAATAATAGAAAATGATGATTTGATCTATCAAGCAATCTTTTTTCAATTTGAATCGGTTTAGACTTGGCGGATTAGATTAACTAAATGACCAATCAAATGATTCAATTAGACCGGAAGTGGAATTTGAAGACCTTTATTTAAGACATTTATGTTAAGCATGTTAATGGTTTGGGGACTTAAACATCGTTTGGGTCGCCAACCAACTATTTGCCTTTTTTTAACCACAAATCTTACAAAATAAGGTAATTTACAACCGTTGTCAAACTGCCATGTTGGAGTTCAGTGGGCGTGATCAGCGGTCCGTCATTTCTGTCGCCTTGTAAATGATTAACCATTTCCCTTTTTTGGAAATTTTAGATTAGTCCAAGTTGAAAGAGGTTGCAGACAACAATAATAACTGGATGTCATTCGAAATGAAACCATCCATTGTAGTAGAAAATATTGTGGGAAAAGGAGAAATTGCTTGTTACAAGCAATTTCTTCTTTTTCCACAATGTTTTCTCAAGTATAAAATCACAGGAACGGAAAAATCCCGTATTCGAACGGGAAAGGGGTAATCTGTTACCACATACTTACCAACTGAGCTGTTGAAAGAGACACTAGAAAGTATAAAGCCATCTTGTTTTCTGACACCATTGTGAACCGATGTCTAATTTCTCTGTAAAATAAATAAAACCTATATAGTATAAGGGAAAACTATTTAACTGTCTTGTCCCCTGCCCATATGGTCTATTTTCATTAAAAGATGAAATAAAAAAAATGACAATGAAATCACTGAATGACTCTGATCATGTTAAAATTGTTTTACCATTTACAAATAAAAATTGAATAAATCGTCGCTGGGTATGCAAAACATTTTGCACACCCCGTGACGAAATATACTAGTAAAGTGTAGCAATGACTTCGACTCTTTTGAGAACAAATGAAATCCCTTTAATAGGGCATAAGCTATTTGATATGAAGTACATTGTATGTTAGAATGTAGAAACAACTACTTGTATTGGATCGCTGGTAATTCTAAAAGTTCTTCATATTTTATTGACCGCTATTCTTTAATCCATTCCAACACGATAAAATTTTAGACAAGTCAAAATTCAAAGAAGTTGCAGACAAAAAATTTATGTTAATGAAATCTTTAAAACCTTTGCCTTTTGGGGTAGAAAACATTGTGGATAATGAAGAAATTTCTTGTAACAAGCAATTTCTTCAAACTCCAGGATGTTTTCCAAAGCTTTCATATTGAGAGGCGTTTAAAAGTGCAGTTTTGTGGGAACGGGTTAATGATTACATGCTAAGGCTATATAATTCAAATATAAGTTTACAGTTCCAGCTCCTTACATATAGGGTTATGAAAGCGCATTAAATCCATTAAACTCAAGAATCAAAGAGCGTGCACGATATATGAGCCTATGCGTGACATTTCCAACCATTTCGCATGTGCGTGACTCGCACACATTGAGCACCCTGGACAGCTATTTGTTGCAATTAGAATATTCACTGATTGCTTAAAGAAGCTTTGGGTCAGTATATATCTACAGAGCGCAGGGGGGGTGAAAACTCTGATCAGACTGTGCGGATGCACAGGCTGATCTGAGTCTTTACTTGGCGCACATGTGTAATGGTTGGAAATATCACGCACGCGTTAATATTTGTTTACCATAGAAGCAGTCAGACATATTACTATGTAAGATTGAGGTTAAATTTCTCATTATAACTAGCAGACATATTAGCATTGTTTTACACCTCATAAACCACATAACATATTTCTCTGCTCCCGGCAATATAATTCAGTGACTTTACGGCAAAAAAAAGAAATACCCAAAAATTGTCCCGCTAAAAATTGTCTTATAGAACGCATTAGTATTTGATATTTCTGTGCCTACAGGCAGAGCACTTTGGAGGAAAAGACGGATTTCTAAAGAATAACCATAGAAGCTTTGTAATTATTGTTATTAATACATATTGTATTTTGCCTAGAACTTACTATATTTTATTAAAGAAAAACAATATCCCGGAGCGAAAACGCAAAATTTTATTAGACTGGCACCTTATCTAGAAATAGTTATTACATATGAGAAACCTTAATTTGTCTGGTTTGGCAGATTTCACTAGTTTTCGTATAAGTAAGACATTGAATAATGTGTAGACTCCCAATACTTCCAACTTTAAAGACCCAGTAACACCAAGACAATAAAATACCATACATAGGGAATAGTATGTTACGATATAGATACTACATGTTGTATTTGCTCTGAACTGCGGAGGAACAATTTTGATATTTCACGAGACCGCAGATGACATGAATCCATTTATATAGAAGTTATGCTTCGGAAAAGGTCAATTTTTTACCCCTGACTTTGGACTGTAAGCTTGACCTTGGGCGTATTCAAACAAATTATTCGAATAGCTTGATAAGGGGAGTAATCGGCCGAAGTTATTTTGAAACCATAATTGCTCCGGACACAAGGGCACACTTTGTACTTGTTCTTTAGCTGTAACCTTGACCTTGAACCCTTTCAGGTCAGAATCAAGGTCATATGTAAATATAAAAGATACGATGCAGACAAAGTCATTTTGTAACTAGACATTATGCTGTGACCTTAACCTTGTTGGTTTCATATAAACTTTTCTCAAACTCATCAAGTTAAAAAATGTGTCAAGTTATTTAAAAAAAATCATCCGTAAATGCAAAAGATAATTATGCTCCGGATACAATTAATTGTGTCAATTTTGTCACTTGATCTCCAGTGTGATAAATATCTTGGTCCTCATTGACACTGACACTAGCAATCATCAATGGGAGCAACTGTACGAAGTTATATTAACCCATTCCAACTCAATCCCTCCTTTTTACGCCCCTCAAGAAAAAAGCTTTGGAAAACATTGTGGAAAATGAAGAAATTGCTTGTATCAAGCAATTTCTTCATTATCCACAATGTTTTCTATCCAAAAAAAAAACGAAAAAATTCAAAATTCCATCAACTTGAACTTGTCGTCTGCAGCTTCTTTCAATTTGGACCAGTCTAAAATTTTGCTGTGTTGGAATGGGTTAAATATCAATCCATAGATGCTCCGTTCACGCACACTCACTACCACAATCATATGGGCAACTAGATGGGCCAAAAGTCCACTTAAGGTAGAACACGATAAAATAAACGCGTGCACGCGTATGTAATACAGGTGCAATCACAAAATTTAGGCGTGCGTTAATAATTACTGAGGGTTCAAGGGTATAAAATGTGCGCGTACGCCTAAATTACAATTGCACGCACAATATGAAGATGTTTACTTTTTACTCGTGCAAGCTCATATTTTGTAAGTGAACGCGTTAAATAACGCGTGCACTTTCAAACTATTAGCGCGCACGCTTAAATTTCCTATTTTATTTACGCGTGTACGCTTTCTTTATGCTAAGGCGACAAAAAAGGGACTTTTGACTCAAACGGTACACCATACATTCAAGCATTCAAGTACATACTCATACACGAACAGACTAAACACGCCCTCCCGCCATTACAGAGCGGGGGGGGGGGGAACATCGTTTTGATAAGAGATATCCAATCAATTCTTTCGAAATGAAATATGCGCTTATACATTGTATTTCTGCAGTTCAGACGCAACATGTTGTCCAAAAGCAACCAAAGTATGTTTTTGTCACACCTTACTTTTAATAAAGAAGAATCTGAAATGGCAAAACAAGCCTTATTAAATTAAGATAAAAATGCATCGACACGACTTTGAGGGGTTTCTTCATAAGGAAAGAGGATTATTTTACAAGAGAAAAGAAAATATGACATTTTAGCAAGGATTTTGATCAGTTTTTATAGAAAATTCGCCACAAGGAGAAATCTAAAAGTGAAATCCCGATAATAAAACGCCTCAGATTTCAGAGAAAAAATGATCAGTTCAAAAACATATTTCAATTATTTCAAATTATCAACATTTCCAATCCCTTCAGGGAAACTAGAACTTCTTACTGGCAATAACATTTGAACCTTATATTCAGGAGAGTTTACAATTTAAGAGGATATTCGGGTTAAACAGTCAAAGTACTGAAAGTACTGTAAGCTATCAAAGCATGGTTTTGTTAAGTAACCTTCTTTGACAAAGGTTATTGTGATAAATAAACGAGGTTAAAGTTGCCCACCAATTACAATACGATAGAATCTTAGGCTGGGTCAAATTGAAAGAAGTTGCAGACTTCAATTTTCAAAAGGTGGAATTTAGAACATTTTTGGCTTTTAGCATAGAAAACGTTCTGGACTTTGAAGAAACTGCTTGTGACAAGCAGTTTCTTCATTGTCCAAAATATTTTCCAAAGTCTTTCTTGAGGTGCGTAAAAAGAGGGATTTGGTGGGAATGGGTTAAATAGCATACTTTTAAAGGAGTTATCTACAATTTGAGTAAAGTGAGCTCATGTGGCCACACAAAGCAGTGCGCATTGTGAAGACTCTGATCTGACTCATTTTGATCACGGTATGCTCAAGTGAGCTAAAAATACCTGAACTTGCAATAGAGTTTGCAATATTCATTAAATACATAAACACGACTTTTTATGGCGTAGGTATTCAATAGATTTAGTGGTTAACCCTCCAATGGCAGTTTGCACTCATTGAACTCTGAAAAAACCTCAATTTTTTTCCGTTAATTTAAGCTATCAAAGCTGACACTTTGCCAGCTAAAAATCAGTTGTCAGCACTTACATGTCCTTCAATAGAAAAATTACAAGAAAATATGCTCCTCGTTGATAGATATGTGATACAATTCACTCTTGGATAAAACGTTATAGCTTCTCTGATAGAGATTTTTATAACTAATTCGTCGGTTGGCGAACTAAATATTTCTCTCGCCCAACGACGATTTTTCAACATACGATCATAAAGGTTTTTAGCAGTATTTCGTCGGGTGACTTAAACCTCGTAACTCTGGTATATTCAAGCTGTAGGAAAGAGTTTTTTGTCACCCACAGATGATTTGTTGTCGATTCGATAAGGGGAGCAAAGTTCTTTGCTCCCCTTATCGATGGCCAATAAATCATCAGTACGCTTCGTAACTGTGGCTTTTTACTGCTTTTAAACTTTAGTTCTCATTAATCACGAGGTATTTCCTAACCTATTCCATATCAGTAGTTTAATTATTTTTGACATTCGAAGGAAGATAAATCAACAAACTGTAATTTTAAAAACAAGTTTTTTTTGTTTTTTTTTCTTCAAAATCTATGGTATACCAACTTTAAATTTTTGGTGCTTAAGTATTCTTCAGCTACTTGCTTTCAATGCATATCGTCGCTGCGCGCGCAAAATGACGTAAATACAGCTTGAATAAAACTGTGATTACGACAATTTGCTCACCCGACGACGATATAACCTTTTTATGCAAAATAATGATAATAATGATTGGGCTTTGGATCTCCGATAACCATTTGGAAAATGATTTTTTACATAGAGTATATAAAATATTTTGATTTCTGAGGGCACTCCAAAGTAACGTCCTTTCGGAATGGGAATCAAGTCATACAACAAATTTAACAAATTTAAATCCTCTGACAAATATATGATACTCACTTCATTAGAGCTGACAATCCAACTGCAGCCAAAAGAATAAAGACCATATCACATTGCATCCAAAATCGCTCGACCTGCAAAAAAATGATTACAAACAGATGTTTGTGTTACTTAACCCGTGTACATACGACAAAAGTCTACAGCCATTAGTTTTAAGAATATGTATTGCATGTATTTTGGTAAGAAAATACTGATGGAAATAGGGTATTAACTGTGATCAGCATTTTTTCCACATGGTCTTCTGTCATAAATTACTAAGTCAGAGTTTAAATTCTAGCATTTTCCGTACAACCCCTGATTTTTATGTTCCCGTAATATCACATCCGAGAAAGCATTGTGGAAAAAGAAGAAATAGCTTGCAAAAATAAATTCCTTTTTTCCACATTATTTTCTATCATCTTTCTATCGTATAGGATGGTTAGTTTTTTAAATAATATTTCCTTTATATTGGCGCCTGCTACAACTCTGAATTTGGGTAAGTTTTAATGTTGAAAATAGTTTTATATCGGCTAGAACTTTATGTTGGAGCTCCGTTGATATGGAAAGAGATCCGTTAATTACACTTAACCCTTTCCTGTTTTGCAAAATTATAGACCTGTCCAAATTCAAAGGTTTTGCAGACGAAATTTAAAGTTGATTTCATTTGTAAAATAACCATTTAGTAGGATAGAAAATATTGTGGAAAGAGAAGAAATTGCTTGTTACAAGCAATTTCTTCTTTTTCCACAATGTTTTCTCATTTACAAAATCACAGGGACGTAAAAACCAGGGATTAACCAGGAAAGGGTTAAGTAATGTTGCATATTCTTAACGCTATTCTTAACCTTTAATCAGAAAACACAATTTAAAACAGGTCCGAATTAAAAGATGCTGCAGTCGACAATACTAAGTTGGAGAAATGTTTAAAATAAAAAAGCAATAATTGAATAGGTATTTATTGTTCGCGTATGTATATTCAATCATGTATGAACTGAAAACGTGCACTTTTTTATTTCTTCTGTCCACGTCCTCGCAAACAGGACTTTTTACGGAAATGGAAGCAGTTTCAAAGCCAATGGCCCTACCTCTAGTCACCTGGATATTGCTGGGGACAATATAAATTAAACCTATAACGGATGATATACGGGAAATTAACAAATTAATGAACTCTTACTTGAAATGGCTGACTGATTAAGAGATTAAAATGTTGATAGAGGTAAAATATTGTGAAAAAGTAACCCTCAACATACCACTCCTCGATCAAGGGTATTTTTCTCCACCCCTAGATTTGCTCGCCAACTAAAAAATGTGATATAGGCTAAGGCCATGATCGTCTTTGTAAATAGACATCGTCGTAACCGAGCATCAACCCTGTAACAAAAACAACCAAATCAGAATTCGATACTACAACGCTTGTCACGATAAATAAAATTCTTAATCAGAATTGCCTTAAAAACAAATGGCTGATAGTAGTGAGAGGCCCTAAAAGTCAGTCAATATTTCTTTTGTTTGTCGATTTTGTAAACAACTCTGATTTATAACTTCAAACAGGTGGTCTAGCTGAAGATCAAACTTCACATATGTATAGGCTGATCTTACTCTATACCCCCTGCAAAAGCAGAAATATTCCCAGATCAGCATAACAAAGGTTAAATCGGCATTGATGTCGCATGGTAACCAAAAAATGTATCGGGTCGTTTGGTGTTACATCTTGATTTACAGATACTGTGATATAGAATAAAATCATAACTTTTGACAAGAAAATATTTAGTAAAAACATAAAATTTCTGAACAGTTAAAAAGTCCATTTTTTTCAGTTTCTAAGTAAGCCGATGGTCTGTACTGTATGCACTTAGCGTTCTTTTTATTACAAATGAATATAAATAATTCATTCCTTCCTTTTAACCCTTTCTTGTTCAATCCCTGGTTTTTACGACCCCTAAATTTCATAATTGAGAAAACATTGTAGAAAAAAGAAGAAATTGCTTGTAACAAGCAATTTTTCTTTCACCACAATGTTTTCTACCCTACTAAATGCTTAATTTTGAAATTAAATCCTCTTTGAATTTTGTCTGAAAAACCTTGAATTTTGACAGGTCAAACATGTTACAAAACCGGAAAGGGTTAAACAAACAATAGATTTCCGTGCAAATCCTAAAGGAAAATGAACGGGAAAAGATACATATTCTTAAAACAAACTGCTATAAGATTTTCCCCCTATATAATATGGATTTCTCTTTTGATAGTTAATGTTTTCAGTAATACCAGTATTAAAGTCTTTGAAAAATGACGACATCGGCAGCAACGCCAGGGTTCTATCATACCATGGCTTTCATCTTGAAACAGCCGGGAACGGTACTGCCGTCGACTTTAACAAAGTCGTTAAAGTCGACAATGGTACCAGTCTAAAAACAGCCGAACTGTAAGTGGAGCTTAAAAATTACGGAAACAACGAAGATTGATACGAAGATCGATCCTCTGCACAAGATAATTTGAGTAAAGGTACTGGTTCGAGTAGACTGATAGAAAACAGCCATTGCGAGAGTTACACATCGTCGTTGGGAGAGCAAACTGTCCTTACTACAGCTTGAGCAGAACTGTAGTTACGACATTTTAGTGCCAAACGACGATATGTAAAATTACTTTTCATCTCGCAATAATCTTGTATTTCAGTTCTTAAGCGATTTTTAAATGTGTTTCTTTTTTATTAACCTATTACCGGACGACAATATTTTGACTGGTCCAGATTAAACGAAGTTGAAGACGATTTATCAAAGCGGTATACATTTAACAATAACTGTCATAAAGGCTAGAGATGGTTGTTTGAAAAAATGAGAAACTACTTGTAAGAAGCGATTCATCTTTTTTTTTTCAGAAAATTTCCAAAATATTATTTCTTATTGCAAAATGAGTTGGTGTAAATTATGTACATGTTAATCTTAACAAATAAAAATATTATTCTTTTAAGTAATTCCAACACAATTACGCCTTTGAACGCGACTTAATATGAAACCTTGGAAAACATTGTGAAGAATGAAGAAATTGTTTGTCACAAGCAATTTCTTCATTGTCCACAATGTTTTCTACACCAAAAGACAAAGGCTTTAAAGATTTCTTCAACTTAAAATTGTCGTCTGCAAGTTCTTTTAATTTGGACTGGTCTAAAATGTGATTGTGTGGGAAGGGATTAAAAGAATATGTAAAGAGAATAACAACACTAATACCATTTGCGAAAGTATATAAAGACTAGTAAGGCAAGTAGACAGGATACTGTTCCAAAGTCTTCTCGAAAATGCGTTACATATGCCCTGGAAATCATAAAAAAATAGCAGATATCAAAAACTTTCGTGTGGTAATGTGTTAACCCTTTCCTGTTTTGCAAAATTTTAGACCTGTCCAAATTCAAAGGTTTGGCAGACAACAATTTAAAAAGGCTTTAATTAGAAAATAGCGATTCGATATTGTAGAAAATATTGTGGAATTTTTTTTCTTCTTTTTCCACAATGTTTTCTCAAGTATAAAATCACAAGGACGTAAAACCAGTGATTGTACAGGAAAGGGTTAACCTATAAAGTGTGGTATTTTTCAATTTTTTAACCCATTACCAGACGGAATTTTTTTAGACTGGTCCAAATTGAAGAAGCTACAAACGACAGCTTCAAATTGATAGAATTTTATTTACCTTTATTATTATTATTTCTTTTTAGACAGAAAATATTGTAGATAATGAAGAAATTGCTTGATACAAGCAATTTCTTCATTTTCCGCAATGTTTTCCAAAGCTTTTTTCTTGAGGGGCGTAAAAAGGAGGGATATTGTGGAAATGGCTAAAGAGTCTTGTTCATGATGGAGAATGTAATTATACTGACGAAAATACACGGAAAACATTCAAATTATTATTTATTTGATACGGAATACGGCTAGGGTTATCGCGTTTTTCTTTGTGAAAATGGAACAGACACAAGAGTACGACAAAGAAAACACGAGATTGTGATATCGAGAACACGAGAGTACGATAACGAGAACACGAAAGTACGAGAGAACGACGAAGAGAATACGGGAGTGCGATAGCGAGAACACGAAAGGTCGAGGTTGACAACACGAGAGGGAGACGATGAGAATACGAGAATTTCGATGATACGAGAGTACTATGATGAGAACACCAGGGTACGAGAGTAAGACAACGTGAACACGAGAGTGCGACGACGAGATCGCGAGGATATCTCGTATTCTCGCCAACGTGATCACGTATTCTCGTATCCTAACCGTTGTACTCTCGTGTTGTCATCGTCGTACACTCATGCCTCGAGTTCCATGTTTTACTCAGAAAAACGCGTTGGTCCTTACGGTATTCCGTATTATGAATAACAACTCATCGGCTTCACTTATTTGATTTTTTTAAGTATTCTGCTATTTAAGTTATACATTTTATTTTTAACTAAATAGAAACTTACGCATTAAGAAAGGTTTAAGACAAGCATTTGTTTACAAGTCCGTAAAAGATATATAGCTACATGTAGATGAATGTTGCAATATAGACCTATTATGAATCATCCTTCAACGATCAAAATGTTTTGATTAAAGCTTCCTAAGCTGTAGTAACGACATTTTGACAGCCTGCCGACGGTATTTCCAAATGTTACACAAACTCAAAGTTCTGTAATGTTGACGGATTACATATTTGAATTTATTCGATTTAGATCAACAACATAGACCAAAGATTTAGATTCTGAGTTATCTCAAAAGAAAACATATTACCAAAGCGCTTTCAGAAAGGCTGTTTTCCTGTCAACACTTCCCTGAAAAAGTACGTGAACTCTGTGTTAAAGTTTGATTAGAATTCGGTTACAATTCTGTATCAGTATTCATTCTATTATCAACTCTATACCGCTTTAACCCTTGTCATGCTGAATTAAAATCCTATACATTGCTTTAAAATCAAAGGATAAACGGCACTGGAAGATCTTAATGAGGGTCAATATTCCTCTTAAAAATTGATTATTTAGATAACTCTAGATAAAAGGGAACAAGCATGCAGGAAGTGTAGACCAAGATCAGACTGCACTAATGTGCAGGCTGATCTTGATCTACACCTCCTGACAAAAGATGACTATTCTGGCATCAGCATGACAAGGGTTAACACCTAAGTGATTTTTTTTATCAAATATCAGCATTTTGTTATTTGTTTGTATTCTTAGCGTTAACATAGATTTTTTTCACACAACCCTGTTGAGAGTAAAGGTTTTTGAAAATAGGACTGCAATAGATGATATAAGACCCTTGGCCCTACATTTCCAATAATTTCCAATCATTTCACATGTGTGCCAATTAACTCATTTTTAAATAAAGCTTTTGGAAAACACTGTGTAAAATAAAAGCAAGCAATTTCTTCATTTTTCAAAATGTTTTCAAGTCAGACAGCCAAATCTTTCTTTTAACCTATGTAATGCTACATTAAATCCTTATTCAGAATCACATTTAAATAAAAGGGCTAAAAGCGATGGAAGCCCTAGTTGTTAGTCAGCATTTCTGTTTGAAAATGGATATCATAACAATTCTGGCTTGAACTTGACAAACATGAGATGTAGATAAGATCAGAATGCATATATGTGCAAGCTGATCTTTATCTATATCTCCAACCCAAACTGGAATATTCCGGGCTCAGCATGGCAAGGGCTAAATTCCACCAACTTGAAATCGTTGTCTATAAGCTCTTTCAAGTTTGACCAGTCTAAAATTTTATACCTCCATGAAAACAAAAAATATTCTCTTCATTTCTTTTAATAAAATAGCATGGAACGAAAAAAAACAACAAAGCTTTACAAATGTTGATACCTTTTTGTATTGGACTATTTTGTGCGGAAGCATACAAAATCGCTGCGTGCTTAAAATTTTGTTCATTGAGGTATGATTTTTTTTTTCGACCAATCAAAACGCTCGTTTTTGATGGACGAAACTAAAAATTAAATTATCACATGAACAGCTCTGACTTTCATTAGACAAAAAGGTGGTGAAAACTAAGATCAGATTGCACATATATGCAGATTGATCTTAGTCTACACCACCTGCCAGAATATTCTGCGGTCCGCATGACAAGGGTTGATTAATATCTTTTCTCGACGTTAAATTGGTTTCGACCTTTTCAAAAGCATTTGACTGTCACCGTTTGACGGTTCGCCTGTTTTGTTTGTATTGGGTATAACACCTCTTTTGCAGTAATTTCGCGGCGGTTGGATCACCCTATAATAGATTCCTAGTATATCTCTCATCAGCACTACCATAACATCCTTTTCTAGCCTTCAGCTGCTATCCCACCTAGGTTTACGATTATCCACCCATTGGTGAGAGACAAATGTCGGAAAGGATATGTGTGACAGCTTGGGATCTAACCCATGGCACCCTGTGATTTAAGATCGGGAGTCTGATGCGCTAGCAACTGCGGCATTTGACGGTTCGCGGTCATGAATCAAAGAATGAATCCACCAATCTATTCATACATTCAACCGGAAGTGAACATTGAACGATTTGGTCGATATTTACATGAAGCAATTTTTTTTGTTTGTTTATTTGACTACTTAACATCGTAATCTACAGCTTGAATAACTACAGCTTTTTCAATCTTTAGTTATACGACGTTTAGGTCGTCAACAACCAAACATTTTGCTTTTTATGCAACGTGTTACTGGCCGTGCATTTTGCATTTTAACGCCGTTTAATATCGCAGAAAAGCTTCCTGTCGGAGCTAAGACGGCGTGGCAAGCGATCCGTTATTTGAACAATGTATAGGAATAGGAAATATAGGTTATAGCATGGCAGGATGGAAGGGGTTGAACGTCGCCGAGATATGATTGTAATACTGTTGAAAGTGGCGTTAAACTTCAATCAAACAAAACAGAAAATGCACTATGTACCCTTTACTACTTAATCTATTACTATTTGATGGATAACTGACCCCGCCCAAAAAACCAACGATATTGTTAGCTGACTGAGCTTATCAACGGCATTATTTTTCGACTTTGGGCGTGCAAAATGTCGTAACTACAGCTTTTTCAAGCTGTAGTTACGACATTTTGCACGCCCAAAGACGTTTTATCAGAATTTATGGTTACAGGCATAAAATTAAAATGCAAATCGTTGGTTTGCGATCCAAACGTCGTAACTTCAGCTTGATTAAGCTGTGGTTATGGTATTAAAGTCACCCAATCAAGCATTCATTTCCGGTCTAACTGATTGATTTGATTGATTAATCGATGTATATATTGATAACGATAAACCTTCATTTGACTGCCTAAAAGGCCCATAACTATACAAGCATTTACATTTCAATTCCACTAAATCAATATACTTTTTTTTTCGTGAAAATTCAGTAAAAATTGAATAAAGCGACCAGCCTAGGGACGACCAAAAAGTTGTTGCTTAAAAAATAAATGGTCGCCTAATGCACTTTTGTATGCGGCAGTTATGAAGGATTGTTTCGCTTGATATCTCTGAATTCTCGCTTTATTCTGTTATGTTTTGAAATCATTAAGATCGTTTCATTTAGACGATTATAATGAGTTCAAACAACATAGGATTTAGTTATGATTTTACTTTTTAACAAAACACCTTTACTTCTTCTGAAATATTGCTTTTAAGAAAAAAAAATTTGATTATGATCGCTTAATGCACGCGGTCGCTTAATAGACGTAGTGGCTCGAGCAATATCGACTGTACACGTAATACTGTAATATATATGAGCCGATGCGTGACATTTCCAATCATTTCGCAATTGCGTGACTCGCACACATTGAGCACCATTCGGAGCCATTCGGGGCAATTAGAACATTTGCTGATGTTTAAAGAAGCTTTGGGTCAGTATCTATCTACAGAGCGCAGAGTGAAGACTCTGATCAGACTGTGCGAATGCACAGGCTGATCTGAGTCTTTACTTGGCGCACATGTGTAATGGTTGGAAATGTCACGCATGCGCTCATATATTTGTTGAACTACTAGAAAGAAGATGGCGACTTGGACATAATGTCCCTGGTTTTCTCCGTAAACCGTCGAGCTAAAAAGTTCTGAGAATAAGAAAGATCACAAGAGAATCATTTTCAGCCCGACCGTGAGCATAGCCATTGACAGAAAAACCTGCTACGAAGAAATATCCGTAAAGCCACTTACTTTAGCCAGATCGAAGGTCCCGTATTCAACCCTCAATATATGCACTAGGAAGCCGCGTAATGTGGTCTGGTCCCCTATCGTCCAACGTCCTGGTTTTAGTGCTGCAGACATGGGAAGGTAAATGTAAGGTAAGAGGCCGAGAACCAAACAATGGGCCATCTGGATTAACAAACTAACATTCAAAGTCTGAAAAATATATGAGTTAGAGTAATATAAATTGGAACACGCTTGAAAATGATATAGAAAGTGTGTAATTGTGATGGATGATTTTGTCGTTTGTATTAATTTGTTCAAGAGACGGTTAACTTGAAAAAAAGTCTTTGAAGAAATCCTATTTTATCACTTTCAATCTCTTCAAGACAAAACTTTGATAAATTTGAAAGAACTCAGTTTTGTTAAGAAATGTGACCCAACACAATATTTAAGGAAACAAAAACCGGTAAAAGAGATCTGATTTAAAAAAATTATAATTACATGTAATTTAGAATGAACTTTTGCAATTAATCGATAAAGAATTCCTTAAATTGATCAATCAATGGTATTTCATGAAAGAAATTAAGCAGTTTGTAAAATGACGTCATAACGTGAAATATGACGTCATTCTGACGGTAATTAGCTAATTTGAATACGTTTTTCACTTGTGTAATATCACTTGTGAAATTATATAAAATTTCACTCTCGCGCCGTTGGTAATGCATGCGGATGACTGAAGCCCATTTGAGCGCTGAATAATTGTCTACGATAAGTAGGAAAGGGGGAAATAATTCATACAAAAATGAATTAAGAGTTTACAACCAGATTTTTTTTCTTTTTTGTTAATGAACATGTGTTCCGAGATTCAGGTCAATACCTTTTTTAGCTAGCAAAACGTCAGCTTTGATAAATTAAGTTAACAGACAGTGTTTGTGGTCTTCACAGAGTTCAACGAGTGCAAACTGCCACTATAGGCTTTACCACTAAATCCATTGAATGTCTACGCCATAAAAAAGTAGCTTTTGTGTATTTCAAGAATATTGCAAATTTATCTTCTAGATATTTGCTGCTCACATCAGTACGTCGTGTTCAAAATGAGCTTTGCGATCAGAGTCTTCACTATGTGGACTACTTTGTATGGCCATATGAGTGAACTTGTTTAAACTGTAGAAGATTACTTTAAAAGCATGTTATTTAACTCCTGGGTTACTTTAATCAATTCCCAAATGACAACATGTTTGACTGGTTAAAATGGAAAGAAGATGTAGACAACTATATCTAGTTGATTGAAGTTTACATCATTTTATATATATATATATATATATATATATATAGAAAAACATTGTGGATAATGAAGAAATTTCTTGATACAAGCAATTGCTTAATTTTCAACACAGTTTTCCAAAGCATTTTTCTTGGGGGCGTACAAAGGAGGAAATAGATTTTCCTCATTCATTTATCATGATAGCTTTTAAGAAATAATTTACTTTTAAGAAAAACATTTATTTCTCGCTTGCTGTACTTTAACCCATTCCAACACAGCAAAATTTTAGACTGGTCCTAATTGAGAGAAGCTGCAGACGACAATTTCAAGTTGATGGAATTTTGAATTTTTTCGTCTTTTTTGATAGAAAACATTGTGGACAATGAAGAAATTGCTTGATACAAGCAATTTCTTCATTTTTCACAATGTTTTCCAAAGTTTTTTTCTTGAGGGGCGTAAAAAGGAGGGATTGAGTTGGAATGGGTTAAGTACTTTAATCATAAAACAAAGATGTCAAAAAAATGTCAAAGTCTTTGCAGTTAGACTTCTCCGAAAACTGTTGAGTTTAAACGATAAAGAGAAAATGCAAGGCTACATTAATTCCATTTTCAAAAACAGTTTCAACTTGGTCGATCATATTCGTAAATCTAAGAGACACATTTTCTCAGTGCTAAAAACCAAAATACTATCTATAAAGATGAAATCTAAAGGAAAATTTAATTTTCTTCCCAACAATACCACCTGAGTTCACAGAAATTCGATATAGAACAGGATGATATGCTTCTCTAGCAGGCAGTTTGTCATTATTTTACTGAAAATTGCCCTTGCTTTAACCCTTTGCCACTCAGTAAGAATTTTTGACTGGTCCAAATTGAAAGGAATTGAATGGAACAATGTAATTTCGGTTAGATTTTAAACATCTTTATCATGTTGGGTATAAACATTGTTGAAAAAGAAGAATTTACTAGTGACAAGCATTTTCTTCTTTTTACACAATGTTTTCAAAAACTTTTTTCTTGATGTGCATACATAAGCGGGTTGTGTGGGAATGGGTTAATCGATGTTTCTCTTATATCTCTCGTCTAAGAATGCAGGGCAGCGTTTAGGTTAACCCGCTTAATATTACCAGTGTAATTTTATTCAACTTTGATTTATGTCAAGCATTTTCGTGGTTTGACGGCCGTAAATACAGCGTATTGGTTTAAAAGTTCAACATACATATACGGAATGATTTACATTGAAAAAGTTAAACACAAAGGATTGGAACGGAAGCGGAGCTGTAGTTTCGCTGTTTAGGTCACCAACCAACGATTTCTTTTTATTCAACCCTTACCTGTCCAATCCCTGGTTTTTACATCCATACGAATTTATTCTATTCCGACAATATTTACTTTCTTGCAAGTTTGCTACTTATCAAATTGAACCCACTTTTAGTTGTCGTTTGCAACCGCTTTCAAATTGGACCAGTTTAAAATTTAAAAAAAAAAACAGGTTAATGTTTCCTATCATACATTTTCAAATTTACGTTATCTGATATTGCGTTCGAAATACCTTAACCCATTACCACACAAGAAAATTGAGACCGTCTCAAATTGAAAAGAGTTGCAGACGACATTTCAAAGTTTGTGGAATTTTAGATCTTTTCAACTTTCTGGGTAGAAAAACAACGTGTAAAGTGGAGAAATGTCACCAGCAATTTCTTAATTTTACACAATGTTTTCTCAGTTGTTTTTCTTGAGGGGCGTTCAAAAGCGTCACCGTGTGGGAAAGGGTTAATAGCGATCGTTAATTGTGAGCAACAATCCGTCACTTCAATACCTTAGAATCGGCCAGTTCACTCAAAACCCAGAGAGATACTAAGAAAACATAAACGATGATTGTATGTTGATTTGTCAGTGAAAGTCCACAAACAAAGCTCCCAAGAAGAGTGATCTGAAAGTAGAACATGACAGTTTTGACAACAAAAAGTATAAGATTTACTTTTAAGGTATCTTAAAGAAATCATAACTTCATGGAAACACACACACAAAAAAAAAACACACACACACGGGAGATAAATAGTGTTTCGGAATGAGTTTCGTCACATCTTTGTTACTTCCCTTTTACAATTTTAAAATATCTCGGGAGGACTTTAGTAGACCGGTCGATCTTGACGCCAAACGAACGAGTTCATTATCTTTTACTAATTACCAGATAGAAAATTCAGACTGGTCAAATTTCAAAGGAGTTGCTGGTGATCGTCTTTTAATATAGAAAGCATTGTGGGAAATGAATAACTTGCTTATTTTTCTCAAGTTTTATTTTTCCTTGTGAGGCGTAAAAAAGCGTATTGTGTGGGAATGGGTTAACACAGAAATCAATACAATTGATCAATCTCTGGCCCCCCCACTTACTCCTTTGGCCAATCCCATTGACTCCGACAGGAAGCCCCGATTTGATTTGAACGGCGTTATTTTGCAAACTTTATGGCCAGAAGTATGTAGCAAAAAAGAATGGTTAGTCTAATCCCACTTGGTATACCAATTCCACAAAATGATACAAATGGCGGCCAATTGTCGGAGTTCAAATTTCAATTCCGGACTAAATGAATGATTTGATTGGTCGATATATTCCTTGATTGACAGTCACGATTGGTCAATTGTAAATAGTGTTTCTGATACATAAGGAACATTGTGTTATAGAACTTGTGATATAAAATCTTATTTTGGATAAGAGCCGTTTAACAGAATTAGGATAATTAATGAGACTGAAGGTCGAGTGAAATATTAAGTTTTTCCACAAAGCGAGAATCCAATACAATGTTATGTAATACTACTACATCATCATGTTCGATTTTTATATACAAACGAATTTGACATTTAAAGATAAAAGATTCTCAAGAAACTTGTCTTAACTCAACCTTTTTATTATCCTAATGACGTTTTTATTGGCACGACGATAATTTACCGGGAAAATGTATCCATGTAACCGTATCAGTATCAGTTCAACATATGGCTGATATGGAGTTTTGTTAGCGTGCAATCAATCTATCATATAAAGTCAGTCGGATTTGGTTTGTGAAGACCTCGTAGTCTTGATTCTAGATATTTTAGTTTGGTAATTCAAACTAGTAATAGGAAAAATCGACTAATTTCTACCGCTTACTTTTCGATGATATAAAGAGCGAAGAGTAGCCATAAATGACATCTGCTCCTGGGTTACGCAACTCTTATTGATTTACATTTACTTGACAGTTCGCAGGAGCCGTCATAGCGTAGTTGGTAGCGCATCAGACTCTCAATCTTCAATCATACGGTGGCATAGGTTCAATCCCCGGCGGCGGCACATATCATTTTTGAAATATGTCTCTCACCAATGGGATGATAATCGTAGACCTCAGTGGGATAAGTGGCTGGAGGCTAGGAAAGAATGTCATGGAATGGTGCGAGATATGCCAGGAATCCATTATAAGCAGCTCCAGCCGCTGCGATATGACTGAAAAATTGTTAAAAGCGACGTTAAACCCCATTCAAACAAAGTCAATCAAAGACAGTTTGTAAGGTAGATAATTATGCGAAATGGTATAAACTGAAGAAAAGTAAGGTCAACATGGCTTACGTATGACTTTATACGTAGACTAAGGCCGTTTTCGGCTGGTACTAACGTTTCTAGTATAGTACATGTAATCTGATCCACTCGATCAATTCTACGAATCAAAAGAGTTCAGGAAGGGTTAAAGGTTAAATGACTTCATTTGATAACTACTATACTTGTTCGACTGGAACATTAGTTAAAATGGTAGGAACTTCGTACCAGTCGAAAAAGGCCTAAATGATTTTTACATGTTAGTATGGTTTGGTATATTGACATTTAAGGTTTGTTTTAGTTTAACATTTTAAATGTGACTTGAGGACGCGAAAAAAATCGTTTCAATTGAAATTAAATCCTTTGTACAGCGTGATATACCTTTGATATATCATTTTTTCGCAGGGCAACAGCAACGTCATAACTAAAGCTTGGATAAGCTGTAGTTACGAGGTTTGGGTCGCCCACTGACAAATGTATTATTCTATTTCATACCGTTTTTCGCTTCTCTGCCGACGCCGTCTGGAATTCTACCATTAGGAACATAATTACGGACACAAACAGGTTGTTTAAACTAAAGACCTCTGTCTGAGAGGACCAAGTCCACGTGAGGCGTCCGAAGCTCCACAACACAGAACCTGTGATGGCAACTAGAAGTCTATCTGTATATCTGGAAACGAGGATACAAAAGAAAATTTTTTTGCATGATAAATAAAGCTTTTTAAGCTTACCCAAGACAACCCTTGCAATGACTAGGAGTATAATTAAAATGGAAAAATGGAACCATTATATATGAAATACCATTCATGGAAATAGGGGGAAAATTTATCTATAAATATATCTATCGATATTTATCGGTTAGATATATCAAAGGAGACTACTTTCACAATCTGTTTCAGAAATCTGCTTTCCTCTATTAAATACCCACTAACTAACTTGTATGTACCAAACATTAGAGCTAAATTTTTGAAGATTTTGTTTCAGTCATACATCGTTATGCCATATCGTCGCCGGGTATGCAAATATTTCTCATACTAATACTACCACTACAACCTTTCCTAGATTGATTGATTGAATGGGGTTTAACGCCACTTTTAACAGTATTTCAGTCAAATCGCGGCGGCTGGATAATCGTAAACCTAAGTGGGATAGCAGGTAGAGGCTAGGAAAGGATGTAGTGGAGGTACTGGTGTGAGAAATACCAGGAATAGATGCTCCAGCCGCCGCGATATGACTGAAATATTGTTAAAAGCGGCGTTAAACCACATTCAATCAATCAATCAACTAGCAATCAACTGACAGTTATTAAACACTGCAGGTAATTAATGGACCTCATGTATGATTCTTAAAATAAATCTTTGAGAAATGATATTGGTTCCAGCAGAGGTCAAACAGGGGTAGCTTCAAAAAAATAGTCGCATTGTAAGGCGGAGCGGTTGTTCCCGATTCAGAAAACCGTCAAACAGCGAAATGTTTAGACTCTAGTTAGCCTGCATTTAGACTCTAGTTAGCCTGCATTTAGACTCTAGTTAGCCTGCATTTAGACTTTAGTTAGCCTGCATTTAGACTCTAGTTAGCCTGCATTTAGGCTCTAGTTAGCCTGCATTTAGACTCTGGTTTGCCTGCATTTAGACTTTAGTTAGCCTGCATTTAGACTCTAGTTCGGCTGCATTTAGACTCTAGTTAGCCTGCATTTAGACTCTAGTTAGCCTGCATTTAGACTCTAGTTAGCCTGCATTTAGACTTTAGTTAGCCTGCATTTAGACTCTAGTTAGCCTGCTTTTAGACTCAAGTTAGCCTGCATTTAGACTCTAGTTCGCCTGCATTTAGACTCTAGTTCGCCTGCATTTAGACTCTAGTAAGCCGTCATTTAGACTCTAGTTAGCCTGCATTTAGACTCTAGTTAGCCTGCATTTAGACTCTAGTTAGCCTGCATTTAGACTCTAGTAAGCCTGCATTTAGACTCTAGTCAGCCTGCATTTTGACTCTATAGTTAGCCTGCATTTAGACTCTAGTTTGTCTGCATTTAGACTCTAGTTAGCCTGCATTTAGACTTTAGTTAGCCTGCATTTAGACTTTAGTTAGCCTGCAATTAGACTCTAGTTAGCCTGCATTTAGACTCTAGTTAGCCTGCATATTCAAAGCAATATGTCGATACTGTTTGCGATACTGTTTGCGCTTTCCAAGGGTCCACATTCGTTTAACCCATTCCCACACTCCCTCCTTTTCACGTCCTCCAAGGAAAAAGCTTTTGAAAACATTGTGGAAAATGAAGAAATTGCTTGTGACAAGCAATTTCTTCACTATCCACAACGTTATCTGTCCTAAAAGACAGATGTTTAAAATTTCATCAACTTGAAATTGTCGTCTGCAACTTTTTTTTCAATTCGGAGTAGTAGTCTAAAATTTCCTTATGTGAGAATGGGTTCATGTGAAGCATGTATCAAATATGAAAGAATACTTGAAGATGGTAAATGCCAGCACGGTCGACGTGGTCCCAGCTAACAAGGCTGTCAGCACGTTGGTACGCCAGGCAACCGGTCCAAATGGAACCAATTTGATGGCGAGCCATGACAACAGAGTAAACAATGGATAACCAGGCGGATGGGCTACCTGAAAACGGAATCAAAACAATATACATGTACTTCGCAATCACAACCAGTCACTTGCCCTTCGCGCTGTGTTTAATATAGAATGTATGTGGCAAAAAGGACAAGCACCTGTGGACCTCCCTCACCATTATCTCTGAACTGCTCAAAGTAGCCTGCCAGTTATTATTCTGGTTATGATAAAATCCAGCGGTATACATGTACCAGCTAGTCATATTCGGGTCATTCTCATTTTCGGTTAATCCATGGTTAAACCTGGTTTTCGAAATAGACTGCTGGATGACTTACAACTGTGGCTAGCTCAGTATATTAAGACAAATGAAGCACGGAAGCAACGATATTTATCTTGAAAATATTTATATTTTAATGTTCTAGGTTTTTTCTCTTGAATTCAAAGCTTGGCGCTACATTCACCTGAAAATCTTGTTGATTTTTATCTATAAAATATTGTTATTACCAAGTCAAAAATTAGAAAAAGTAAAACTCTCCTTCAGGAGGATAAAAATAAGTTCTTTTAAACCATTACCACACTGAAAATCTTTATGCTGATCAAAATACAAGGAAGCCACAGCTGACAATTCAAAATTGTTGGATTTTTATTATTATTATTTTATGTTATTTTCATTTTTTTAACAAAATATGGTTGATAATAAATTCAAAGCTTTTTTGGGGGGGATGGGGGAGGGGGCGCATAGAAAAGCAAAGCGGAATCATGTGCGAATGGTATGAAGATGCATATCATCTTAGACATTATAATGGTACTTACACCAAGTTCGTGGGCCGCTTGAATGAGCTCTCCTGTAAAAAAGGGGGAAAGCAAAATTAACTGTATGAACAAAAAACGATACATCGTAAAATTGTACCTAAACCTAAATTTTATAAGAGACAAAAGCTCTTCAAACAACTACATGTAACGCGAGAAGTTCCAACAAAGTAAGCTTGCAAATCTCGGGCCGAACTTAATTCCTTTGATTTTACCTTCGCATTTCACCTAACGGGTCTATTTTCGACCGGCGTGACTTGTACTTCAGGAAAAAGGTAATGAGTGTACTCTAAAAAGACAAAGGCAATACTTACGCTAGAAACCCATTGACATCAATTTAATTATAACTCGTTAACCAAAAAAATCTAGGATTTTAGTCATACATTTATTTGAAAAACGACCGAATCCAGCACAGGTCAACTAGGATAGACGATAACCAAAAGTAAATGTGACCTGTCAAGCCAACCTTGACTGCTAAGAATCTTCTTGAAATTAATATCTAAAAAAAAAAACAGTTCGAATCCAGAATATATCAATCTAGAAAAAGAATAATTAAGTTATATTGAGGTAAAAGACGGTGAATATACGAAGAGTTAAAAAGCTCGACCTTGTTTGAATGTTGTATGGGCTGACTAAGGAAGATAATTGACGGATCGCTTGTGTCGACCAATCAAACCATTCATTTAGACCGGAAAATGACATTGACCGATATTTATCTGAAGCATATGTTGTTTGAATGGAGACTGAAACGTCGTAGCTACAGATAAGGTCGCAAACCAATCATTTTATTTTATCTATTAATTTATTTTCTCTCTCTCTTGATGCTAAGTTTTGCAACTAACACCGTTTAGTGGACGCTGAGTTGGAAAGGCCAGCGGTTCGTTGGTTTTCGAGTTATTCTGAATGTCCCTTCACACAGTTATTCACACATGTATACGTTAATAGATTAACCCGCACCACGCACTACTTCTTTTTCACGCCCCCCAAAAAATTCGTTCTGGAAAACATTGTATAAAATAAAGAAATTGCTTGTGTCAAGCAATTTCTTCAATATCTACAATGTTTTCTATTCAAAAGGACGTAAAGAAAATCAAATTCCATCAACTTGAAATTGTCCTCTACAGCTTCTTTCAATTTGAACTAGTCTAAAAAATTGTTGTGTGGTTGTGAGTTAATATAGTTTGAAATGGGTTTTACAGTGCAAGGAACCTCGGTTTAAAGTCCCTAAAGAGCTGACTGGGGTTAAAGTCGTGCAAATAACAAATACGTGAACGTCAACACCTTTTGATTTCTTTTTAATTTATATATGTATTTATATTTGAGTATGTCCAAGATGATACTGATTGTAAGCCTTTGATTTGCAAACTTCCGAATGATTTAATTTGAAACTATTTCGTACTAATCAGACTCGGAATTCTGGTATACATAGTAATGTTACTTTTATTTACCCTGTATTTTGTTAGGTTATTCGTGCCTTAAACCAATCTGATATAAATTGTGCAATAATAAAATTCTATTCTAGTCTTTTCCTAAGACACGAAGTTGACGAAAATACCTCGGCTCTGTCTTAAAAACAGCCGTAAACAAGAACTGAATAACAGAAACAACAAAATCAAAGTACTGAAAGTACTGTAAGCTAGCAAAGCATTGCTTTGTAAAGTAATCTTTTTGCCTTTGTTGGGCAGGAAACATTGTGGATGCGGAAGAATTTGCTAGTTACAAGCAATTACTTAATTGTCCACAATGTTTTCCATAGTCTTTCTTATTTATTTTTAATAAAGTTAATTTATGTGGCCAGTCATTTTGAACACAATATGCTCGAGTGAGCTAATATTACCTAGGAGATGAACTTGCAGGCAGAGTTTGCAATAATCCTGAAATACACAAGAACCTCTTTTTGGCGTAGACATCCAATGTATTTAGTGGTTAAGCCTCCAGTGGCAGATTGCCCTCAATGAACCACAAAATTTTGTCTGTTAACTTAATCTATCAAAGCTGACGCTTTGCTAGCTAAAACCACAATTATGCAAAATCTAGATGTAGAAAAGAACCTTACCGGAGTCTCCCCCGGGTATTGACGGGTAAATTGTATAAACGTAGACCGAAGTCACACCAATCCCATACGCAAGGAGTACAGAATTCGGTTCCATTTTACCAGACAACTTCATCTTAATCTAAAATAGACAAGAACTTGGATTCGGTGTCCTTATAAAGTAGAAATGCTTTCGATTCAGTTGTTCTTATCGATCAATGCACTGTGTCCAATGCTTTGGTCCATGTCACAATCAAAGTCAGACAGTATTTTTTGTCATATTTCAAACTCCTCGAAACTACAGTTTGATTCAAAGATAATTTATGAGTCATTTGTTTCTTTTTGTTTGTTTATGTTTTTGTTGTTGTTTTTTTAAAAAAGAAAAGCTAACGTATTATACTTTCAGATTCTTGACAACCGTCATAGTGTCTTTGCCGATCTCTAAGAGGTTCAAAATTTTACTGTTTTTCAAAGTTTAAGACTTGCCAAATTCAAAGGGGTGGCAGACGACACTATACGATGAGTACAATTGAAAAAGAAGTCACCCTATGTGATAGAAAATATTGTTAGAAAAGAAGAAAAGATTGATTGATTGATTGATTGATTGATTGATTGATTGATTGATTGATTGGGGTTTAACGCCGCTTTTAACAGTATTTTAGGCATATCGCGGCGACTGTAGCAACTAACAATGGATTCCTGGTATTTCTCACACCAGTACTAGGCCTACTACTACATCCTTTCCTAGCCTCCAGCTGTTATCCCACTTAATTTTACGGTTATCCACCCATTGTTGAGAGACAAATGTCGGAAAGAATATGTGCCGCCGCCGGGGATCGAACCCATGACATCCAACGATTATAGATTAGACGAAGAAATAACTTGTGTTCCAAGTTTGTCGAAACAAATGACGATCGTTGGCCCCGTCCGTTGACTCTGATGACCACGCCTACTGACTCCGAGAGGAAGTTCCGGTTAGATGTTTAAAGGCGTTATTTTCCAAAATTCATGGCTAGTAACATGTGAAAAAAGTAAAATGGTCATTTAGCGACCTAAACGTCATAACTATAGCTTATTAAAGCTGTAGTTGTGTAGTTTGATTCGCCAAATCAACTTAATGTTTCTCAAAAAAAAAAAAAATCGGACAATGTTGGAGTTAAAAGTTAGCTTCCGGTCCAAATGGAAGATTTGATTGGTCGATTGATTTTTTGATTGGCAGTCGCGATCAGTCCATTCTTGACATCGTCTTCTCATCACTGAACGCTTACTATGATCAGACTGATAACGAAGAATAGCTAGTTCTGCACAACTATGCCAGATGATGATTCTAGAAACTAGATTTAAATACACGTAATTGAACAGTAGCAGCTGTCAATCAAGGGATAAACCGACAGATGAAATCATTTATTCAGCCCGGATCTGAACTTTCAACTCCAAACATTGGTCGTCATTTTTTGTTAACCTTTATTGTTGGTTTGGCGACTTAAACGTCGTACTATAGCTAATTCAAGATGTAGTTACGACGTTCGGGTCATCAGTCAACCATTTTACATTTTTGTTACACGCTACTGGTCTTAAATTTTGCAAAAATAACACCGTTAAAAATCGAAGCGGAACTTCTTGTAGGAGTAAATGGGCGCGGCCTATCGAGTTAATGGGCGGGGCAAACGATTGGTCAATTACATACAAGAGAATGTTGGTATGATTCTTGTCGATCTTCTTCAAAAAGATTCTAACAACAATTTTATGACCTTCAGCCAGTAAGGCTCTATAAGCTGACTGAAATCTCTAGATAGAGCAGTTTTCTTTGAAAGTGTAGCTCTGTGCTTGTTATGTATAAAACCTACCTACCTCTATACTACACCACCCAGTCCTCAATAAAATACAACGATAAATGATCATACACACTACATGAACTATACCCGTGGAATCAATCGATCAGAGGCCATGAATAGATAATGGCTGCATAGATATTCAATGGGTTGCTTTTTTGTTCGATTGGATGTAATGTTATGTATTGTAAAATATTCATACGGGTGAAATTGATAATCGATATTTAACAATGCAGTTTCAGGGTCGCGCAAGAATATCAAATGATAATCAATACATGTAGTTTGTAATGCATTTTTAGGGGACGCTAAGATTTTTGATTTCACAATATATAAATGGACAAGTTAAAGTCAATTTTGTCTATGCCTGTATACCTTGACCCCTCGTTATACTTTGTGCATCTTTAGTAAGTTGAATAGGTAAGTATATTGGAAAACTTTCAGTTGTGTACTTGGGCTCGACGAGGCTTCTTGTTTTAGGCTCGAGCCGCGAATTTGTTACGGGCGAGATGTCATGAATCGCTGGTTCAAATTCAAGAGAAACATGTGTTTCGGTTCGGTATGCTTTAAACTTGACATTTCAGAGCTCAAGCATGATGCTAGTTATACACTGGTAACGAATTTAACCCAATACCAAACGATAAAGAATTCTAGAATTGTCCAAATTGAAAGAAGTTGCAGATTACACTTTTTAGTAGCTAGAATTTAAAAGAAAATATCTTTTGAGGAAGATAACACTTTCCATAATATTTTCCAAGCCTTTATATTTAGGGACTTAAAAGTGTGATTAAGCGGGAATGGGTTAAAGAGAGAACTTGTAAATGAAATTGGCATACACATGGCGTTTTCCACCCTCTCTTACTCTAGGCTTAAGTTATTAACTTAATCTCCATGAAAGTCTACGTATTTGATCGACAGTGTGTAACGAGGATGGGCTTTTTAATTTTTAACAATGTGCACTCGATAAAGAGCCCGATCAGCCTGCGCATCCACGAAGTCCGATTGTATTCTGTAACAAGCGTTCGTAGCAACTTAATCAATTTTTAGACGTGTTTTCTTCTACGATTATTCAGCGATTATTTTAAGCCTTGTCAAGCTGAACCTAAAATATTTCTGTTTTCTCAGGAGGTATAGCCAAAGATCAGCCTGCACATATGTGCAGTCTGATCTTAGTCTACACCACATGTATATCTCTTTTAAGCAAGAGATGATTATTAGGTTAAATTCCAAAATAATTTTAAACCTACTATTTGTATTTTCAGTTCTGTCAACCCTTTGATTTTAAAGCAACATTGTACAGAATTTATTCAGCATGACAAGAGTTAAATGCTTTGTGTGGATACCCAGGCTGCTCTTTTTCTTCGATGTTTGCACCTGTTAATTTGTTGAAAATATCTTACACTCAAATATTGTTGAATGCGTCAGTATACACCAACCTCGCCAAAATACTAATCATTAAATAACATATCAAACCTAGCACAGGTCAATCAAGGTTTAAATATTTCACAAATTTCAAATAAAAGTACGGAATTCCCCCCCCCCCCTTCCCACCCAACCGATCCTGGTTTTGGGGGTTTCCGTACTTTTTAGACTGCCCCTTTTTGTTTGACGAGTAAGTAATACTAGATTATTCATCGTCACGTTAAAAAAATCATCATTCAAAGGGCAAATAATAACACGTACTTTTATCCAGAAGAGAGATTTACCCATTTCCAGACGAAAAAAAAATTAAGACTTGTTCAAATTGAAAGAAGTTTGCAGCCGATAATTTAAAGTTAGCGCTAACTTTAAGAAATGTGTATCTTTCTGGGAAATTTAGATAGAAGTGTTTGATTCAAGCAATTTCTTCATTTCCCCAATGTTCTCTAGAGCTTCATTTTCTCCGGGGTTTTACAAAGGTTCACTTTCCTCAATGTTATCCTAAGTTTCATTTTTCCAAAATGTTTTACCAAGGCTTTTTTTCCATAGAGGTGGGATTGTTTGGGAATGTCTGAAATATTAAACATAGCGTGTTAAGTAATTTATTTAAACCTTATCTCGATGTTTAAAGCAAAATTAACTAATCTTGGGATAAGGTCGGAAAAGTTGCACTCAAAAAGGAAATTTGAACATATTATAACAACTTGAAAGTATAGCCTTTAAACATGGACACAATTCTTGCTTGGTCTAAATTCGATTAGTTTGCAGAAGACAACTTGAACAAGATCCAAGTCTAAAAAACAACAAAGGGTATTAACTAAAAAAACACGGCAGAGTTATGGTTCTGGTGATTTGTACTTCCCTTTTGTAAGATCTATCCACACATACATTGATATCCTACGGACAAAATTCAAGTCTGTTAAAAACAAAGGGCAATGACTAAAAAAAAAAAAGAACACTATAGCTATTATCTTGTGTATTGCATGCACTCCGTAGTTATGCAATGGATAAAATTGCCAAGTTTCAGGTCAATCAGACATAAGGTTCAAGAGTTTTACCCCAGACAAAAACTAGACACCGATCGGCCAACCGCCCAACCGGAGGCCCGGTCATGGGTGATGCCATAATACGTTCCGTCTTCCTTTTCATTTTTTGTCCTAGGTTTCGCCAGGGGTAATTAAGGATTCTGTGATAATGAATTAATCCTTTTCTTGTTTAATCCCTGGTTTTTACATCCCTGTGTTTTTATACTAGAGAAAAGATTGTGGGAATATTTTTACAACATTTTTTCTCCTCTATTTCAAATAAAATCGAATCTAAATTGTTGTCTACAAAACCTTTGAATTTTGACGGGTCCAATCGCGGCCGCCAATCAAATAATCATTCGCCCAATAGAATAATTCATTTAAAAAAAGAAGTTCAGTTTGACCTCCAACATTGGCCGCCATTTTAGTGAATCATTTTTGTTGGTTTGGAGACATAAACGTCGTAACAACAGCTTATTCAAGCTATAGTTACGACGTTTAGGTTTCCAACTAGCTAGTCTTCTTTTTATAACATGCTACTGGACATTAACTTTGCAAAATAACGCCGTCGAAAATAGATTCGGAACTTTCTATCGGAGTCAACTGGCGGGGCAAAATAAGTCAGTGGGCGGGGCCAACTATTGGTCATTTTTGTATACAGTAACGTGTACAGGAGCCCGACAAGCTATTGGTCAGTTTTGCATACAGTAACGTGTACAGGAGCCCGACAAGACCCAGCTTTGACATTGGGGCTTCTTGATAGATATTCATTTTCCGTCAATTTGATACGAAGTCGACAAAAGAAATACATTGTACATTCTCAAGAAAAGAAAAGGAAGTTTTATGACGGTAGCTAAAAAAGACAAGATATAATTTCGTCATGGGGCTACCAAGTTGTCGTAAGTACAGCTTTATTCAAGCTGTACTTACGCCATTTTGTTGTCGCATAAAGACGTATAGTTTCAAATCTTAACGATTCAGACATGATTAAACAACTTTTATCTATAAATGAGCCCTACACTTTTACCAGATGACAGAAGTTTAAGCTAGTCAACATTGAAAGAAGCGGTAGGAGAGAATTCAGTAGTCATTTACATATACATTTTTAAAGGGTCAAATAGGATAAAATACACTGTGGTAACACGAGAGTTTTCTTGTTACAAACAATTTCTCCTTTTCGAAACCTTTGTCGACGATGAATCAAATAAGATTGTGTGAGAGTGGGTAAATTGGTTAGATAAACGAACAACTCAATGATTCTTCAACAGGAGGGACTTGTAAATGCGAGAATCTAATTTCTGATAGGACAAACATGTTGACAGCGCCTTTGTGTGGACTTCAATGGAGCTGAAGTAGGTTGTAACATCTTATTTAACATGGAAGCGGAGGGGCCTACAATGTGTAAGTATATGTTTTAACTCGTAATTCTTCATAACAACTGACATACCATCTGTTGAATCTGAAGTTTTATATGATATCTGCGCCTAGCCACGGTTTTCGAAAATTTGCTCATTACAAGAAAATTTTCTAATTTGTCTCAACTATGGCAAAATTCATTTCAGTGTATCTAAAGCGGAATTAAATTGAATTTGATTAATTCCCATACAATGACGTTTTTTGACGCCCCTGAAGCAAAACGATCTGGAAAACATTGTGTAAAATGAAGAAATTGCTTCAATTTTTTTTTTTCATTTTTACACAATGTTTTCAACCCAGAAAGTTGAAAAAATCTTAAATTTCATACATTTCAAATTGTTTTCTTCAACTCCTTTCAATTAGGACCAGTCTAAAATTGTGCTGTCTCGTTATGGGTTGAAACAACTATTTTCTCTTTTTAGGCGGAGGGGTGCATTCGATTGGTAAGCAAAAAAAATGTTTGTATATAAGATTATAATATTCTTCTGATGTGCAGTCCTGCTGGGTAAACATTCGAGCAGAAATGAGTTTTAGTTTCGAGAAATACCATAGCATCGTTGCTATCGTTGGGCTACCAAATGTCGTTACCTAACTTTGAATTTGCTGGAGTTACCTCGCCTTTCAACATGCCAATACATTAATGGAAGATGTTCAATGAGTGGTCATTAAATACGGCATTACCAAACGTGTCATATATAAACAGACGAAAATAACCGAGTTTGTATCTATTTTAGTTTACGAATTTCATTAATTCGGCATTTATGAACACGAATTTTGATTCGGCATTCATGAGCACGATTTTGTATTCTATTTACATGGCATGAAATTGTGCGATAAGTCGATTATATTCTTGGATTTCTATCTTTTAAAAATATTTCGAGGACCATAACAGCGATTTTAAATGACATCATTACATGCATTATGACGTCATTTAAAAAACGCGTTTCAGCTCATTTGCATAGTTATTACACTAGTGTCTTATCACACTTGAAGTATAAAAAACCCCACAGGTTTGTTTGATTCCCATGCCGTCGGTCATGTTATACAAGAATTTCAATCTTGATTTTGAGTCATAGATAGAAGTGACGTCAGGCACCTTTTGCCAAAGAATATGAAAAAGGATAGTGTATGAAAGCATTGTGAAAATTGTGGTTACAATGTTTTTTTCATTATCTGATCTTCTTTGACTCTTACAGTTTCTGCATTTTCCGCAGTATTGTCTACCTAGTAAATCTAAAAAAAATATGTTAAGAAGAATGCACTTTTTAATCGACCTTATATCGGAATTCCTCGGGTTAACTTCATATCATTCCGTAACCCTTTGAATTGCTAACGGAAACAATTGACCTTACAGCCCCTATTACAACCCCTACAAATGTAGTGTTCGGCGATCCCTAAGCGTCATGTTTTTTGGGTTTTTTTTCGGGGAATCCGAAACTTCTTTGAATTTGGACGATGTCTGTTTTAGGTTCAAACATGCTGATCACCATATTTGACTAGTTCTTTCTATTAATAGAATAATCTTTTCCTAAAATATGCATTTTTCATTTCAATCTTAATTTTTCCTTTCGAAATATTGCAATATGGCAAAGCTTTATAAAACAAAAACAGTCCCATCATAAAGTGCAGCAATACCGCAATGTGTAATAACATCATATCAAATCATTCCCATCATCAAATCCTCTTTATTTTCTTTATTCTTATTTTCTTTATATGTCCTCTTCCTCATCCATGGGTGTCGCTATACATTTTCTAGATAAATTCGGTTTTTAGCAGAAAGTCAAGATATATTAGGTAAAACTACCAAATGTAATAACTTTTATGTGTATCAAGCAATCTTAGTATTTAAAATTTCAGCTGATGTTCGGCATCGCAAGTTGGAAAACTCTACTACCTATGGATCGGTCACGTTGGAGGAGCCAGTCAGGCTGAAAAGGGAACTTGGGCTTGTTGGAGGGATTTCCTTAATTGTTGGCACAATAGTGGGTAATTGTACTGCTAATAACACAGAAGGCGGCGAAAACTTTTCATGAAAATTAATGATTTTAAGTATCAAATAATATTTGTGTGGTAACTTTGTTGCACTTCCCGCTAATATCTTATTCTATTTGGTTGGCGCAACACTGTCACAAGTGTTGTTTAAGTACCTATAGGCAATTATGGCACTGCTGCATTAAGACAAAGTTTCCACCCAGAGACCAAAAAAAGAGTATTACAAATTGTGTAAAAGTTCTTGGCGTTTAAAGTCTCTATGGTTCTCGTAGGGACAAAATGTTCGACCAAAAGGAATCGTGAAATCTTCGTTAAAAATGTTTACAGGTCAGAATTCATTTTCGTTTTATATTCGACAAAGCTTTTCGTTGCGATCTTGGGACCTATTCTGAAATTAAAGAGGGGGGGCGTGTCTGAAAAAAGTTTTAAAGAAGATTTCAGGAATCCTTTTTGTGAGAAAATGAGAGCCGTAGAGCTTTTATGTAGGAGGCTTACACTAGATTTTCACAAATATTTAACTTTATATTCCCTCTTTTCAAAGCAGCGTATCTTCGACCATCTATGAGACACAATGTCATGTAAGCGTGCTTTTTCATAGGGTGAAGAATATCTTGATACCGGGTCCAGAGATTTCATTCGATATCAAAAGAAGGCTATTAGGCATCATTTCCAAATATATTTTAGCCATTCTAAAGTTTTGTAACTGTTGTTATTTTCAAACCTGTAACAGTTTTTCTAGTTTAAGAACTTTATGTGAAACAAGATTAATATTTGAGAAATAAGCTGTAGGCCACCATTAAATTATTGATTTGATAGAAAAAACATACCTTGGGTATTGCATTTAAAATAGGATTGCCAAACACCATGTACTTGTTTGTTCGTGTGTTCGAATAATGCATAAGTCGATAAGATTTATAATTATTACAAAAATAATCGTCTTTGCATGTTAAAGCCTATACAATCCAAACAAACTCATCCATGTCTAAAGTTGTATGACAAAGACCTCGTGATTTATTTGCGTTTAAATGTTCGTTTGCAGGTTCGGGTATCTTCATTTCACCGAAAGGTGTGTTACAGATGACTGGATCTGTTGGTCTGTCGCTCATTGTATGGACGGGAAGTGGACTTCTGGCGTTACTAGGTAAAATATTTTTAGTGTAATGCAATGAGCAATTGTGGTTTATGTGTAAATCAATGGTAGTGACAATAATGTTAATTAACATTATCATTATTTTCATGAGTTCTGAGTTTGTAAGGATCCGACGTGTGCCTATCAACCTTCACAGAATGAAGTAATTTTTTTGTAGAATTATCAGTAGAAATGTATGTAAGATACAAATTCGCATAGGATCATCTCGAAACTTAAATGATTCAAATAAAAGCCTGTACAAGTTATAACTTGCAAACAGAGTGCAGAGTGCGATAAATACGTACTCTCATTCTTCGAAAGCATCTTCTATAAAACCTTAGGTTTACAACAATTGGAAAATGTACATGTTTATTGCAATATTTGCAGCTGGTACTGACAGAGCCGTTTATAAATCGGAAATGCCGAAACAAAACTTTTCTAAAAGAGCCAATGGCTCTACCTTATAAGTTCTTTGTGATTAATTCAAAATGTATACTCATTTCTCCTAGGTGCAGTTTGCTATTCAGAACTTGGGACCCTGGTGAAGAAATCTGGGGGAGATTATGCCTATATCATGGAGGCCCTGGGTCCTATACCTGCATTTCTTTATGTATGGACATCTGTTACAGTTGTCCGAACATCATCAATTGCAATCGTCAGCCTAACTTTCGCCGAGTACTTAGTTGATTTGTTTCCTATATGTGGATACGCAGAACAGATAGTGAAAGTTACAGCAGCAGTTGTGATAGGTTCGTCTTCCTTGTTTTGATTATGCTCGCGTATTTTAAAATATATACTGTTTTTTGTTTGTTTGTTTGTTTGTTTGGTTGGTTGGTTGGTTGGTTGGTTGGTTTTTGTTTGTTTTTTGTTTTGTTCTGTTTTTTTGTTGTTTGATTTTTTTTTTTTTTTTTTTTTTTTTAAATTCAACTTATCTGATCTTTGAAATTGTCCAAGATAATTTTAGATTTGTTCTTTTTTTCCATGGTCGGTTTCACCCTTTACTGTTTTGTAGTTGCTGTTTTCAAAATTAATGAAAGGTGTGGCTGACGATTTTATAGAGTCAATGCAATTCAAAGGGTAACCATCCTATATGATAGAAAATGTTGTGGGAAATCAAGAAATTGCTCCTAACAAACGAATTCTTCTTTTTCCACGTTTTCTCAAGTATTAAATTACAGAAAGGTAAAAATCAGGGATTGCACGGGAAAGAATGAAGTTTAGAAGTAAATTATCATTGGAATTAATAGAGACATTGATAAAGCCATGTGTTCACTCAAAACTGCACGATTTTAATGACATTATCAGTTGGTTTTCTGATAAGTTTCAGAGTTACAAAATGCAATAAAAGGACTTAAAGCGACCCGTTCAGTAAAGGGCTCGTAATATATTCTGCTGTAGCCTCCCAATACCAAGTGGACGTTACAAAGGCAATCGTTCTATGCATCTTGAAAAGCTATTAGAATAAATCGTTTCTGTTGGGCATGTTATTAATACCAACAGTTGTAATTTCCGTTCTCGGCTCTCACCTTCTAAAAATTTGACTTGCTACGCTTCGCTAATGTTGACACGGGCTTATCCAAATGGTTCAATTAAACTTGACGACTTTGATACCAGTAGGAGTAAAGTATAGAAAATAAGGACTTAGTTTCTCCGTTTATTGTTTCGAATCAACATTTTGATCACATCAAAAAGCTTCTCTTACCACGAAAAGACACACACACACACGCAGCGCTACAAACTCATTGATGTATGAATTACTCTAGCGATCAGAGAAATTTGTAAAATATTTGGCAACTGAAGGAAGAAATAGTGCTGAGCATATGTTTGATGAGTGGCTGAAAGGCTTATGCTTTGTCTTTGGGAAACGGCGATTTCATTTAATCATAATTATCAAAATTCTGGCAAGATAAAAAAGATTGAAACCTAACAGCATTCTTGTTTCAATGATATTTTAAACAGTGCTATATATTGGCCGTTATACAAAGTTATCAGACGAAATAAACAGTTTAATTTCTTTGACTGTCGTCTAATCAACATGTGATATATTTTATATATATCTATATACATATATATGTTTCAGTTGCCCTTATGCTCAGTAACTGCTACAGTGTTAAACTAGCAAACCATGTACAGATCGTCTTTACCTTTGCCAAACTTCTAGCCCTGGGAATTATAATAGTCGGTGGTATTATACGACTGGCGCAAGGTATATTGTGTTTAACATTTTTCATTCGATGAAACATTGAAGAATATATCATATGTGCAAAAAATCAAATTTCTATAGTACTATAACTTTTTTTGTAAATTGACATAGGCTTATCAAAAGGAGTCATAAGAACTATTGATGAAATTACGAAACACAAACTGTACCATGATGTATACGTTTTTCTAATATATCCGTAAATCCAATATAGGATTTGAAATAAGTTGAAGATATAAGAATCGGAGAGAAAACTGTTGTGCATAATATGACGTGTGGCTGCTTTAGAAAATAGGAAATTAATGTGGTGCATTGCAAATATACTCCAAAATCTCTGTATATGATTAGAATTAAAGTACCACGCTGAGTTGCCGGATATCTACATTCAGACTATCGGATTTCAGGATATACTAGTCAATTCCAAGACAGTTTCAAGGGCTCTACTACGTCTCCCTCTACAATAGCTCTAGCGTTTTATCAAGCCTTGTGGGCTTATGACGGGTGGTAAGAATTTAACAACCTACATTTGAATGGAATCAAAATATTTTTGCTTGGTTTCATACTTATTCTCAAAAACTGTTTTAGTTTACATTACTTTTTAAACTTTTTAGCGGTTTTTTTAGGAAAAACCGGTATTTCATATCGATCAACCGGAAACAAGTTCTCACGCATTTCAGCTCATTTCCACGCATTCTCATAAACTTGAAGTGAAAATCTATGTGATCGCCTCCATCTTGTTTCATCGTTTATGAAGAAAATAACTTACTTGCTGAATGCAAACAGCATCCTTTTAGTCATGAATATTATGAATATCCCGGAAAATGGTTTAAAACTTTGACTTAATATATCCAAGGTATAAATTGTCTAATGAATTGTCAAAATGAGAGAAATAATTTCCCCGCGTTTCAAGATAGAATCTAGGTCAGTGGTTAGTAGAGTAAACGAATACATGTAAACTGTCTGCTGGTGTTTTGACCTGGCAGGGCTGAGCAAATTTACACCCCGTATACACAGTATACAGTCCTACACTTAAGTGACTTCCAGCCAGAAATTTCCTGGAGAAAGTAACTGTAAATGAATTTTCTGCGGTCAGTTAAATATGCAAACTGACCCTCAAATCACCCCCAGGACACCAGATTGGTATGTTTACTGATAAGCCCAAGATGTATTTTGAGTAACTTGAGTATTAACTTTGTAATGGTGATAAATCCAATTCTCGATCATGAGAGGCTTTTATCAGTCTAACTACATTCTAAATGAAACATTTACTCTGTACATATCAGCAATTCCATATTAAATCATTATCACAAAATTTGCCCTTAGGACAAACTTAAGAATATGAGCTTAGAAAAGTAGAGTTGAAAAAGAAGCAATTTCTCATTTTCAAACAATGTTTCTTACATAAATGACATTTTTCAATTCGAAGTTGGTAGTTTTAGCTCACCTGAGCACAAAATGTGTTCTTTGTGAGCTTTTGTGATCGGTCATCGTCCGGCATCCGTCTGTCTGTATGTCCGTTCATAATTACAAAAATTCTACTACTCCTAAACTATCATGGAATTTTAACTAAATTACACAGAAATGATCCTTAGGTCATGCTCTTTCAAAATACCTCAAAAAATTGATATCCATGTAAAACTGTCCGTTGCTATGGCAACCAAGTGAAAAAACTTAAAAAGTCTTCTCTTCCCAAGCCATAAGGCCAAGAGCTTTGAAATTTGATAGAAATTATTATCTATTGACCCTCTCCCTAAATACTTCAAAGAATTAACGAATCTTGAAAAATAGCCCTTTTCTTTGCAATCCCTGATTTACATAAAAATTAAGAAAGAACTCTTTGAAAACCCTTCTCTCGAAAAGCATAAGGCCTAAAGGTTAGATATTTGGTATAAATCATTATCTTTTGATCCCTCTTCAAAGAATAACCGTATCTTGAAAATAAGCCCTTTTCTTTGCAATCCCTGATTTTACAGGAAATCTTTGAAAACCTTTTTCTCCCAAGCCATGTGACCAAAAACTTTGATATTTGGTATAAATCTTCATCTTTTGGCCCTCTATCAAAATACTTTATAGAATTACCATATCTTTAAATTTAGTCCATTTCTGTGCATTCCCTAAAACACATAGAAATGAAGAAGGAAATCTTTGAAAGTCTTTTTTTCTCAAACCATAAGGCCAAAGCATAGACACTTTGTATAAATCATCATCTTGACCTTCTACCGAAATACTTGGAAGAATTGACTTCCTCTGAATATTAGCCCTTTTCTAAATGATCCTGTTTTTACATATGAATAAAGAAGGACATCTTTGAAAATCCTCTTCTACAAAGCTATAAGGCCTAGATGTGTATTATCTAGTGTATATCAAAACCCTTTGAACCGCTACCAAAAATCTTCATAGAATAATCGTATCTTAAAAGTGAACCCATTTTTGTGTGATCACTGCTTTTACATAAAAAGAAAATCGTCTTCTTAAAAACCATAAGCCCCAGAGCTTTAATATTGGGCATATATCAGAACCTATTGATCCTTCACCAAATTACTTCATAAAATTACCGTATTCTGAAAATAGCCTTTTTCTGTGCAATTCCTGATCTTAGAAAGGAACATATCTTTGAAAATCTTCTTCATCTAAACCATAATTCATAGGGCTTTGATATTTGGTATGTATTAATGCCTATTGACCCTTCATCAAATTACTTCAAAGAATTACCATACTCTGGAAATCAGTGCTATTTGGTGGGATATTCAATATACTTAATATTAAAGGAGGAAATCTTCTTCCCCAAAATGAATAGGCAGAGGGCTTTGATCTTTTGTACATATCATAAAACCTTGAGCCATCATACTCAGGGGAGCGATATAGGACCCTCAAGGTCCTTTTTAGCTCACCTGAGCACGTAGTGCTCAAGTGAGCTATTGTGATCCCCTTTTGTCCGGCGTCCGTGCGGCGTCCGTCGTGCGTCGTCCGTCAACAATTTCTTTAAACGACATCTCCTCCCAAACCACTGGGCCAATTTGAACCAAATTTGGCAGAAATGTTGCTTAGGTAGTCCCCTTCAAAAATGGCTAAAAGAATTGAAAACCGTTAAAACTCTGGTTGCCATGGCAAAAAAAGTGAAATTTTAAAATAATCTTTAAAAATCTTCTCCTCCAGACCCAGAAGGCGAAGAGCCTTGATATTTTGCCTGAAGCATCAGTATATTAACCTCTTTCAAAATAGCTAAAATCTGACCTCGGGTTCCCAGGGGCGGATCCCCAGGGAGTGGGGGAGTTACAAAGAAATAAAGAACGATTTTTAAATGACATCTCCTCTCAAACCACTGGGCCGATTTGAACCAAATTTGGCAGAAATGTTGCTTAGGAAGTCCCCTTCAAAAATAGCTAAAAGAATTGAAATCCTTTAAAATCTCTGGTTGCCATGGCAGAAAAAGTGAAATTTTAAAATAATCTTTAAAAATCTTCTCCTCCTGACCCAGATGGCATAGAGCCTTGATATTTTGCATGAAGCATCAGTATATTGACCTCTTTCAAAATAGCTAAAACCATGATCCTTGGGTCCCCAGGGGCGGAGCCCCAGGGGGGGGTTATATAGAAATAAAGAACGATTTTTTTAAATGACATCTCCTCCCAAACCACTGGGCCAAGTTGAACCAAATTTAGCAGAAATGTTGCTTAGGTGGTCCCCTTCAAAAATATCTAAAAGAATTGAAATCCTTTAAAAACTCTGGTTGCCATGGCAGAAAAAGGGAAATTTTAAAATAATCTTTAAAAATCTTCTCCTCCTGACCCAGATGGCATAGAGCCTTGATATTTTTGCATGAAGCATCAGTATATTGACCTCCTTCAAAATAGCTAAAATCATGATCCTTGGGTCCCCAGGGGCGGAGCCTCAGGGGGGGGGGTTATATAGAAATAAAGAACGATTTTTTTAAATGACATCTCCTCCCAAACCACTGGGCCAAGTTGAACCAAATTTAGCAGAAATGTTGCTTAGGTGGTCCCCTTCAAAAATATCTAAAAGAATTGAAATCCTTTAAAAACTCTGGTTGCCATGGCAGAAAAAGGGAAATTTTAAAATAATCTTTAGAAATCTTCTCCTCCTGACCCAGATGGCATAGAGCCTTGATATTTTTGCATGAAGCATCAGTATATTGACCTCCTTCAAAATAGCTAAAATCATGATCCTTGGGTCCCCAGGGGCGGAGCCCCAGGGGGGGAGTTATATAGAAATAAAGAACGATTTTTTAAATGATATCTCCTCCCAAACCACTGGGCCAATTTGAACCAAATTTGCCAGAAATATTGCTTAGGTGGTCCCCTTCAAAAATAGCTAAAAGAATTGAAATCCGTTAAAAAAACTCTGGTTGCCATGGCAACAAAAGTTGAATTTCAAAGTAATCTTTAAGAATCTTCTCTTCCTAACCTTGAAGGCGTAGAGCAGTATATTGATCTCTTACAAAATAGCTAAAATCATGATCCTCAGGGCTCCAGGGGCGGACCCAGGGGGCGGGGGTAAAGGCATGAAGCATCAGTTCACAGAATTTTTTCTTATTTCTGCAATTGTAACCCATGGAAAAAGTCCTTCTTTCAAATCAGCACTAAAGCCTTGGAATTAGTAATTTAGACTTTTGGATCCCCAGGTTCATAGTCTTTATATGTAATTGTGGCCCACTTGTTTCATAATCCTAACCTTAACATGATATAGACTGTTGAAAGAAAAAGTGCCTTTATCTCAGGTGAGCGCCCCAGGGCCAACGGCCCTCTTGTTTTAATTATACAAGCCTAAAATACTTTTACTACAAATTGTTAACCCTAGCTGTATTAAATCACTGGGTCTCGCAGCCCTCGGTAATAATTGGTGAAATTTTCAATTAACAATGGATTCCTGGTATTTCTCACACCAGTACTACTACTACTTCCTTTCCTAGCCTCCAGCTGCTCTCCCTTTAGGTTTACGATTATCCACCCATTGGTGAGAGACAAATGTCGGAAAGAATATATGCCGCCGCCGTTGAGAGATAAATAGACAAATCTTAGTAAATATTCTCCTTGCAGTCCATAAGGCATTCGACCAACGTAAGCCCAGTGTGTTGTGGGATCACAGATTTTACATAGAGAAAAAGAAGGACGTATTATAAAAATCTTTTCCTCAGAAATCATGAAACCTATAGAGCTTCCAAATTTTGCATGTAGCATTTCCCTATGGTGCAAATATATTTCAGGTATATAACTTTATTTATAAACTTAAGCCCTATGTTGTTGGGTCTCTGAAGGAATCTTTGAATAATCTTACTATACCATGAGGCCAGGAGATTTCAGTTTATGCCCTGTTGGTACTGCAATAAAATACTTTAAATGTTTATTCTTAGATCAACATATAAATTATTTGTTGCGAGATCCCAGATTTCTTTTATCTGATGATTCATAATTTAAAAGAAAATCTCCTAAACCGAAGACTAATACAGACAGCATTATTTTATAGTAAATCAAAGTACTGAAAGTACTGTAAGCTAGCAAAGTATTGTTTTGTTCAATAATCTTCTTTGTCAAACGTAATCATGATAAAGAAATGAGGTTAAAGTAACAAAGGAGTTAACCCATTCCCACACAATTCCTGGTGTTTACGCCCATCAAAAATTAGTTGTGGAAAATGATGCCATAATACTTTAGAGAAACTAAGAGGCTAGAATATGGGCTATTTTCATCAAATATATAAAGTTTGAAGTGGTTTGGTTGATGATTATAATGTCAAGCAACTGTTGACAGCTTCGACTTGAAACTTGATGAAGCGGTTCATCTAGGGGTTCTCAAATGCGCTTACCAAATTTAGGTCCGCACCTTACCCACTTCCTGTTTAAGGATTTGTCAATAAGTTAACCCAATGAATTCCCCATATTTCATCGGATTTACTATAAACATTGATAGATCTTTTAGAAATTTGGTCTGATCAATCAAGAATCAAAATCATGGGACAAGGGACTTCATGGAAATTTCACCACAAAATCTTTATTTTAACCACAAAGTCCACAGTTTTCATCGAATTTTCTTCAAACTTTCGCAGAATGATTTTATAATCCTAAGAATTGATTTTTTTAAATGGGTAAGGTTAATAAAGTATCACGGGAAAAGGAGCCTTATGAAAACTTGACTGAAATACCCTTATAACATAATAATGTTCAAAGTTTTAATCAGATTCTCTACAAAGATGCAAGGAATAATTTTGGTACTGGAAACTCTTGAAGAGGGGCCTTATAGATTATCATTCAAAATAATCTTTAAAATGTATGCGATGAAGTCCACAATTATCCCCAGATTGTCTTTAAAATTTCACAGACCAGTTGTAGGGTCGTAAAGAAAGTTCCTTTCGGAAATAGAATAGGTCTATAAGAAAACAGAGGAAATGGGGCCATATTGATTGTTGCTCAATATAATAAAGGGGATAAAGTCCAATTAGTTATTTTCATTTTATGCATTCTTCTTTAAGCTATTAGCTTCCTTAAATTTTATGTTACTTTAAGGGAAAACTTGATGGTCATTAGAGCGCCTCAGGCCCTGATGGGTCTCTTGTTAGGAAGAGAGCCTTAAACATTTCTGAAGAGTAGGGTTTATTAAACCCATGTTTTACCAAAAGATGTTGCATAATGAGATTTACTTAATTTTTAAAGACATTGAAATATACCAAAGATATACTTGTTTAACCCATTCCCACACAATGACGCATTTTGACGCACATGAAGAGGAGCAAGTTGGAAAACATTGTGTAAAATGCAGAGATTGCTTGTTGCAAGCATTCTATCCATTTCATACCAATAAATTTGAAAAAAAGCCACTACAATTTCACAAATCTTTAATTGTCGTTTAATTGCAGCTCCTTTTAATTTGGACCGGTCTAAGATGTTGTCGTCTGGTAACAAACTAAAATAAAGTACTCACTATTTACCCCACAATACAGGACATAGATAAGAACAAATTTAATATGAATGACCCATTACACTTAAAAGAACCACCTTAAGATTACAACAAGCAGTTGGATCAAAGAGAGTCTTTACTTGTCAAGTTTAGTCAATGCAAACACACAAACTCATTGTACAGTAAAGTAGAATGACCATGTGTAATGAAGGTTATCCCTTTGGAAAATAAATATAAGTATTATCTTCGCAAATACTTTTCAATATGGTTTCAAACCTTTCATAAGATGGGTAAATGTAAGCATATAAGTAGGAATTATGAGCTGGCTATTTAGACTTAAAACCAAGGCAGGTACCTTACATGCACCTCTGTATTTTACATGACATATCATTAAATCAGGGTGTAACCTTTTAAAAAAATATACATTCATTAGTCCAAAATCACTTGATACAGTAAAAGTGTGGTTGAAATGGAAAATCTGTCTGCTTGGAGAAACATAAAATCAACAGATTAAATATGAATTGTAACACTGATAAGCCCAAATGTGTGACTTCCTAGCTGTTATCAGGATTGTTGATCTAATGGTCGGTCAAAATAGTTTTATTGCCCCCATGCTGTTAAACTCCCAAAGAATGCCAGAATGACCGTTACAGTGATACTGAGATCTGATTTTATCTTGATTCACTAGTGAATATTTTCAGGCACTAAAGTATCTGACTGTATATGTAACAAGTTAAAAAACCCTGTTATAGTCGCGATTCAAGCGCCTATTAACCCCATCGAATAAAACGCCTTTTACCTCTCGAATTCGACTAAATCTTTGAAACGGACTTGTGGTACTTCAATTGTGATAATAATATTATCAAAGAAAAAAGAATTGAATGTTAGCTTTGATTTCTTTACCTTTTATCATTTAACCTCTTACCACAAAACCACAAATTTTCACGCACTTAAGAAGAAAACGTTGTGATTAAACCAAAATAGGGATTTCGGTAAACAGTAAGGGGTCATGATTGAATGAATAGGGTTTAAGGCAACTTGTAATAGTATTTCAGCTATATCGGGGCGGCTGGAGCTCCTAACCATGGCTTCCTGGTTGTTCACATACCAGTACTGCCACTACATCCTTATCGAGCCTCCAGCTGCTCCTCCTACTTAGGTGTACGATTTACTTACTCATATTGATGAAACATGCTCGCATTTTTTAGCGCGGTTACTGATAAACCAGCAAAACCGCTCTCAGGACTTTCAGTCCTGTGATTGATACTTTAAATAAATCGGGAATGTCCATAAGTTGATCTTTAACGCTCTTATAAAATGAATAATTTTATTATTCTTTCTTTGTATTCAATGCGCTTTATTTGTTCAATCGAAATAAAGGTATTACCATAAGTATTATTCTATAATCAATCTCTTTTTTAACTTTCAGGAACAATCTTAATTATGTCACAGAGGAAATATACAAGCCAGAAAAGTACGTGTTAAAGTACATGTATTGAGTATAGTAAAACTGCTTGCATTCTTGAAAATGTGGATGTTCCCATTTAAGTCCATATGACCGCTTAAAATTTTAATTTAATATTTCATATGAAGTTATAACTTAACTATAATTAGCAATGTCCGTTTACTTTGTTTGACATCTATAATCTTTATTTTCGAAGAAAAAAATGAGGGGAAAGTTGAATAACAATTCAACTCAAATCTCATTCAGAAATTATGAGGTAGACCTATATACTTTTCACAGGACAATAACTTTGTCTAAATTCATGAAAGATATCATTGTTATTCCAGAAACATTCCTCGTGCCAATATCGGTGCTATAGTTATTGTGACAGTAGTGTACCTGTTAACAAATATATCATACTTAACTGCCTTGACAGCAAGTGAGGTTTTAGAGTCGTACGCAGTTGCTACGGTATGTTATTTGTATTGCCGTGTTCTTTGTTATTTTGATAATGAGTATAAATAGACGATCAGTCTAAGATAATGACTTGTTTTCTCGCCTTTTTCAAATAAAAACATATATAATTGACGAAGTTCATTCAAAGAATCATTCGACCAATGTGCTAATTTATTTAGACCACAATTAATTTTCTAACGCCGACATTAAAGCTTTCTAGCTGCAGTAACGACGTTTAGATCACCAACCAACTCTTTTTCCTTTTTTGTTACATTTTACTGGCTATAAATCATGCAAAATGTCGAAGTGGAACTTCCTGAGGGAGTCATTGGACGTAGTCAATCTTAAATGGTATTAATGATACTTAAGGAGAACTCGAAAAGTAGAAAATTTTATCGATCAAGATAATGTTTCTCATGACATCGCTATATATATTTTTTCCTGCCATTTTGGTAGAACAGCATCGTGTAAAAAAATTATTTATCCTTCTGATTAATTAGCTAATTATACCACTATTTTGCTCTTGGTCAACCTGTAAACATATAACATTTGAAAGCATTTTGGGGAAAGGGAAAATTACTTGTAACAGGTAACATCTCCTTTTTGCAAAATACCTTTTCGTCATTTGGTTATGCAAAATTGCAATAAAGCAAAGTAAGAAATTTGATGAAGCAAAATTAACGCAATCACTTGTCCCTCTCTAGACGAAACATGAATTAAAACTCATTTGTAAATTGCTGGAAAGTCAAATATGTACTCTACCATATTGTGTTGAAAAGAAGTCATGTTAAGAATTATTTAAATTGAAGGGAAATGTTGGTAATTCTAGACCATATTACGAGGACCTTATTTATTTCACAACTCCGTTTGCCGATTAACTTTTTTATAATCTAAAGTTAAGTCATGATTTTGTTGATGATATATCTCCTTTAGATTTGGAGGCAATATATTTTCTAAAAGAATATATATACCAAAATGTCATAGATTCTGCGGATCTGTAACGAAAATATTAAGAAACATTATCTGATTCGATGACCTTTTGTTTGTTTATTTTGTGTACTTGATTTTTAAGTCAAAGTTAGGGTTGTTCTTCTCTATTTAAGTTTTCTTCCAGACCTGGGGTAATCGTGTACTTCAAGGGGCGTCAGTTATACTTCCAGTATCTGTTTTGTTCTCAACATTTGGTTCTTCAAATGGAACTGTTTTCACAGGTGGAAGGTAAGTTGGTTTTGTTGTTGTTCAACGTTCCATTTTACTTTATTTCTTCTGATATGGAAGTCTACAGTAGTGTTCAGTTAACATTACCAGGAAGGAAACAAGATGGGTTTTACCCAGCAAATAGCCATCGCAAACTACCACTTTTGTCAGAAGATTGACATTGAAATTTGACAAAATGAGAGACATCTCTGATAACGATGCCTCACCAAATAGATACGCATGTATAATATGAAGAAACTGTTATTTAATTAATATTCAAATGCTCCGGCCAATGCTAAAGTTTTTGTTTAAGACTCTGAAAAAAAGAAAGATGCCATTGAACTCATACTATCAACAGATAGTAAAATGTGCCTCGTAGAATTGCACATCATTAACGCACAAAGAACACTCTACAGCGCGCAATCTTTGCCTTATTAATCTTGTGCATTTTCAAGTCGGCATTGTTTAAAAATGCTAAGTCATAAGGTTAAATAGAAAATAAGTATAAATAAAAAAAAGAAATCTAGCAACTTCCTTTTCCAACGTTCGGTGAAGCATAAACCAAAAAGCATTACTCAGAACGTATTATTGTTTAAGCTTTGTTTACTTTTTTAGCACCGTGTGTTTGTCATTTTATTCCGTTTGGATATCAAGAATGGGTGTTTTTGTGTGCAAATGGAACGGATTGGGTTTGTATGTAAATGGAACGGATGGGTACAAGTTATATTAACCAGACAGCATTGTCAAGGGTACCCGGTTCTATACCACAAAATTAGAGAATTTCGGATCCGCTTTAATATCTAAGCTAAGAATCCATTGCAACTTTTCGCAAACTTAAAATATATTATTTTGAAGTCTTTAACATTGTATAAATTCTCACCAGATCCTTTTTTATTTCAGGGTGGTGTATGTCGCTGGTCGAGAAGGTCATCTGCCCGAATTTTTATCATTCGTTCATGTCAAACGGTATACCCCCGTACCATCTCTTGTTTTCACGGTAAGAATTCGTTCTCCTTTGCCAGTTTTCTTAATGACTGAATGATTTAGATCCGCCGGTTCGAGAATTTTGCTACTATTTCATTAACAGGCCCCAAAAGCAAAGAACATCCGCCATTTACATACATATTCCGACGCTACCTCTGTGTCAATTAATTGGCGTATTGTTTGCCACGCCTATTTACCGCTATCAAGGACGATCTTCTTAAGTATCAAACGGCATTAGTTTATAAAAAGTTGACACAAAAAACGAAAGATCATTTGTTGGCGACATACACATATTTTAATCCGTAACCGTTTTTCAAAATTTTAGACTTGTCCTAATTTAACGGGGTAGCAGATAAGATTGTATAGAAAGTACAATTTGAAAAAAATAACCATCCTATATGATAAAAGATATTGCGAAAATAAAGAAATTGCTTGTTTCAAGCGTTTTCTTCTTTTTCCACGATGTTTTTTCAAGTATGATATCACAGGGACATATAACCCAGGGTTTGTACAGGATATTGTTAAACATGAAATCAGAGCTTTTTCGCCTCAAAACGAGTGACAAAACTGGCGTTTTCCTGACACATTTGTTCCCCTTTTCTGGGAAATAGTGTCATGTCAATTTTGTATACACCAAAAGCCACTGTCAAAGGCCTAGTACAAAATGAATGTTACCCGGAGCATCCTAAACAGTTGTTCCAGTGTAATTTTCTAGTGTCATACAAGAACAAATAATAGGATATGTCTAAGGTCGAGGCCACAGTCTAAGCTTCAATAACAACAGGTGTATTCATAGTACCCAAGGACTGTTGACTACTTTGATGATTACTAGTACCGTGCAAAAAAGTTGTTCCGATGTGTTCATGATCATGTTCGAACCATTAAGGTTAAAGTTTCCCCCGACCGGTAATAGTGTCATGCCAGTTTAAGGTCAGTTAAGGACAAACTTAGATTTAACAAAACCGCAAAATGAACACAAGACAATTTCATTTCTGGTTTTTTGATAACACATATCACGTGATCTCTTAGATATGAATACACATCGGGTTACTTCTCATCTCAACTTGCCATGGACATTCAGTTAGCTGTAGCCGAAGATAATAATATGGCACATGTAAAGGATGACATAAAAATTCGTTTAGAGACCTCCAAACATGCTTTAGTTTGCTTAAAATTATTGAAAAATAAGGTAATAATCAGAGCAGTAATTTGCTTTTTGTGATTCGCTGTCCCGTGTTTTGTAATCACGTGATCCCAAGTGACATGTGGTAGTCATGTGACCATAGATAGGCAATGTTTTCAAATATGGCTCAGGTCGCAAATGCATTTTTATAGTAGTCACGCCGCCATGTGCTTTGAAACATTCTAGGGCGATTAAGGGGGAGGTAGCCATCAAGCAAATGTGATTATTGTTGGATTTACGGCTTTTACTCAATAAAAATCAAACAGGTGCAAAACGAAAGTAGAAGATTTTGAAAATTAGGATGTAAGCATATCAACTTCCGGTTTCTACATATTTACTAACTAATTACGCTTTTTTATGTGGTTATTTACAAGTTTAAATCAACAATAACACATCAAACCTTTAACAAGTGTCATCTAGCTTTCAGCTTGGTCCAATTTCTTCATTTTCCACAATGTCTTCCAAAGCTTTCAGAATGAAAGCTTTGGAACTTTCATAATGAGCGTCACTGTCTGGGAATGGGTTAAGACAATGCTAGTTTTTTTGTTTGTTTTTATTTCTGTATGTGGATTTATGTGTTTGTGCGTTATTCACGTAAATATGTACACGAATGGGAATGCTGGTTTAAGTTTAAAGGAAGGAGGCTTACTCGGAATGTAATAAATGAATTTGAATCGAATCCCACAATAAAGACCCTCTCAGCGCAATACAACTTCTCAGTACTTTCAGTCCTTTGATATATATCAATGGTCCAAAATGTCGAAATTGGCCTCGAATAGTGTGTTGTGCATGATGTCGAATGATATTACAGACGGGAAAATCCGTTTCTGTGACAAATTTCTAGTTTTTGTGCGTCTTTTTTTAAATTTCGGATTTAAAACGTGGTTTTGTTTTTCTGTTTACTATTCAAATAGACTGAAAGACAATTCAACTGCTACATTATTACGTTATATTCGTCTTTCTATCAATCAAAATTATTTATCATCAAGTGTATGTCCATTAATTCAATTTGTTAGTATAATCAAATATGTATAAACAAATAGAAACATATGTCATTTTTCAAAAATTTCTCAATCTATTTCAGTGTTCAGTAGCAATTGCAATGATAGGCGTCACAAACATCGAATCTCTTGTCGACTTCTTCAGCTTTACGGCATGGCTGTTCTATAGCTTGTCCATAATCAGTTTGCTCATCATGAGATACACCAAGAGGGATGTGAAACGCGTTATAAAGGTGTGCTAAGAATAGTTCTTTCTACTTGGAATTGACAGGACGTTGTTCATGCCAACTAAGCTCCTACCGGAAATTACTCTTACATAATAAATGGCGTTATCTTTCAAAATTTAGGGCAAGTAACATCTAGCAAAAAAGTAAGGCGACCCATTCAAGCTGTAAAAAGGACATTTCAGTCGATAAATCATCAAGAATGATTCACACAATATCGGCAAAGTTCACTTCCGGTCTAGATGATTGATTTTATTGGTCGATCGATTGTTTTATTGTCAGACGCGATCCGTTATTTTTGTGGTACGACTTACTGATTCAAATGGTAGACCAATATAAGAAGTTCTATATCACTGAATCAGCACAATTTGCTTCATGACAAAAATTGACGGATCGCTGGTCCTGCTACTGAATCCGCTGGTATCGGCCCGAGAGATCCGATAGCAAATTCCACTTCGATATAAAACGGCCTGTAACACATAACAAAAAAATAAAATGATTGATTCGCGACCTGACTGTTGTAACTACAATTAAATTAAGATGTAGTTAATACGTTTAAGTTGCCAAACCGACAAAAAAATCTTCATATAAATGTCGACAAATGTCCGACTTCAATGTTCCCTTCTGGACTAAATATATTACTTGATTTGTCGATAAATTCTTTGATTTACAGATGCGATCCGTCAATTCATGCTTGCCATACGTTTCATAAACGGTACATATTATTATCAAAGTTGTTGAACAACTGTTTTAAGGATTTTCTCTACCTATCACGTGTTTTTAAACATATATATACAAAGCTGTCTTCCCTTTTAAGTACATAAGTGATGAAGTGTTTGTATAACTCGAGATTCGGCCAGTTGCTATACAAAAATTACTTAATGACGCACGCTTTGAAAGTCTCAATTTACCAAACAAACAGTTTTTTGTATTTCACAACCATTTAGATCTATAAGTAGCTTGGTATTTAACAAGGATCTTTTATCGAGTCACGTCTTTTTCAGGTACCGATAGTTCTTCCCATCTTGTTCCTTTGTTGTGCCCTGTACCTGTTAATTGGACCAATTATTGAGGAACCAAAAGTCGAGTTTCTGTTTTCTAGTTTGTTTATCCTGAGCGGTCTGCTTTTCTACGTCCCATTTGTCCATTTCAAACTATTGAAACTAGGTGAGTAAATGTTTCTTATGTAATCTTCGTGTTTTGTAACGTAAACGATAATATTAGTCTTTAATATCATTTCAAGTTACCGCATCTTCAAATATAATTACTTTAACCATATTTTTTAAAGATGTGTAACTGTTGTTGCTTTTGTTTCGAGGTGATGTTTCTTGACGAATTGACCGAATGTCGAGAAACTGATTCTTCGAAGTACTACAGGTGAGATTGCGACAAATTTAACGAATGTCGGTAAGTGTGCATCGTTTGAAGTCTACTATCAAGGGAAAAAAGGTGATAAGCAAAAGCGGTTTGTATATAAATTAAAAATGAAAGACAACTACTAGATTTGCAATAGAGTTTGAAAGTATTCCAAATCCAACACGAGTGGACTACCTTTAGATATTTTGATTGCTAGCAGAAGATAATGTCATATTTATACCATAATTCGACATCAAATGGTTCAAAAAGGACCACCAGCCTCTAAATAAGACCGTCAAATGAACTATTTAAGTACGGATACCTGCGTTTTCCAGTCCTCATGAGTGAAGAGATATCGAGATCAAATATCGTTAGATAATTATAAAACGTTTGTCGCCCTTGATAAGACAAGATGGGATTTCCTAGCAAGGCTTATCAGTTTGATACCATGTACAACTTTATGGTAAAGTCTTGTACAGAGATGTTTAACTTAGTGTTGCAAAAAGGGAATCTATTCGCATTTTTCTATCAAGATTAGAGTTAGTTTTCATCTGTCCTCCTTCTTACTTTCTCATGACATGATGCATACATAAAAGTGGACATATTTTCCTCTTCACCTAACAATGGATTCCTGATATTTCTCGCACCACTACATTCTGTCCTAGCTTCCAGCTGCTATCCCACGTATGGTTACGCTTATCAACCCATTTGTGAGAGACAAATGTCGGAAAGTATATGTTCCGTCGCCGGGGACGGAGCCCATGAAACCCAATGATTGAAGATTGGGAATCTGATGCGCTACCAACTGCGCTATGACGGCGCCTTAAATATTATTAAAGAAAAAACTGAGCCGTTCTAAAAGCTGTTTACTCTAAGTATCTTTTTTCTTTAAAAAAAAAGTGGGGGGTCTCCTAATAGATCGTCTTTAATTCGACAAAACTAGTTTGACCAAGAGATTAAATGATCAAGTGACCCCTCTAAGAATTTGTTTTTCAAAAAAAGGTTTTCAGTGAACAATATGTCGTTCGACGAAATGTCAAACCCTGCTCTTTATAGCATTTCAATTCATATCCACATTTTACAAATATGACCGATAGCTAATACAATTAACGATATGAATACTAACGTAATTGAATGTAACTAACGCACATAAAAATTTCCATGTTACAACCATGTTTCGCTTAGCTCAAGTCGGATCAAACTCGACCCGGTTTTCGGTGAGCGAGACACAGTTGTAACGTTCACAGTTTGGTTTATGTGAGTTTGTTACTTAGTGCAACGGACCTCGGCCATGGCACAGTGGTAGCGTGCCGGACTCTCAATCATGAGATCAAGGGCTCGATCCCTAGTCGCGGCAAATATCCTTTCAACATTTGTCTCACACCTATGGTTGGATTATCTTAAACCCAAGAGGGATGAGCAGCTGGAGGCCCTGAAAAGGTGTAGTGGTAGTACTGAAGTGAGGAATACCAGGAATCCATTGTTAGGTACTCCAGCTGCCGCAATATGACCGAAACACTGTTAAAAGAGGTCTTAAATCCCGTTCAAACAAACAAAATACACCGGTGTGCTCCTCCGACCGAAAAAACTTGCGCTGATATAGTTATGAAAATCAATTAGAACAAATGCTCTAAATTATGAGTAGATGTACCTTTGAAACATTTTTCTTGATAGCATCAAGGTCACGTTTAAAGGTCAAATTTTGTACTGAACATAATTTGTGCATTTAAGGACTGGTCTTATTTCAAATTGGCACATTTTCTCTTCATCAGGAGTAGACATATTGTATGAAACATATATATTTAAGTACGTGCAGGACAAGGTCAAATTTTCGTCCATCATCAAATTTTCGTTTGACTTTTAACGTAAATACAGCAAATGACGAATATCCTTGTCTCAAAGACTTAGTTTGAGGTCATTGACTATGCGATATTGCAGAATGCTCTTGGCTCAGGATTCTTATTATGACATTGAAACGTCTAATCCAACGTTTCTAGGTTTTACTTCACCAAGGCTCATGCTTGTTTTTATTACTATTTTGTTTTGGAATCAATTTGAAACACTTTATGCCAAACAAAAGAGACCATTTATCATCAGTGCTTTCCTTTCCTTTTCAGATAAGATTACGCTATTCATTCAACTGTTTTTCGAAGTAGTGCCATGTCCATATATGCCAGATGATTAACGTAACAAACGTTGATTTTCTCAATGAATTCTCAGAGCTAATTTTGTATGTGTGTGAGCGCGTTATGCAGTAACGTTTAACCCATTATCAGATGGCAAAATTTTAGACTTGTCCAAATTGAAAGGAGTTGCAGACAACATTTAAAAAATTATGGAATTTCAGTTTTTTTCAACTTTCTTGGTAGAAAACATTGAGGAAGTGGATAAATTGCTTGTTACAAGCAATTTCCTCATGTCACACAAAGTTTTCCAAATCATTTTTTTTCATGGGGGGCGTCCCAAAGCTTCGCTGTGTGGGAATGGGTTAAGTGACTTGCATAGAGTTGTCAGTAGAATTCCATTTTCGTGTGTGTGTATTTCCGTTTATCTATCGTCGCTACCGTAGCACATGCCCATATGAGCGACGCCCCCAGAAGACGGTTAGTTGTTACGAGGGATAGTGCAAGGATACAGGACGAAACTAGGCCTCATACATTAGACTACTCGCGGCTGATAATCAAACAACTTGCAGACATTTATGTGAAGCATGTTTGTTGATTTGGCTTGGTCAGGCTGTTGTTACGACCTTTATGTCTTCAACCAAGCATTTTACTTTTTTAATACATGTAACTAGCACTGAATTTTTCAAAATAACACCGTATAATATCGAATATGAACTTCCTGTGGGAGTCAGTAGGCGTGGACACCAGAGTCAGACGGTGGGACCAGGGATCTATCAATTCTTCCATGTGAAATGATTCATAAATTTCCACAATACAATTTCTAAAGGCACATTCATTCATTAGAATTAAAGAATCATAGATGTAGAAATATATAAAATATGAAAAAATAATCGGGTTTTTATGTTGTTGCTGTTTGTTTGTTTTCATTGAAATTATGGTGAATGTATTTGGAGATTAAGTTTAATCCGCCATGGCTGGAAGTCTTTTTTATCTCGCAAAGCGTCAACTTTTATAGCTTAAGTTAACAGACAAAATTTTGAGGTCTTTTCAGAGGTTCAAAGAGTGCAAACTGCCACTGGAGGCTTAACCACTAGATCCATTGAATACCAATGCCATCAAAAGTAGTTCTTATATATTTCAGGAATATTGCAAACTCTGTCTGCAAGTTCATCCCCTAGGTATTTCTTTAGATCACTTGAGCACATCGTGTTAAAAATGATTTTGATCAAGAAATTGCAGACGACAATTTTATCTCTCTGGGTAGAAAACAAAGTGGAAAATACAGAAATCGCTTGTAACAAGCAATTTCTTCATTGTCCACATTGTTTTACTGAACTTTTTTCTTCATAGGGTTAAAGGAAGGATTGTGTGGGAATCGGTTAACTTATTGCTTGCTTAAACCTTGTGTTTTTATCATGTTAACCTTTGACAAAGAAGATTACTTAACAAAACCATGCTTTACTAGCTTACAATAATTTCAGTACTTTGATCATGATTTTAAATTAGCCTGTTGTACATGTGTGAATGATATTCTTCAAGTATAAGAAACCTTTGTGAGTTATATATATGTACACGTGTTCTTTGAGAACGTCGTGTGTTAAGATGAATACTCCTGAATCTACTATTACACCGGAAAAGCATGGAAATTTAAGACGTCTTTACTCGGTCCCTAGGTGTGGACCCTTCGGCTTCTACTTGAACCAGCACAGCGTTATTAACTGCGTAATTTTGAAAAACTTATGGTCGGTAACATGTAACAAAAAAGTGAAGTGATTGGTTGACGACTTAACCCTTTCCTGTACAATCACTGGTTTTTACGGCCATGCAATTTTATGATTAAGAAAATATTGTGAAAAAAGAAGAAATTGCTTGAATCAAGCAATTTCTTCTTTTATCACAATATTTTCTTCCACATAGAAAGGTTTCATTTCAAGTTGCACTTACTTTTCATTTTCGTCTGCAACATCTTTCAAATTGGACCAGTCTAAAATTTTGAGAACAGGAAAGGGTTAAAATACTTCAACTTTCAAAAATGTTTCATATTAATGTCTACCAATTTTGGAGTCCAAAGTTCCTTTCCGGTCTCAAATTAATGATTTGATTGGTCGATTGGGTTTTTGATTGACTACTGCGATCTGCAAATGTGTCCAGTTTTACCCCCTCACTCACACACAAAAAAAGATATACCACCATTGAATTAGATGTCGAATATATATTGGGATGTAGAATTGAACTTCTTATTTTATTTCAAAATGTATATTAATAGCTTATTGACCTCTCGCAACCCAGGACATTGATTCTATTACCGGCTATATCAATTTCATGAGCGACATAGACAGTTTTAATTTTGGTTATAGAACCTGATATTTGTATCAAAAGGAGGTTTGTTCCAATGCATGTAGACTGTCAATCTAGAGGTCCCGGGTTCGATCCCCGACGGCGGCACTCATCCTTTCCAACTATCTGTCTCCCACCAATGGGTCGATAATCGTAGACCTATGTGGGATAGCAGCTGGAGGCTATGAAAGGATGTGATGGCGGTACTGGTGTGAGAAATACCAGGAATCCATTGTTAGGTGCTCCAGCCGCCGCGATATAACTGAAAGATTGTTGAAAGCGGCGTAAAACCCCATTCAAACAAACAAATCGTCCTATCTGTAAGCATAGCGCGTATAAATTGCCTTCTTTATGTGATTGAGGGTCAAAAGGAATATGCTGTTAACTCCGGTAAAATTGACCAATCGCTAGGCCCGCCCATTTACTCCATAAGATCCTCCCCCATTGACTCCGACAGGAAGTTCCACTTCGATATTTGACGGCGTTATTTTTTCAAAATTTATGGACAGTAGCTGGTTGACGACCTAAACGTCGTAACTACAGCTTGAATAAGCTGTAGTTACGACGTTTAAGTCGCCAAACCGACTAAAGAGCTGAACAAAAATGGCGGCTAATGTTTGAGTTAAAAACTCACTTCACGTCTAAATAAATGATTCAATTGGTCGACTGATTATTTGATTGACAGCCGCGATTGGTCAATTCGGGATGGAGAAAATGCATCGTTTCACGCGAATTCCGTAATAACAGATGAATGTTAGTAAGTACAAACCTAATCGATAAAAATTACCTTCGCTATCATCAAATTTTCTGATTAACCCATTCCCAGACGGCAAAATTTTAGACTGGCCCAAATTGAAAGAAGTTGCAGACTACAATAAAGAATTTACCAAATTTTGGATATTTTTAAGTTTCTGGATAGAAAACATTGTTGATAATGAAGAAATTGCTTGTCACGAGCAATTTCTTCATTTTCCACAATGTTTTCCTAAGCTTTTTTTCTTAGGGGCGTTTAAAAGCGTCATTGAGTGGGAATAGGTTAAGCCTATTGAAATGGAGAATATTAAAAGCTGTAGTTGTGTTGTTTTTGAATATAACACAGTGATACAGGCTGAGTCAAGGATAGCCTGAATTGACGCTTTTGAACTTTATAACTGTGAAAGAACACTACACCGTGATAGTAATCACCAGAGTATGATAATGGCGTACTTCGACCCTAAGTCTTATATCCTCGGTGGGTGACAAAAACATCGTAACTACAGTCTTTGACAATTAAAGCTAAGACATTTGGGTCCCTAGCCGAGAACACAAATCTATCATCAGCCGGTAGTTTTAATCCATTTCAATGTGAGAAAATTTTAGACTGGTCCAAATTTAAAAAAGATGCAGACCACATTTTTAGGTTGATAAAATTGTAAACTCTTTGTCTTCTGGGGCAGAAAACTTGGTTGGCATTGAAGGAATTGCTTGAATCAAGCAATTTCTTCTATGTCGACAATGTTTTCCAAAGCTTTCTCTTGTGGGTCGTAAAAAGAAGGGATTGTATGGAAATGGGATAATTCGTGCTCTAACAGGCGAAAATGGTCCCTCTGAGCACGATCGAAACTTTTCGTTTTTTGATATATCGTCGCGCAAAGGACTTTGAATAAAGCTGTAAATATGACATTTGGCACGCAAAACGATAATTTGATACAGTCAGGCGAAAAGAAACCACAGGATGATCCTAAATAAAAGTGCTTTATCGAAAAGACATTAGATACAGCAGAGGTCAACATGGGGACGTATTCCGAAAAAGGCATATTCAGAAAACCTACTTACATTAACCCTTACCTCTACAAACTCGGGACTTTACTTCATCATGATTAAATACTTGAGAAAACATTGTTGAAAAAGGAGAAGTTGCTTGTAATAAGAAATTTCTCCTTTTCCCAGAATATTTTCCACCAAATAGGATGGTTTCATTTCAAACTTTATCTGATTTTGATTTTCGTCTGCAACCTCTTTCAATTTGGACCAGTCTATAATTACAAAAAAAGGAAAGGATTAAAATTTTCGAGCCTTGGCAGCTTGAGCAGTCCGCCAGTGCGACCAGGGTCGATAGTTTTCAGACAACCATACATTGCTTGCAAGAGGCGTCATAACAAGGAAATATTAAGGTATTAGAAAATCGTGTCAGAAACAATTAAATGACAAATCTGTTGCAGAAAAAATATAAGAACTTGAAGTTTTTGAACTTCATGCATTCTGCAGATGTAGAAATTGTTTTTTCCTAAATTAGTTACTAGATAAAAAAAAATTACACTGATTTATGTTGAAATAAAATGCAGACGACATTTCCAGGCCAAAGTTCATCGGAAAATGATTCCAGAAAGGTAGAAAACTTTGTTGAGAAAGGAGAAAACACCCAATAAATTTTTCAAGTATCCGGAACAGTTTTTCATTTTGCACCAAAACAAGGGATGATGTTTTAATGCTTTGGGATTTTAATCTCGGATAATTTAATTTTTAGTTTCGTCTATCAAAAACGAGCGTTCTGATTGGTCGAAATTTTTTTTTTAAATAATTCATAACTCCATGAACAAAATTTTGAGCATGCAGCGATTTTGTATGCTTCCGCACAAAATAGTCCCTTACAAATTGGTATCACGATTTGTTAAGTTTTTTTTCTTTTTTAGCTCGATGTTATTTAATTATAAGAAATGAAGAGAATATCTTTTGTTTTCATGGAGGTATGAACCGAAAAACCTAATCACACAATGTATGAATACTTTTCGCGTATTCATACAGTGAGATTACTCTTCGCATATTCATACAGTGACAACCTCCATGAAAACGAAAAAATATTCTCTTCATCTCTTAATTAAAAACTCTTACACGAACTGAAAGGGCATGTCAAATAAAGGTTGGGGGGTTTTTTTGTGTGTGTTTGTTTTGTTTCGTTTTTTGCTTTTCAAAAAATTGGATAAAACGACACCTGGCGTGTGCCACCAAAAAGTCTACGAAAGAGCTTATAAGGAATTTGACATAAAATGATTCAGCTCTAGCCTTAACATGTAGACGGTCTCTATCTAGTACTCACCGAGCTACGCAAGCTTAGTCGACAAAACACTTTACCTTCAGACCTTGATTAACCGTTCCATCATAATCTGATTTTGTAGAATTGTGTCTAAATCCATTAGCAGAACACAAAGTTTTGGACGGGTCCAAATTTAGAAATATTACATATGACTATTTGAAATTGGATTTATAAAACAGGGGCTTAATTTGTAGAAGAAAACGAGAAAGCAGTTTCTAATTTTTTCACAATGTTTGCAAGGACGTCACTTATTCTGCGCGTGGAATTCAAAATTATGTGGCAATGGGTTAAATCAGTGTTTTGAAATTTGAGATGGCTTTATGAATGAAAACTCGCTAAACATAAATGGGCTCTATATCAACCGAGAACCTGACTTCAAACTCTTAATCCGCAACAATATAACTGGCCATAAATTTTGAAAAAAATCGTAGGGTTACTTCCTGTCAGAGTTAATGGGCGAGGCCTGGGGAGTAAATGGGCGGGGCCAGCGATTGGTCAATAGTTACAACGTTTACCTCGCCAACCAACCATTCTATCTTTTTTCTTACATGCTACCGACCATATACTTTGAAAAATAACGCCGCACAATATCGAAGCGGGAGGATTCATTTGTTTTTTTATATCTTAAGACTGATATAGATTTTTTAGGCAGTCTCTTATTAAGTCTAATCTTGGCTTGCAACATTTTTTCCGTGTTGTATGTGGTCTCTGAGTGTGACCTTAAAGTGTAGCCTGTCAGTTTTCATGATCGATCAGTTGATCATTGAAATCGTTCATTTAGACCAGAAATGAGTTTTGAACTCCGACATTTGCCGCCTCTTTTGGTAACTTTTTTGTTGGTTTGGCTACTAAACCGTCGTAACTATAACTTATTCCGGCGATAATTACGGTCTTTAGTTTGCCAACCAACTATTCTACGATTTTTTAGAGTTTTGCAAAATAACGTCGTTAAAAATCGTCACTTTAGACTAATTCACAATTGACAGATTGCTGGGAGACAAGGAGGTTCACTAAGATATTAACCGCAAAACATTTTTGGTCAGTTATGTGCTACACAATTTGGTTGTAATTATATAGATTAAAAAGACGGACAGCCGCGATCTGTCTATTTAATGAGAAGACAGACATTTCAATGTAAATATTATAGAAAATATCATGAAAATAATCGAAAATTATAAATTTCTTGCCATCAGCATTTTTTCCCTTTCGTACATTATATTTAAATTAAATTTCTTAGGCGCTTCAAAATGAAAAATGTTGAGGTGACTTTTGAGAGAGATTGTGTCGATAGGCTAGTAGTTTCGGACCGTAGCTACCCATACAATCTGGGAGAAACTCTGGTTATCAAAGAAGTTTTCGTTGTAGCCGAGTATCTTTTATAACTAAGGACTATTCTAATAATACGACTAGGTCAAGACCGAGAAGTCAACTTCGTTATGAGCGAGATATCGTAAAAAACAGAACCTTCATAAGCAGGGCTTACTGAATAGGAACTTACCCTATTAAGCACAAGGCTATCTGCATACTTCGCAAATAACACAGCTTGCTTTATACTCGTAGCCTTAATGGTCAATTTTTACATGACCATCAAAATATCATATACACTGTTTGTCTGTTTGCATCATCTCATAGAGTCCAACAGTTGATCTTGAGTAGAATACACGATAAAATGGAAACAGACACCATTAAAGGTAGGTAAATTATATCTGTTTATGGACAATGTGACGTATATTTTATCCGTTTTATTTTTCGTACATCAGCTTATTGTAGGGGTTACTGAGTTTTTCTGCTTGATCAGAGTACATTTGGTGTTCAAACATGTCCTGCACGATCAGCTATATTAATTGACCAATCGCTAACCCCGCCCACTTACTCAGTTGGCCCGCCGATTGATTCCGACAGGAAGCTCCGCTTCTAGTTTTAACGGCGTTATTTTACAAAATTTATGGCCAGTAGCATGTAACAAGAAAGTAGAATGGTTGGTTGGCGACCTAAACGTCGTAACTACAGCTTGAATTAGTCGCCAAACCAACAAAAATGTTTCACACAAATGGCGGCCGATGTCCGAGTTTTTTAATCTCAATTACGGGCTGAATGAATGATTTGATTGGTCGATATATTCCTTGATTGACAATAGCGATTTGTCAACTGACGTATCGCTGGTCAAGCCGCATGACCTCCAACAAGTCAGATCAAACGAGATACTAAGAGGCATAAGTTTGACATTATTTGATCAGGAATATAAAGCAAACTGTAAATCGTTAGTTGGCGACCTAAATGACGTAAGTGCAACTTGGTATAGCTGTAGTTATTTCGTTTAAGTCGCCAAACCAACAAAAAGGCTTCATATGTATGTCGGAGGACACTGTTTACTTCCCCTATTGACCACTGACTTGTTTAACGACATTATGTCTATATAATTTCAGCTGATGTTAAACATGAGCGCTTGGAAAATTCGTCAACCTATGGATCTGTGATAATCGAAAGCGATGTGCGCCTTAAAAAAGAGGTCGGGCTTATCGGTGGAATTTCGCTCATTGTCGGAACAATCATCGGTAAGGACAATATAAGGTGAATTTAAAGGGGAGAATTTTGTCATGAAAGGTACAAAACATTTCGAGAAAAAGTGAAGCTTTTTTATGATAAGAAGGTACTTCAAAAGATTATACAATATACTCTACAAACGATTTAAAATCGTCATGTAGATACTGCTTTTGCACTGCAATCAGATGGTATTCGCCTTTCCATGTCACCTGGATTAATGACGCTAAAATGAGACGTCGAACCGATTACCAAACGACAAAAATTTGCACTGGTCTCAATTGAAAGGAGTTGCAGACGACAATCTACAGTTGTTGCTGTTGTTGTTGTTGTTGTTGTGTTTTGTTTGTTTGTTTGTTTGTTTGTTTTCGATTTAATGGGTTGGAAATATTGTGGGAAATGAAGAGATTGCATGTCTCAAGCCATTTCTTCATTTCCACAATGTCTTTTTTTTTTCAATGTTTTTTCTTGGTGGCGTTAAAAGCGCTTTTGTGTGAGAATGAATTAATAAGATGTCACATTTTACCAACAGTAATTCCAAATATTACCCAATAAAACCTAAATATCCAAGAAGTTTGCTGTGACCCCTCTCTGTATCATAGTATCAGTATAAAAATAGAGGATTAGATTTCCACCAGTAAGATCCCACGCCAATCGATTGACATGAAATAAATCAAAACATCGTTGAACCAATCGGTTGACGTCATAGTTAGGGATATATGGGGTGGGAAGGTCGACCATCCTTATCATGACCTATATGAACGACTTATAAATTTAATGTTTTTACCTTAACAAAATAGACATGTAAGTGAATCGTCTTAATAATTTAGACGAGGTTTAATTTACCAAGCCTTTGAGTACTTAAAAGGATCACCTATCAACTGATAAAATTACCCGCCAAAGACTACCATCTAGTATGTGATTATCATTTATTCCAAATTGCTTTTGGATAACAGTATCTACTTTTTAATTTTTAAACTGATCGGTTCAGTGTTCGGGATTTATCATCAGCTTTATTTATACTAAAGATGTTTTAAATCGTTTGTTACTTAGGGCTCAAATGCTCTTTCTTTGGCAGTATAACTTTTGCAGCGCTTTCGCATGTATTTTCTTTAAATTTGTTTTTTTTAAATAAAACTTTTATATATCAACCGTAGCCTATTCAATTATCTTTTATTTGTGGTAATAGTCAATTTTTCTTGTAGGTTCGGGGATCTTCATTTCGCCGAAAGGTGTACTACAAATGACAGGATCGGTGGGTCTCTCCCTCATAATATGGACTGCTAGCGGACTACTGGCCTTATTAGGTAATATTTATGAAATGGTGTAACTGTATAGGGAATGTGTGTTTGGTTTTTTGTGTGTGTGTGTGTGTTTTTTTTTTTTTTTTTTTTTTTTTTTTTTTTGTTTGTTTGTTTGTTTGTTTGTTTGTTTGTTACTGTTCATGGCTTTTATGATGAATATATATGTGCGGACGTATCTGGTTATGCTGAGTAAAAAAAGAAATCTATGGAATAATATTATATACCTATTAATAGTTCTAGATAAATATATACATTCCTCAAAAATCGGACGCGTCAGAAAAAATGCGTATCTGACAGTGCGAAATGCGGTCCCATATAAGGTAATCTAAGCTGACGTAGTTTTCATTCTGTATGATAATGAAAATAAACGAAATCAGAATAGTAAGGAGAAGGGAAATACCTTCAGTAGTTCATCGTATTCATTTACTTTTTTAAAAAAAATGTATATAACGAATGAAATATTATGTTACGATAGAAATCCTGTATTTGCTTATCGCTGCGTAGGAAAATTTGATATTCCACTCGACCTTCAATCTTGCGAAATATCAAAATTTTCTCCACAGCGATAAGCAAAATGCAAGATGCTGTATCTCTATCCTACTTATTATTTCCCTATTTATGTTTACAAAATAGTGTCCTTTACATTTAAACGTCAATTTCGTTTCAAAACTTAATTATCCATCTCATTCATTTCTAAAATTAGTACGTACTCATTCATTTTGTCAAATTCTTCATTTTAACCGTATCTTACTCCTTGTCATGCTGAACCCGGAATATTCCGGCAGGAGGCGTAGACCAAGATCAGACTGCACTTATGTGCAGGCTGATCTTAGTCTATACCTCCTGCTTGTACTTTTCCTGCCAGAGTTGTTTATGAAGTTGATTTCTAAAAGAAATATTGATTTTTGAACAACAACTTCTATCAGTGCGTTCAGCCCTTTGATTTGACAGCAATTCAGTAAGGTAATTTATACAGCATGACAAGAGTTAAGTTCAAGATAGAGCCGCGGCCATGGCGCAGTTCCTAATCACGAGGTCACGTGTCCGATTCCTGATAGCGGCTAATATCCTTTCCTACATTTGTCTCCCATCAATCGGCGAATAAGAAAAGACCTAAGTGAAATGAGAAAACGTGGCTCTGAAAGGATGAAGTAGTAGTACTTCTGTAAGAAATACCAGGAATCCACGGTTAGTTGCTCCAGTCGCCGCGATATAACTGAAAAACTGTTAAAAGTGACGTTAAACCCAATTTCAAAAAACAAAAAGTATAGATCAGATCTCAATGAAGCGAAGTGCAGTGCCCAAAACTTTAAAAAAAAATTTCCAACTTTAGAGTTAATTCCTTTGCGATTTTCAATTGAATGGGGGTTTAACGCCGCTTTTAACAGTATTTCAGTCATATCGCGGCGGCTGGAGAACCTAACAATGGATCCCTGGTATTTCTCACACCAGTACTACCACTACATTCTTTCCTAGCCTCCAGCTGCTATCCCACTTAGGTTTACGATTATCTACCCATTTGTGAGAGACAAATGTCGGAAAGAATATGTGCCGCCGCCGGGGATCGAACCCATGCGATTTTCAAGACCAAGACATATGTTTGAAAGAACAAAAGATGTCAACATGAATTTCTATGGATGGATATATCTCATTGATAAATAGTGCACTGTATAAGAACTGTAACTCTGACCTGATTACTTTTACAGTTATTTTCCTGTGTTGTCTTTCGGACATAAATTATGTACGGAGCGTATCTCTGACAGTAAAGGAACTTGAATCTGAGTGGATGGGGGGGAACTGCATTGCATAGCATCTGTTATTTGGCTCGATTTATTTTATTCCAATTATTATTATTATTATCATTATTATTTTATTTATTTATTTTTCTATTTTTATTTTATTCATTTTTTTTAATTTATTTTTTCTTTTTTATTATTTTTTATATTTTATTTCAAAAATAAGATTCGTCTGGAGGGACATCTCTGAAAGTGTAGTTGCTGTTAAATTGAGATAACATGTATATATATGTAATGATATGATTGAGGAGAAGTGTATTGCACAGGAACTGCAACTCTAGTTTGATATTGTTCAGTTATTTCCCTTTGTTGTTTTTCAGACTTATATATCTCTGAAAATACAGTAGCTATCTACTTGAAACTTGATTAGTCGATATACCTTTATAAGGAGATTTGAAGTAAACGGGAGACGTAATCATTGTTTTCCTTTGTGTTTTCCATTTACCTTTCTATTGTTTGGACAGAAATTTTGTCTTGCGCATATATCTGAATTATTCAAGCTGTAGCTACTACGTTTAGGTCGTCAAATAACTATTCTACCTTTTGTTACAATCTACTGACTATGATTTTTGCAAAATAACAACGTTTAAAATCAAATTTGGTGCTCTGATCGGAATTAGTGATCGTGGCGAATAGTGAAAGTGAGCGGGGTCAGCAATTGGTCAATTCATGAGCTATTTCAGATATAAACAAAATTTAAAATATTGTACATTCACCTCCAGCTGACGATCTTTGCAAACAAAAAAACAAAAGTTTGACATCAAAAGAAAATAAAAGATTTTGGATGAAAGTGTGGGATCATAAATACAAAGGATAAGAATGTCGTTTAACTACTTTATCGAAAGGTTTCACTAAAAATTGAAGGAATTTGTTGTTGTTGTTGTTGTTTTCATTGGGGTATGAACCTTAAACCTTAATTACGCTGTTTTATAAGGATCTAGGTTTCATACCTCATTGAAAGCAAAAATTGTTTTCTTCGTTTCTTATAATCTAATGTCATCAACAAAGCAGATATTTTACATAGTAGCGTGCTCAAAATTTAGTTCATAAAGGTATGAAAAATCCCTAATCCAATCAAAACGCTCGAATCTCCGTAGACGAAGCTATTTATTTTTTATTTTCCAGGTGCAATATGCTACTCAGAACTAGGCACATTAGTGAAGAAGTCAGGTGGAGAATACGCCTATATCATGGAAGCTCTGGGCCCTATTCCAGCATTCCTCTATGCCTGGACTTCCATCACAGTTGTGAGGACTTCATCCATCGCAATTATAAGTCTGACGTTTGCTGAATACTTTGTAGATCTACTTCCTATATGCGGATATTCTGAAACGGCCGTGAAACTGACGGCAGTGGCGACAATATGTGCGTATAATGAATACAATTGACGGATTTCAGATATTAATCAAATAGTCGATAGCCCAATCGATTAATACATTTAGAGCAAAAGTGAACTTTAAACTCTTACATTTGTTGACATTCATTTCAAACTTTTTGTTGGTTTAATAACTTAGCCCATTCTCACACAATGCTGCTTTTTGAAGCCTCCCAAGAAAAAATGGAAATTACTATGTAAAATGAAGAAATTCCTTTATCAAGCATTTTCTTCAATTTCCATAGTATCAAACACGCAAGAAATTAAAAAAATCTAAAATTTCATAAACTTTAACTTCAAATATGCAACACCTTTGAGTTTTTACCAGTCTAAAATTTTCGTGTGTGTAAATGGGTTGAACGTCGCACCAAAAACTTATTCGGTTTTGAGCCATCCAAACGGGGCAGCTATCCCGTCAATTACACTTTAAATATATCTTACAAAGACGTGACCAGATAGACTTTTTTACATTTTACCCATTCCCACACGATCTCTCCTTTTTACACCCCTCAAGAAAAAATCGTTTGTTTCAAGCAACTTCTTCGTTATCTACACTGGTTTTTTTTTCCAATGAGACGAAAAAAATCAAATTTAGGTAACTTGAAAATGTCGTCTGTAACTTCTTTCAATTTGGATTAGTTTAAAATTTTGTTGAGTGGGAATGGAATAAGTCGCTGATTTTCCAGCATGTTGTGTGGGTTGTTTTTGACTATTGTTGCAACATAACGTTTCGAATCCTTCAAAATATTCATTTACATAGCATCATACTTCAGGTAATTCGTTAAAAGAAACTGCACTACATTGCCTACATTTCGAGGGTAAATTGCGATACTGTTTTACCCCTTGTCATGCTGAACCCGGAATATTCCGGTTTTGGCAGGAGGTGTAGACCAAGATCAGACTGCACTTATGTGCAGGCTGATCTTAGTATATACCTCCTGCTTGTACTTTTCCTGCCAGAGTTGTTTATGAAGTTGATTTCTAAAACAAAATATTGATTTTTGAACGACAAGTTCCATCAGTGCTTTCAGCCCTTTGATTTGACAGCAATTCAGTAAGGTTAATTATACATCATATAGACCTTTAGAACAGTATCGCTATCAACGCTCGATTTAGACCTCATTGATAACAACCTATTTTGCTATAATCATTCGTTTGTTGGAAAGATAGGTTTACAATTGACGGATTGCCGCAGTCAATCAAACATCGATTGACCAATCAAATCGTCTTTTTAATATATTGTTGGTGTTTGACATGAACGTCACAACTTAAGCTTATTCAAGCGGTACTTACGATATTTAGGTTGGCAAACAACGATAAACTTTTTATTTCGTGTATCTGACCCTCTAAGACCCCATACAGGGCTGAGCAAAAAGTTGTATTAGTTAGAATTTGTTTATAAAAACTTGATTTCTAGGCTGTTCGAAATTTAATTTGCAGATATTCTAGGACTGTTTTACATGGAATTTATCAAGCAAATGGACTCAAAATGAAGCTAATATCTTTCTTTTTTTTTTAACTTTTTTAAATACTTCCTGTTATAGGCAACCGATTACTTAGCTATCTATTATCTATTGATACTTAAATGCCGGATAACATTCCAATATTCTACTATTTTGGAAACAGATATCCGTCAGTCATACATGTACGAATAAGGAATAATTGTAGTTATCTAAATTATGATCTTTACTCGGATCACTTAAAGTCAGACCCCATATGTTCCTGTGGAGGTGGCGTGGAAAATGCTGAACTTTATTTTCTAAATCGTAACTTGGTTTTTGAAAGAAGAAAGTAGAGTTATACTGTTCAGATCTACAAGAGCACTCCTACCTCTTTATATTAAAATGATTATGGTCGTTTTCCCTTTTTTTTTTCTTTTCTTATATTATTCAAATCTTCATTTATCTCCCCCAATAACCTTCTTCATGTCTTCTTAATGTCTCACTCGATTCACCAAATGCAGGTTATTTCAAATGGAATCGTCCTGAACCTTTTTTTTCTATCAGAATTTGAATGTTTAATACGGACTATGCCTAAGACTAAAATTCAATCAATTTTAGTATTGATGAAACTTTCGATTTCCCTCTGATTCTATTCTTCTACAATCTATCTAAATTGTTTCCCCGTGAGTAAATTCGCACAGAATATATTATTTTCCCTTATGTTGGTAAAATTTCAGAGAATTTGAATTAAATAGGTTTATTCTGGATTGCGACCGTTATCTACAGCATACCTGCAGTGAAATCACGGTGTGCTCCGGGTCTGGAAACTTCGCAGATTTCACCATAGAAATAAATACATTTAAAGTAAAGTAATTCATTTGTAAAGACATCAATAGTTAGATAGTATTTGCAAAAGTGTATGTTTGAAAGTAATAGGCCGTCGAATAAAATAGAGTTATGGAGAAATCCCCCGAAATTCATTGCTCAGTCCTCGTATTTTGCAAGCTTAACTCGTTTAATTCCCCGTCGAAGTATTTGACGGGGACGAAGCCAGTGGTCCTTTACTTAAAGATACAAGAAAAATTAATAGAGCGTTCTCATTTTTTCCCGTCACCCTGATAGTTTACAACTATTACAGTGTAAGACTTGCAAGTCATTTAAGAGATGAAGAGAATATTTTTTTTGTTTTCATGGAGGTATGAACCGAAAAAACTAATCACATTGTATGAATACGCGAAGCGGATTCATACATTGTGTGATAAGGTTTTTCGGTTCATACCTCCATAAAAACAAAAATATTCTCTTCATTTCTTATGATCTAATAGCATCGGGCGAAAAAACAAAAGGTTTACAAATTTTGATACCTTTTTGTATGGGACTATTTTGTGCGGAAGCATAAAAAATTACTGCGTGATCGAAATTTTGTTCATGGAGTTATGAATAAATTTTTCGACCAATCAGAACGCTCGTTTTTGATAGATAAAACTAAAAATTAAATAATTTCCAGAAAGCCTTTATAAAAATGAAATGTCTTATATTTTACAGTCACCCTGATGGTTTGCAACTGTTACAGTGTAAGACTGGCAAGTCGTCTCCAGATAGCATTTACCTTTACTAAACTTCTGGCTCTCGGTATAATTGTGGTTGGTGGAATTATTCGTTTAGCGATGGGTATATATCATTACCATATTTATTACTTCAGACCAAAGTTCATACTACATGCCAATGAGAATATGTCTTGCAGGAATCCATCACGGTTACTCATTCTAAGTGAACTAGTCTGATAAATTCATACCCGAGTCGCTTGCTTTATTAGGTGTCAGCCAGACTGACGAGGAAAGTGGGCTTCTGGATTATTTAGAAAGAATAACGAAATGAAATAAAAGGAAACTACTACAAGAAAGAAAGATAGAAAGATTGTAGAGAACAGAATAAAGAAAGACTTTAGGAAGGAAGTGAGAAATACAAAAATAAACAAACAAAGAAGAAAAATTATCGAGATTTTGTACGAAAATGCCATGACTGAAACAGTTTTTGAAGGTAACCAATTTCTAGTAAACTGCATTTGAATAAATGTTTTACGAGATTATAAAACTGTCTGCTTCACGATTATGATTATTTGAGACGGTTTCCGAATCAAAATCTCCAATTCGCTCCTATTAATAAACAGTGTTTTTTCAATCGAATTTCAGGTTTTACTGGCCAGTTTACAAATAGCTTTGAAGGTTCGGACACATCACTGTCTACAATAGCAGTCGCATTTTACCAAGCATTGTGGGCTTATGACGGTTGGTAAGTCTGTAAATCGAGGGTTAATTTTGATACTGCTCTAAGTGTTTATACATTGTTTAAACACATAGAACTTTATCGCAACTAACCTTTGAATGGGGTGTTTATTCGAAATTTCAGAATAAAAAGAAATAAGGAGGTTAGAAAATTTCAAGCATTGTCGACTCCATTAAATAATACTTGACTAAAGAGTGGTATCAGCAATTTGTTTATTCTATATCTTGATGGTTAATTGCGGTAAGGTGCTATGTGTTTTTACAGAGTATGGACGCTTAGAATTAACGCTCGATCTGTTGGTAGGTCTATGTAATCACAGGTAAAACTGGCTGTTTGACTTAGCATTTAGCTGTTCTTCTAAATACGCATGATAGACCTTTCGTCGAAAGCGCTTAAAAGCAGGAATGAATTATTTTGATTTTATTTAAAATGTCAATGGAAAATGTTTTCTCTAATTGACATAGAAGAACTTGAGGCTGTGTTATTTCAGATTTTGAGTCTCCTGATTGTTTAAACATAATGACTCGTCGTCATTATACAGGATCTTTAAGAAGGTTCCGGCGCCTTTTTTTTCTTTTTTTTTTTTTTTTTTTTTAAATAATTCATGTTAAGCTTCATCTATCAATATTCCAGCGTTTTGATTAGCTGATTTTTTTTATTCATACTTCCTTGAGCAAAATTTTGAGCATGCAACTATTTTGTAGTATTTCTAGTAACATATCAACTTTGTTTTGCTTGACGGTAATATATTACAAGAAATGAATAGAATCACATTCGAGTATTCATACCGTGTGGTTAAGTTTTTGGGTACTTACATCCATGAAAACAAAAAATACGTGTAATTTTTAATGAATGGTCAAGAAAAATATCTTTAAAAGGATATCATTCACTTAACTTGTACTTTTAAATTATCCGCCGCCGTCATAGCGCAGTCGGTAGCGCGTCAGACTCCAAATCCTCAATCATGGGATGTCATGGGTACGATCCCCGGCGGCAGCAAATATTCTTTCCATAATTTGTCTCTCACCAATGGGTGGATAGTCGCAAATCTGAGTGGGTTAGCAGCTTGAGGCTAGGAAAGGATGTAGTGGTAGTAATGGTGTAAGAAATACCAGGAATCCATTGTTAGGTGCTCCAGGCGCCACGATATGTCTGAAATACTGTTAAAGTGGCGTTAAACCCCAATCAATTTAAATTACCCTACATTCTAATAAACAAGTATTCGCATATACTAATCTTGCTTTCCAAGAAATGTTGTAGAAATCGAAGTCAAACGTTTAACTTTTATGTACAGAATTTCAAGTTAAGGCTGTTCATTAATCAAAGGATACCTCCGGGAGGGGGTATCAATCTTCTGATTTATTTCAAATTACAAATAGAAATAACACTGTTTACATGTTTATGAGTTTTACGAATATCCAGTCCAGCATTGAAGCTATCAATTGTCATATGTTTCATATGTATATCGTTCGTCCGTTATTTTTTCAGGAACAATTTGAATTACGTAACAGAAGAAATTGATCAACCAGAAAAGTAAGTATACACCATCTTTTATTTGTGTTTAAGGAATCTACTTTCCAACATATTCATATCTTTAAACAAGTAAACAGTTTACTTCATGAAAGTAGTCTACATGAAAGTAGTAATCAGTATTTAGAAATTACCTTTTCTCATATTTCTATTCTTTTAGCTCACTTGGGTACAACTTGCCAAAGAAAGAAAGAAATTTAGAAATTAAAAACAGCATCTCATAATAAACAAATAATCTAAATGAAACCAAATTTTGAGGGAATATTGTGTAGATTGAGGAGCCCTTTTTTGACAGTTGCTGGAAACACCGACGTCTGCTTAGAACTATGGTTGCCATTGTCACAAAAGAGATGGTTAAAAGAAAACTCTAAGAATATTTTCCTCTAGTACCATTGGCTATAGATTCTTGATACTTTGCATGAAACGCCATTTTATAGACCTCTTTGAAAAAAGACTATAATCATGATGCTACCCTGACTAGGGCGAAGTCCCAGGGGCTACATCTAAAAATAGAAAGATAACTTGAATGAGATTTCTCCCCAAACCGACAGTTAAATGTTTTCTAAATTTTTCAGCAGCATAAAGCTGTGAACAAATTACGAAGAAAATTGAAATCAGCTTTAAACTCTGGTTGCTATGGAGTTCAAAGTTGGAAACATGACAAAAACTATTTAATTTTTTTCTTGAATAATAAGGCCTATTAGATCTAATATTATTTTACATGAAGCATCAGTTCATTGACCTGTTTGAAAATTGTTAAGATTTACCCGATTTATAAGAATTATGAATTGATTATATGTTGTAATATGATCACAAACATAAACAAGAAACAATATAGATATATGTTATATCGTCATGACTTGCCCACGTAAAGTAGAGAGGAATATAAAATGCTACCGGCACCCTATGAATGGACAGAGAAGTTAACCATGTGACTACTTTGTAAAGAAAGTTGAAACGTATACGGAATTCGCATTATAGAAGTATTGGGTCATAATTATTTAATGTTTTGATATTTATTTTCAAACTGCCTCATAGAACACCTTAGACAACAGTTATCAAGTAACCAATGTCTATTCTCAGGTGAGTGCTGCAGGACCGAATGATCCTCTTGTTAATAGTCTAGCATTGTAGATATGTGAAAGAACTGACCCAATAATTGATGATCGCTGACCACGCCCACTAACTTCGACAAGAAGTTCCACTAACAACCAACAACAATGCTTCACATAAATGTTAGCTAATGTTAGACTCCAAAGTCCGCACCCGTTCTTAATCTATGTATCCTACCTAACTGCTATGTCATGCGCGAGTGATAATAGTTCTTTTATTTCAAGGAAATGTTCTCCGTGCCAATTTATCTGCCATTTAGATTGTGACCGTTGTATAGCTTCTAACAAATGTATTGCGTTACTGCTTTGTCATGCCCGAGTGATAACAAATCTTTTATTTCAGAGAAATGTTCCACGTGCCAACATCGCTGCCATTTCGATTGTGATCGTAGTATAGCTTCTAACAAATGCATCTTCCCTTACTGCTATGTCATGCGCGAGTGATAATAGTTTTTTATTATTATTATTATTATTATTATTATTTCAGAGAAATGTTCCACGTGCCAAAATCACTACCGTTTCGATTGTGATCGTTGTATAGCTGCTGACAAATGCATCTTGCCTTAATGATTTGTCATGCGCGAGTGATAATATTTCACAGAAATGTTCCCTGTGCCAACATCGCTGCCATTTCAATAGTGACCGTTATATATCTTCTGACAACCGAATCATACCTAAATGCTATGTCATTCACGAGTCATTACATTTTTTGAATTTTACAGAAATGTTCCCCGAGCCAATATCGCCGCCATTTCGATAGTGATCGTTGTATATCTACTAACAAATGTATCTTACCTTACGGCTATGTCGCCGATGGAACTTCTGGAGTCAAACGCAGTGGCTGTGGTAAAATATTGCGTATTTTTTTACAATATACCTACCAAATATTTTAATGATGTAGAAGATGGAATTTGCGTGAACTTTTTTAATTTTACAGACTTAACAAAGTAAATGCTATGAAGTTAGATGCCACAGCTTCACCAAACATTTCGGGGTTTCATCAGTATTTGCTTAAGAGTAAATACAAGTTTTAACAATAAAAGTAATTACAAGTATTTTTAGTTGATTGAGTGGGTTTACATACTTTCAACAGTATTTCAGTTATATCGCGGCGGTTTCAGCACCTAACAATGGATTCCTGGTATTTCTAACGCCAGTACTACAACTACATCCTTTCCTAGCCTCCAGTTGCTATCCCACTTAGGTTTACGGTTATCCATCCATTGTTGAGAGACAAATGTCGAAAAGAATATGTGCCGCTTGCCGGGGAGAGAACCCATGACATCCCATTACTAAAGATTGGGAGTCTGACGCGCTACCGACTGCGCTATGACGGCATGTATATTTTATCATTTGTAATTTGTTTGACCTGTCACATATTGGATAAGATACCATTTTTATGAGAGTTTTGCCTTGAAATAGACCATTAAAGTCGAGATTATCAATTGTGGCTGCTGTTACTAAAAATCCGCTTTACTGCAGCTAATGAAAGCTGTAATTACGAGGGCTGTTGTTGTTGTTTTGATCTGTTTTATTATTGTGTGGGGGGTTTTGTGTGTGGGTGTGTGGGGGTGTTTTTGTTGCTGTTTGTTTGTTTGTTTGTTTCACAGCAACGATACTTTATGAAATCCGTTTTGAACAAAAATAAGTACAGACCTACAGACAGACTAAGAAACAAATATACGGAAATTTGATTATCTTTGAAGCAAATTTTGAATTATTTAATATCGCTTAATTAAAGAGAGTAAACAGCCTTCAGAACGTTAAGGAACAATCTATTTGCAGACTTGGGGAGATCGTGTGCTTAAGGGTGCTTCAATCATACTACCAATTGCTGTGTTATTCTCAACGTACGGAGCTGCAATGTGTGATTCGTTTGCAGGCGGCAGGTCGGTACACGAGAAATTTTCTTTTTTCGATTTTATCATTTAATTTTCGATTATCTTTTTATGCAAGCATACTTACATTTTGACTCACAAAATGCCAATACCATTTAACCAATTAAACAGCACACTCATCTAATACAGTATATTGTCGATGGGCGAAAACAACATCGCTCACCGACAATATTTTATTATAGCTAGCAAAGCGTTAGCTTTGATTGAATAAGTTAACAGACAAAATTCTGAGGTCTTCTCAAAGTTCAACGAGTGCAAACTGCCACTGGGTGCTTAACCACTAAATCCATTGAATGTCTACGCCATAAAAAGTAGTTCTTATGTATTTTCTAAATATTTTCTAAATTCAACCTACTAGTCTGCAACTTCTTTCAATTTGAACCAGTCTAAGATTTTTTTCGTTTTGTAATGAGTTAACTCATGGAATACTTTATACCCCCGTTACACCAAACTCGTTCTCACTACGATCTGAAAAATGTAACCGAACGGGCTCAAACTGTGTTCAGACGGAGTGGACGGAGTATCAACGTATCTATAACTGTTTACGAACTTGATGCACGGGCTTAGACGGGGTTGATCGGGATTGGTGTTTCAGAACTTTGAGCCTGTTCAAAATTTTTGGGCGACCATCACGTTCTTCACTTAGACGCAGTGACAACGTATTTCAAACGGAATTGACGTGCTACGAACGGAATTGCCGTACTTGAACCGTATTAGGGACGTACCTTGACGTGGGGCGATCGGGCTTCAATAAGCAGTACGTTTACGCACTGACCGGGTCCGTTGGTAGCCCGTTCATCCCGTTCTCAGAAAGACTAAACTCGACCAAATTACGTTCTTAGTGCGTTGTTGTTATTACGTCTGAATACAAAAAAAGCAAAATAAATACGTCTAGACAGATTGCAACACGTTTTCCTACAGTTTCGAGAGATCGCAAAAGGTTCTAAGTAGGCTCTACTCGTTTTAAGTACGTTTATTTCGATTTCGTGCAGTTTTGACAACGTTCACCTCGTCTGCAGTATGTTCTGACAAGATATGGTATAAATACTTGCGTTTTCCTACCGATTCGCCATTTGGGCATACAATGTTTCGGACCATGGATAATGTTCAAGCTCTGAATGTTCTGAATTTTGGCTTTTTGCATTTTTTGCTGGAAGCAGAACACCAATACAATGAGATATTGGAACAAGAGAGAAGGAGAAAACCAAGAATCTGCTGGATGAGGAAGTATTCAAAACCGGATAGAAGATTAGCTGTAAGACAATACCATCAGCTGATGGAGGAGCTCCGTTTGGATGACCAGGAGTCCTTTTTTCAACTTTTTAAGAGTGCCACCAGCCATGTTTGATTAACTTCTCGAACGCATCACCCACCATATTCGAAAAGATGACACCAACAACAGAAAGGCTTTGGAACCTGGACTGAAGCTAGCACTCACTCTTCGTCATCTGGCAACAGGAGATTCCTATGCTATCCTTCAATATGCTACCCTGTTGCCAAAGGAAGGCCTTTTCTTTGTGTCTTTATAGGACTCTAGCTTCTTATTGTAGAATATTTCATAGGTCTTGAGCCATTCAACCATGGCTTCCTTTTGATCCATGGTGAGATTGGTGTATGTCTTGGCTTTCTATAGTGCTGGCTTCTGACTCTGCTCTGGATTTCCCTCTGACATTTGACCTTCTGACTTGAACGAAGAGTCATCAGAAGGTTCAGGGGAAACAACACACTCATTCTCTTCAGATCTTTTCTCAGCGATATATTCGGAAGGTTTGGAATCTCGGGGGTGATTTAGAGTGGCTTCAGATGAGCAGGTACTTTTGGACTTAGTAGGCGCCGCTTTCATGTGCAACATCTGTGTATTTCTTCTCTTGCGCGGAGGCATGGTACTCTCAAATATGAAGTATAAATGCAAGTCAAATATGTTGTCTTTGCTGTCTGAAGCCGCGAACGGGAATAAAAACTGGCAAAAACGCAATGAGTTTTTATAGCCCTCTGGTCAGAACGTGATTGCAATTACGTTTTGAACGCACCAGGAACGTAGTAATAACGTGAATGGAACGAGTACAATTGTCCTTGAACGAAATGGTCGTGTTACGAACTAGTTAGAACGGATTCGGATGTACAAGGAACGTCGAGGAACTAGTTATGAACGGGCTACAACTGACTGCAGACGGATATAGACTGGTTGAGAACGGTATCCCTATAGTACGAGAACGGGTAACTTTACCAGATTTGAACTTGATAGAGACGGACTGCAGACGGAATAAGAACGGGATGCACGTACTTGGAACTTTTTAAGAACTTACAATGAACTTACTGTGATCACAATAAATACATTGTACGGCTGAAACAACACGTTCAATCCCGACCACAACCCGTTTTGAGATATTGTCGGGACGGAGTTGAACGTTCTGCGAACTAGTTTGGTGTAACGGGGGCATTAACCTCGTTTATCTATTATGATGGCCTTTGGCAAGTAAGATTACTTCACAAAACCATGCTTTGTTAGCCTTCTTTACTTTCAGTACTTTGATATACTTATTAGTTTGAAAAAAACTTGTTTTTGGTACTATGTGAGCATATCAAACCAGCCTACATCTAAATAACTTTTTCATAAACTTTAATAGGGACAACTCGAAAAGTCATTAAAGACAACTACTACAAAACATCAAGTTCAGCACAGGTTAACCAGGTCTGAAATTTAAATACCCAAAATATAATAATCTGATATAAGGGCAATCTAAGATATAAGGTCTGCAAAAAATAAAAATAAAGCTCCGACCCCGGCCAGTTTGGACAATCACCGCAGTCGATACCTTTTAAATTTCCAAGATGGTCTCTAGTCGCGAGACATATTACAGGTACTTTCATATAATTAATTTTAGTTGCGTCTATCAAGATTCCAAGCGTTCTGGTTGGCTTATTTCTTCCATCAACAAAAATTTGAGTATGCACATGTTTTGTGTGCTTGCGCACAAAGTAGATACGTGAACTTCTACTCAAAACAAACAAAATACCTCATTAAATTATTATAAAAAATGAAGATTTCTTTATTTCATTGATGTAAGAGCCAATATATTTAATCATACTTACGTATGAATCCGCCTTGCGTATTTATAAAGTGTGATTTAGTTTTTAGATTCATACCTCAATGACATGAAAAAATGTTCATTCTCTTCATTTCCTTTAGCTCTTTACTACCCAATTGACGGATCGCAAGCCACATCCAACAATACGACTGAGGTGTTTAATACGTCATTACGTGTTAAATAATTATGTGGTTTGGAACGTAAAACAAAAGGCAAATCGTTGATTGGCGATTTTGTGTCATTAGTACAGCGTGTAAGCTGTAGTTACGACCTTTGAGTGACCAAACCAACAGAAGATGCAAAACATAACTATCAGAGTTATTTAGATAAACTTTGGATGTCTTGTAATTTCAGGGTGGTCTATGTGGCTGGTAGGGAAGGACACTTACCGGAACTATTGTCGTTTGTACACGTTAAACGATTCACTCCTGTACCATCTATGGTCTATACTGTAAGGTTTCCTTTTTGAACACTGTTTTGTTTGTTTGTTTGTTCGATATGTTGGTTGGTTGGTTTTGTTTCTTTGTATTGTTTTCAATTCACGTATTAGCGGATGAAAGATTATTCGCAAAAAAGTATTCTTTTTTTTTCTTACAAAACTTAGAATCAAAGTTATATATTGGTAAAAACAGAAGTTACGCAGAATCTAATGAAATAAAAATTGACTTATATTTTTAATTTGTTTTGAGGTGTTTTTCTTTTTGTTGATTTCGTTTATTCGTTCGTTTATTTGTTTGTTTGGTTGTTGGTTAATTGTTTGATTTAAAAACGATATAACGGATATATTTTTCTATAGTAGCCTTGATAACGTGCTTTTTGTCGAAAGGTAGTCGTAAAATTTTCGCAGCTCAAGGGAATTTTTATAACTTTTAATCTGAAATATGTTACGATTAAATCGCCTACACATAATGTTGCTCTTAACAAGAGAATAGGTCGTTATAAATAATATTCTGCCATTTGTACATTATGAAAATGTTGCGCATCAAGTTGCCCTCTTATGCTCCGTAAACGAAACATTTGAGAAAGAGATGGGATCAAGCAGAGGTCTATTAGGGATAGGTATATTAAATTACTAGGGTCATTCTACTCTCAGAAATTCTACTGACATCGAAAAGGGTAGATTCTGGTCAGCCTTCACAGTCCGCGTAATCAAACCAGGGTTGATATTTTCGCACTGCCAGAAGGTGCCTTTAAGCTTGGTCACATATACCAATATTAATTTCGTCCTTTCACTCTATGTTAAATGTACAGTGGCAATTGCTATGATATATCAGTAACATCGAAGCTCTAATGGACATCTTTAGTTTTACAGTTTGGCAGATTATGCTGCATCAGTACTCAATTACAAATGTTGGTATTTTACTCTATTTTAGTGTACCGTGACCATGGCTATGATAGGTATCACTAACATTGTATATGTAGTTGATCTTTAACGTTTGGTCATTTTATGCTGCGGCAGTACTCGGTTTTCTATTGTTGAGATTTTACTATATTTTAAGGGCACTCTGACTATGATTGGTTTCAGTATTATCGAATCTCTAGTAGACATGTTAAGTTTTACAGTTAAAGTATTCAATGCTGCATCAATACTCAGTTTACTAATAATGAGTTAGTGTACAGTGGCCATGGCTTTGAATGGTATCAGAAACATTGACAGTGACTCTAGTCTTTTCAACCCTAGTGGAGAAAAAATATCATAATTGAAACTTACGGATTGCGAAGCTACGCGGATAAGGCAACGCCGCCTAGCGCTGCAATGTCCGACGTCTTTAACCTGTGCGCTTCCGAGACATCTCTAAAAAGGGATATTTAAATAACGCATATTAGTCCCTTTTTGGCGGGATATCTCAGTAGTTCAGAGGTTAAGACACCGGACATTGCAGCGCTAGGTGGCGTTGCCATATCCAGGCAGGTTCGAGTTCTTAAAGAGTTTAGTTTTGCGGTTTGGCTGTTTTATGCTGCAGGAGGCTTAGTTTACGAATGTTTAGATTTTACCCTATTTAGTGTACAGTGGCCATGGCTATGATAATTATCAGAAACACCGAATCTCTTGTTGATATCTTTAGCATTACCGTTTGGCTATTTTATGGTGCGGCAGTATACGGAGGCAAAGGCTAAGATAGGTATCAGTAACAACGAATTTCTAGTAGACATATTTTGCTTCACCGTTTAGCTATGTTATGGTGAGGCAGTACCAAGTTAACTAATAATGAGATTTTACTCTATTTCAATTTACAATAGTCATGTCTTTGATAGGTATCAGTAACATTGAATCTCTAGTGGACATCTTTTGATATACCGTTTTGCTATTTTATAGTGCGGCAGTATCCTGTTAACTAATATTAGGATTTTACTCTATTTTAGTGTACAGTAGCCACGGCTCGGCTATGATATGTATCAGTAAAATTTAATGCCTAGTAGACATCTTTTGTTTTTCCTTTTGGCTATTCTATGCTTCGGCAGTTCTCAGTTAACTGATGATGAGATTTAACTCTATTTTAGTGTACAGTGGCCATGGCTATGATAGGTATCAGCAATATTGAATCTCTAGTGGACATCTTTAGTTTTACAGTTTGGGTATTTTATGGTGCAGCAGTACTCAGTTTACTAATAATGAGATACACAAAACGAGATGAGCATCGTGTAATTAAGGTAAACATTCCATTTCATCCTGCTCAAACCCATTCCCACACATTAAAATTATAGACCGGTCCAAATTCAAAGAAGTTGGAGACGACAATTTTGAGTTAATGAAATCTTCGAATTCTTTGTCTTTTTGGGTAGAAAACATTGTGGATGATGAAGAAATTGCTTGTAACAAGCAATTTCTTCATTCTCCACAAAGTTTTCCAAAGCTTTCATATTGAGCGACGTTTAAAAGCGTCAATCTATGGGAATGGGTTAATCGAGTTTATGGCTTATTTTACCGCAAGATATATATTTATAGATCAGTTATATATCGTCCGTTGGCGACAAAAACCTCCTAAATACAGCTCATACAAGCTGTTTTACGAGGTTTTTGTCGCCCACAGACTATACACAAGTACCCTCGATTACGTTGACCATCAAATATCAATAGATTCCTTCATTACATCTATATACAGAGGTCATTATCGATCATATTCAGGCAGCAAAGTGCATCAAATTTAACGTTCAGAAACAAAACGTTGGCTTTCATTAGGATTAATTTTACCATTAAATACATTACTTTAACTATTTAGGTACTCTTTTTTCACTTAGCCAACTATTTCGTTGTTCTAGATAATTTATATGTTATATACGAGTGATAGTTGAAACGTTCAAGGACCATATAATGATAAAATAGAAACTAAAAACACAAAATACATGTACATTGTAGCACGATAAAGAAATACTTACGTTAAACAATAAGTTATAGTTTTTCTTCTGTGATTATCGCTTTTCACTTTTTTGTACGGAGCACTTTAAACCACCACCTTCCCAAACGACACAATTTTAGACTTGACCAAATTGAAAGAGGTTGCAGACGACAACGTAAAGCTGGTCTAAATTTAGAAATATGGACAATATGAGGTAGAAAACATTGTGAGAAAATAAGAAATGTTTAAGTATTTTGTTCTCTTTTCAAGATAATCGCGTGAGACACAAAATGTTATTACATTTTTACATATTTTCAGATCCCCTTATTAATTCCGATCGTGTTCCTTCTCTGTGCTATATTTCTGGTAACAGGACCAATAGTAGGAAATCCCAAGATCGAGTTTCTGTACGCCATTCTGTTCATATTTGGTGGTCTGTTATTCTATGTGCCACTGGTGCATTTGAAACTCATACAAATAGGTGAGTTTATTCTTTTTTCTTTTTTTCTTTTTTTTTTTTTCTTTTTTCTTTTTCCTTCTTTTTTTTCCTGAATTTGAAATCGACACCTAAAATATTTATATCATAATTTAACTTTTTGTTTCGTCTATCAAAAAACGAGCGTTCTGACTGGCCGGAAAAAAAACTTTCATACCACCATGAACAAAACTTTGAGCATTCATCTTTTTTGCATGCTTGCGCACATAAAATAGACCCATAAAAGATTTGTTATTTTCGCTTGATGACATTAAGATATAAGAAATGAAGAGAATACCATATCTCCATGAAAACAAAAATGTATACTTCATCGCTTAAATGACTTCATCTGTAAGCTTAATATAGCGCGATATTGAGTGTTTCGTGTGTGTGTGGGGGGGGGATAGAATATCGTTTTCAAAGGTATATGTGTAAAAAAAAAAGAATCAGCCCCTCGATTTGCTCTAAAACAAGCTGATCCTAGCGTTACTTTACCCATTACGAGACGATAAATTTTAGACTGGTCCAAATTAAAAAAAGGTTACAGACAACAGTTTCAAGCGTATTAATAGGTAGATTTTTTATAAACTTTTTGTGTTGTAAACATTGTGTAAAAATTTCTTCATTTTAGACATTTTTTCCCAAATGATATTTTTTATGTGGCGTCAAAAAGCGTCAATGTGTTGGAAGAGGTTAAAACACAAAATGCTCTCCAAGTTTTGCTGAAGAACTAATACTATTCTAGACTGATTACATATCATCATATATCAAAGAAAATATTATAATAAATCCTACATATCTCTATTTCAGACAGAATAACGATGTTTTTGCAATTACTATTTGAGGTAGCACCATCGGCATACCTTCCATCGGAGTGACAGAGAAAAGTCAAGCATCACCGATGGGAAAACAAAAAAAATGTGTGATATTTAATTGGGGATTTGCTGACTCCGCCCACTAATTACGCTGGCCACACCCACTGATTCCAACCTGATGTTCTATTTCGATAATAACCGGCGTTCTTTTGCAAAACTTATGGTCAGTAACATGTAACAAAAATCAAAATTGTTGGTTGGTTGGCTTCCTAAACGTCGTAAATACAGCTTATTCAGGCTGTAGTTACGACGCTTTAGTCGCCAAACCAACTAAAATGCTTCACAAATTGTCGGTCAAAGTCGGAGATCAAGGCTCACATCCGGTCCTAATGAATGATTTGATTGGTCGATTGATTCTTTGATTGCCAGCTGCTATTTATCAATTACATACAATTTGATTCATTTCTACGAATTTTTCATACGGTCTTACGATACTCAACTAATAAACTGACTGCCTATATATGGAGTTGCCTATATATGGAGTTTAGCTGTAATATATGAAGATCTTTTTCTCATATCGAGTCATGAACAGAAAGAAGCTATGTATTTCTTTTTAAGAAAGTTTTCAAATTTTGTCCATTCCTTTATATTGTTTCCTTGCATACTTCCATGAACATAATTTTGAGCACGCATCTATTTTGTATGCTTTCGCACAAAAGAAATCCATAAAAAATTCTCAGAACTAGTACATTAGTACATTTTATTCGCTTTGTTTTGCTTGATGGCTTCGCGTATTTATACAGTGTGATTAAGTTTAAAGGTTCATATATCGATGAAAACTAAAATAATCTCTTCATTTTTTAACCCATTCCCAAATATTAAGCTTTTTTACTCATTGAAAGTAATTACTTCAGGAAACAGAACGGAAAAGGGAGAACTTGCAATGTTTTTTTTTCGCACCTGTTTCTTACCCCAATTAAACACATATTACTCAATTTTTAGCACTCTTTGAAATATCGTCTGCAATCTCTTTCAATATGGACCACTCTAGTACAATTCTATTGTGGTTAAATGCAGTGAGATAGGTATCTTTAGTAATACGGAGATTCAATTTCCTCCTTCCTCCTCCAAAACCAAACTCGTGTCATAGAAAAAAGGACGTTACAGGGGGACGATACGATGTGTCACATCACATATATCTGACTTATTGAACCGTCACATGATCGACTGACCGCTGGCCACGCCCATTGACCTTTGAAATAGAAGTTCGACAGAGTTAATAAACGATATCATCTTGTTGAATGTTTAGTCAGGGATATAGGAAACAAGGAAATTCGTTGTGTACGACCTAAACATCGTAAATATATCTTGAATAACCTGTAGTAACCAAGTTTGAGTTACCAAACTTACAAAAATATTTAACATAAATGTTGGAATCGGAGGTTAACTTCCTGTCTAAATTCATTTGATTTGTCAATCGATTTTTCATTTGATTTGTCAATCGATTTTTCATTTGATTTGTCAATCGATTTTTGATGGACTATGGCGATCCGTCATTTAACTTCGTGATCGTTTTGTTAACAAGTGGTGGTTGTTTTTTTAACTTCTATATGAGCCCATGCGTGACATTTCAAACCATTTCGCATGTGCGTGACCCGCACACATTGAGCATCCTGGACAGCCATTCGGGGTAATTAAAATATTCGCTGATTGTTTAAAGAAGCGTTGGGTCAGTCTCTGTCTTCAGAGCGCAGAGTGAAGACTCTGATCATACTGTGCGGATGCACAGGCTGATCTGAGTCTTTACTCAGCGCACATGTGTAATTGTTGGAAATGTCACGCATGGGCTCATTTTACAATAAGCAAAATCCATTGGCCTTTTTATTTTGAGCATGAATTTATTCGAGGCGCTTCTTCAAAGGCGCCTGCATCTCTCAACCAGCATTTATATATGATACTGAATAAGATATTTAAATAAAACATAACTTATTAGTTTTCAGCATTTATGAAAATAGGCCTTTCCAATAAAAGCTATTATCTTTTCTTTCCTTTATATGTTTTTTTATTATTATTATTATTATTATTATTACTTTTAATGATCAGACATTCCAGAAGATGTCCGTAGCACGGTCAACTGTAGATCAATTCGTATTAATGTCCCTTGTAATCCGGTATAAAGTTTATAATTATTATTTTTAAGGGTTTGCTGTATGCTAAATATAAACACTAGCTACTAGTACGAAATGTCTGTTAATTGGTTAATATTTCTTGTAGGAATCAAATAGAGCATCACTAAATGAATATTTCTGTATAGCTTGACTGAAATCCACTCAATAGAATACAACTCTCTCCGACGGAAGACCGTTTTAAATTATTCTGTAAACGCCCAAGAGTCCCCATAATCCACGGTTTTCAAGCGATCATCATTCTTTAAAGGAAATCTAACAGAGGGTCACCAAAGGATAATTCTTGTCAAATTTTGTTAAAATTCGATTATCCACTACATAATCATCGGTAAATATTATTTGATGTTTCTCCGTATATGGAAATGAGCCCCGCTTATTATTTGACGGTATATGGAAATAAGCTTCGCTCATTAAAACGAAGTTTTACAGACAAATCTTCTTGAAGGAACCCGAAAGAGGTCACGTAAGAAGCATCTATGCTAAATTTAACTGAAATTATGTTGGCGGTTTCTGGAGAGTTTCTTAACCCTTTACTGTACTAACCGGGGATTTTACGTCGCTGTGGTTTTAAATTGAGAGAACATTGTGGGAAAAGAAGAAATAATAGTAAGCAATTTCTTCTTTTCCCACAATATTTTCTGTCACATGGGATGGTTTCATTTCAAATGCATCCAATTTTTGTCGTCAAATGCACTCTCTACAATTTGTTCCAGTCTAAAATTAAAAAAAAACGGAAAGGGTTAAAGAAAAGAAGTATGGACACACGAGCTGATAGAAAGACGTACGCAGGAAGGACACATCAACATGACAATTTTCCGACTGATCTTGCCCATCGGAGCTAAAAGAACTTGTTTCTTTTAAACAAAGGTTGATTGAATCAAATTGTGTTCGTATTATGCGGAGAACCTCATTCAATTCCTCTATGTGTTTTACTGTTTCATGAATCCTAGCGTCGATCAATACATACAAGGTTTCTTTTTCGGGTGTCTATTTATCCATCACATTCAACGTTCGAAAACAGGTGTATTCTTTATTTCGGGAAGCAGAGTGGATAGGGAGAAATCTGAAACTTCAATATTTTTACAATGGATTAAAAATATCCATGTTTACATAAACAATTTTAATAAATTACTGTCGGTTAAGCATGTTGTACAAAAAACTCAGGTTGCCGCGACCATAGCGTACTTGTAGCGCGTCGGACTCTCAATCATGAGGTCCAGGGTTCGATCCCCGGTCGCACCAAATATCCTTTCCGATATTTGTCTCCCAACAATGGTTGGATGATTGTAAACATAAATGAGATGAGCGGCTTGAGGCTCGGAAAAGGTGTAGTGATAGTACTGATGTGAGAAGTAGCTGGAATCCGTGACTAGGTGCTCCCCCCGCCGCAATATGACTGAAATACTGTTAAAAGTGGCGCTAAACCACATTCAAACAAACAAATAAACAAAAACTCAGTGAAGCGATATAGTACATGAAGGCCATTATAAAACTGTTTATGTAAAATTGGTCGGTGTGGGCCAAACGACCCCTCCTTGCAAACTGCGTGTTACAAAACATGTTTATGTAAATTTGATTGGCGAGGTTTATTGTATACATCACTTAAACGTATCCTCATTTTAATCAAATTCATATGTCGATGTTACCTTGTGAAACTCCTCATTGGCTAAGGTAGGTTCACTTTTGAATAATTATGGTATATCGTATATTAACACAAATTTGAGACTTGTACAAATTACAGAAGAAGTTACAGATGACAATTTCAAGCTGAGATAATTTTGAACTATCTTTGTATGTGTAGAAAACAAGGTTGAAAATGAAGAAATTGCTTGTAACAAGAAATTTCTTCATGTTCAACCTTGTTTTCCTTACGTCTTCTCGTGAGCAGGATTTTTGGAATGGGTGTAAGCGACAACTACACTTTCAATATCATTGATACAGATATTAGTTCGTTTATTGATTGCTATTCGTTGGCAATATTATAGTCAGTCTGTCGGCGATGTTGAAGACAGAGAAATTAATTGAATTAATATCATTGTCATTAATACTGGAAAAGTATAGGCCCTTTAAGACCCCTAAAATGATCTAAACATTTTGCAATATCTCTATTGGAGAGATGTATTTCTTCTTCTCCTACATTTTTTTTATTTTTCACACCAGTTTAAAACATGTTAATTATTATTATTATTATCAACCCTTTAAATCTAAATCAGCATCTTTTGTAGAAATAGATATATTATTGAACATTATTAACATATTGATATTGGTCCTAGATTCTATTGCATCTTAATTTTTAATATCTGAATACCTACCATATTTAACCTTAAACGATTGTGAACTAAGAAATCACAGTTTAAATATGATTACCCTTTTTAGTTAATCTAATATTTCGCAAATACTTATAAGATCGTACAAAGTACCTTGCAGACAATCCAAATGACGGATGGCTGGCACACACGATGACCTCCGACAAAGCTTTTCGACTGGGATTTTCCACGATTTCAGTTTGAAAAGTATAAGGTAAAGGACATGAAAAGTATAAGGTAAAGGACATGAAACAAAGGGTAAATCTCTGATTATTGATCTAAACGTCGTCACTAACGGCGAAAATAAACTGACGCCAGACTAACTTAAATGCTTTAGATAAGTGTTGGAGGTTAACATTCACATGTGACATAAATAACGACTTAATGACTTATTTCATTTGACGGTCGATTTTTGATTGACAGCGGCGATCCGTCAATAGCTTAACTCATTCCCACATAATCACTTTTTTTAACGCCCTTCTATAGAAAAAAGGCTTTGGAAAACATTGCGGATAATGAAGAAATTGCTTGAGTCAAGCAATTTCTTCATTATCCACAATGTTTTCTATCAAAAAACATGAAAATAATTAAATTTCCATCAAATTGAAATTGTCGTCTGTAGCTTCTCTTAATTTGGACCAGTCTATCTACACTGTTTTCTATCAAAAAAATGAAATAATTAAATTTCCATCAAGTTGAAATTGTCGTCTGTAGCTTCTCTTAATTTGGACCAGTCTAAAATTTTGTTGTGTGGGAGTGGGTTAAGACGGACATAAGTGTTGACAACATCATCGTTCATGTGAAAGTTTATCACCTAGAAAATGTATAAAAATTGAAGATATTTAAGAAAAGGTGTCTCGTATAAATGAGAACAAGTGTTGCAAGGACGTCACAGTTTTAGTTTGCTTGATTATCATTCTATTTTACATGGGATTATGGACTGCCTTTATTTATGTTTAGCTTCCTATATTGATGGATCAGCTTCGGAAGGGATGGGACCTCCCACCCTGCATGGCAGTCATCATACAGATCTCTAACATAGGACCAATATCGTATCCGGTTGGAAATTTGGTCAAACACGGTGAAAGAAAGGTCCATGGTCTATTTTATAGTTCGATCCGTTTCATCAATATTCTCCTACAAAGAGCGTAACCTTCGAGCTTGGTCAGCCTATACGTGTCTCGTAATCTGACCAGGGTCGATACCTTTCTTCACCAACCGGGTGTCCTTTCGCGCTTGACTTGTCACTTTTTTTATTTTTTTATCCTTTTTTATTTTTATTCATTCTATTTATTTATAATTTTTTTTCAGAGATTACCAGAAATGGAGTGCAAATGTTGTAAAAATGTCAAATTTCTAGTTTGCCTGATTGTCATACTGTTTGGTATGGGGTCATGGATCGCCATTAATGGTATCTGGGTGGAACTTCCTATATTGGTGGATCAGCTTCCAGAAGGATGGAACCTCCCTTCCTACATGGCAGTAATAATACAGATCGCTAATATCGGGCCCATATCATATTCAGTTGGACACTTGTTATTTCCCAACACCGTGAAGGAAAGACCCGTTGTGTACGTGATGGCCGTGGTTGGGTCTGTAGCTTCTTTGCTGCTGGCCTTTCTCTGGAAGGAGACGACATATGTAGCTGGAGTAGAACGCAGCACAGCTTTGCTTCTACTTATGTTCTTCTTGTCATTGGTTGACTGTACTTCATCAGTTGTATTTTTGCCATTCATGAATATCTTTAAGCCAGAGTATATGAACTCTTATTATATTGGAGAGGGTTTCAGTGGATTGCTGCCTGGTCTGGTGTCTCTTGTTCAAGGAGTGGGTCAGACGGACTGTGTAAATACCAGTAAGATCAATGTTACAACAAACGAGACAGAATATAGCATACAGGCGGTGTATCTTTCCCCACTTTTCGGTGTCGAAGAGTTTTTCTTCTTCGTCTTTGCAATGATGGTTGTGTGTGGAATAGCGTTTGTTTTGCTGAACTTTTTACCCTACTGTACAACAGAACATGTATCTGATAAACAATCTGTATCAGAAAAAACCGATTCACAGGAACTTTATAATGGCAATCTCGGTAGAAGCACAGAAAAGATCATTAAAACGGACGATGTTTTTGACAGCAAATCAATTCGCAATGAAACGACAGATCCTGAGAAACAGGGAAAAGTGTCTCAAAAGGTACTGAAGGACATGTCGGTCAAACTGTTTTTCTTTTACCTCGTCCTGATTGGCTGGGTAAATGCTCTGACCAATGGGGTTCTACCCTCAGTCCAGTCCTACGCATGTTTACCCTACGGATCCCAGACGTACCATTTAACCGTGACATTGTCACAGATAGCCAATCCACTAGCTTGTTTCATTGCCTTTTTCATTCCTGTGAAGTCGATGTTGGCGATCAGTGCCTACACAACAGTAGGGAGTCTGATCTCAGTCTACATATTGGTGTTGTCTGTGTACAGTCCCGAACCTCCATTGTTGGATTCCATTATGGGACCAATCTTATCGGTAAGTATCTGAAGTTCGCTCAGGACTTTGTCACTTCAATTCATAGATGAATAATACATTTTATGGTATAATACGCTTAAAAATCATGAATGTAATGGATTCGGTATACAGGAAAACCAGCCTAAATGTTAAAAGAAAACACGATTTTGTCAAATATTTTCAAATTCCTAAATAAAGTATTTTTCTGGTTCACAAAAATCAAAAATCAATATCTTAAATACTGACAAACTTACAACTGTTCACTTATCAACCCATGACAGAAGGACAAATCATAATGTAACGAAATTGCAGACAATACATTTTGGTTCCAAATGTATACTTTTGGTGGGGTTGATAACATTGTGTATAATGAAGAAATTGCTTGAAACAAAGCTATTTCTTCAATTTCTACAACGTTTTCCAAAGCCTTTCTTTAGCAATAATTAGACACGGTCGACGTTCACAAAACATTTGAATTTTCCCACGTCATAAAGTAACGTCAATTTGGTAGTTTTTTTTTTTTTTTTCCTGGATATTCTGATCAATGGTGTAGTTTTAATCTGACACCTTGAATTGATACAGTATTATTGTTGTCAGTCATAGTGATAGAGTTAGGCCGCTTAATCTATTCCCATACAATGACGCTTTCTGGCGCACGCAAGAAATACTGTCACGGAAAACTTTGTGTGAAAAAGTAAGATTGCTTGTAACAATGTTTTATACCCTATTTGGTACTTATTTTCAGATTTGAGCGCAATTTGCAATGATGTATAAAACTTCTGTCAATTCGGACTAGTCTAAAATTTGATCGTTTGGTAATGAGTTAAACCGCTTAAGAACGCGTTTTGTCTACAAACCTTTACAAGGTCATACAGCGGAAAAGTGCCCGGATTTTTGACTATCAAAATAATCGTGCATTTTAAATGACTTACAAAACATGACGTTTATCAGTGATGCATTTGATGTTGACAAAGTTGCTATCTTGATTGAAACCATCTTGTTTTACAATCATTTCGCACTACTTGTTATAACTCGATGTTAATTCTAAAATGATTCGTTAGTTGGATAAGGGGATATTTGTATTCTTAATCCATTCCAACACAACAAAAATTTTAGACAGATCCAAATTGAAATAAGTTTTCCCCAGTTTTTTCTTGGGGGCGAAAAAGGAGGGATTTTGTTGGAATGGGTTAATTAAGCCAAATCACCCATAAATGAAAATGACATGTCATACGAAAAGGGGTAAATTATTTGATATTATATTCGTTTGTCAAGATTCAAGCTTTTTGATTGGCTGTATTTTTTTGTTTTGTTTAGTTTTGTTTTCTCTCGTTTCATACTCCGAGCAGTCAGGTTTTGAGCACGCAACTATTTTGTGTGTTTGCGCACGACTAAGTTCCATAATTTTTTTACTCAAAATTATTGCTTTCTTTTACATCATCGATATAAGTTTCATGTCATGGGTCCGATCCCCGGCGGCGGCAAATAACGTTTCCCACATTTGTCTCTTACTAATAGGTGGATAATCGTAAAACTAAGTGGTATAGCAGCTTGACGCTAGGAAAGGGTGTAAGGGTAGTACTGGTGTGAGAAATACCAGGAATCCATTATTAGGTGCGCAAGCCGCCGCGTTATGACTGAAATACTGTTAAAAGCGGCGTTAAACCCCATTTAATCAATCATTTCTCAAAAAAACTTAAGCTTAATAAACTTGCCAAAGAGGTTGTAATCCAATGAACCAGTATGCCTTTTGAAAGGAAATATTTGGGGAAAAGAATAAATTTTTTGGCACCGGAAAGTTCTTGTTGATACACAATATTGTCTTCTTAATAGACGACCAAAAAGTAGTTGCTAAAGAGATAGGTTGTTCTAATCACTTTATTTTAAAAGATGTGAAGGACTGATTCACGTAATATAAATAATATTAATTCACGCTAAATCCAATGCTGTTGGGATTCATTAGAATCGTCTCATTGAGAATATTCTAATATCTTCCAACAACATAAGATTTTGTTGCGATTTTTAAGAACAATGCTATGACTTATTAACCCTTTCCTGTCTTGCAACATTTTAGACCCGTCCATTTTTAAGGTTTTGTAGACGAAAATTTAAAGTTGGTTTTATTTGAAAAATAACCATTAAGTAGCATAGGAAGTATTGTGGAAAAAGAAGAAAATTGCTTGTAACATGCATTTTCTTCTTTTTCCACAATGTTTCCTCTATTATAAAATCACAGGGACGTAAAAACCAGGGATGAACCAGGAAAGGGTTAAGAGATTCTTCTCTCTAAATGGGGAAAATCGAAACCAAGTTTGACAGTAACGTTTGTTAATTTACAGGTTGCAGCGTACGTACTTGTGTCCCTGTTTTTGACCTTTACGAAGGTCGCTATAGCAACGCTCTTTAGGATGGAGGGAAGAAAGGCCTTATTTTGGTGTGGGGCTGTTACCCAGCTCGGGTCTGCGATCGGCGCAGCTATTATGTTTGTTTTAGTTAATGTTTATGAGCTGTTTATACAGAAATACCCATGTACATAGAAGGCTGATGTTGCAATGACAGTTTATTTTCAACCAAACGCTACAAATAGCTACAAGAATTTGGTTCACCAATTTTTTTCTCCGACGGTATCTTAACGCTTGTCATACTGAACTTTGAATTTTCTTGTTTCAGCTTTTTCCTGCTGATAAAAATTCAGCCTACTAGTACATATGTGTTTAAAGGATGGTGACGGGAGTAACCCGTTAAACGAATACAAATAACCTTTACTTTAAAAAAAAGTTCGGTCATATATATTCAGTTTAAAAGGTCAGGAACAAGTCAACCAAAACGGTCAATATACATCAGACAATTGCTTTTTTTTTAATTTGTTAAATGTGTCTAGCTCCTTTTTATGTACATTTACATTTAAATAAAGCATTCATCATCATATATTTTACATAATCCGTTCATTGACATGATACCGTATATCCTTAGACCGTATATATATAAACCGATCGCGTCTGTCAATCAAAGTATTAATCGATGTATCAAATTATTCATTCAGACCGGAAGTGAACTTTGAACTCGGACAATGGCCTACATTTATCTTTTTGTTGGTTTTGCGACAATGTCTGGGTAAAAAATTCCCTTCCGGTCTAAATGAATGATTTGATTGTTTGATTCTTTGATAAACAGCCGCGATCCATCGATTAATTTTAATCACAGGACCCTCAATTTATAATTTCTTTTGTACATCGGTGAACACGTCAAAACAAAAGAAAAGCTAACAATTTCCATTCTCCTTTGTGATATCCGGTTCATTGTGCACAAATGCCTCGAATCATCTTTTTGAACCTTTTCAACACAATCACGCGTTTTACGCACCAAAGCCATATAGGTATAGAAAACTGTGTGGGAAAAGGAGAAATTACTTGTTGCAAGCAATTTTTTTCTTTTCTCACGATGTTTATACCTCAAATGGTCCTTAGTTTTCGATTCAAACCAACTTTGTTTTGTCGTCTGCGACCTCTTTTAATTTGGACCCGTCTAAAATGTTGTAGTTTGAGAATGGGTTAATGTACATCTATTCACACTCACTTCACGTGGACATGCGCAGAAAGATGTATAGACATGCATCAGACTCTGGCACGTTTAAAAGAACTATAGATTCGACGTTGCACGTGTATTCATTTTTACATGACTATATACAAACTTACTGTATTTCTCATGAGATGTCGATTTGTATACTTGAGAAAACATTGTGGAAAAAGAAGAAATTGCTTGTAACAAGCAATTTCTCCTTTTTCCATAATATTTTTTACCATATAGGATGGTTTCGTTTCATTTTGTATCCAATATACATTGTCGTCTGCAACCTCTTTGAATTTGGACCAGTCTAAAATTTCAAAAAACAGGAAAGGGTTAAAAGAAAAAAGGGCCCTGGCCCTAAAAGCCGTCATGGCCTCATAAATGCCAAAATCCATTTTAGATATTGCCTTCTGAAAGCGGGATGTTGTATCTTAGATTCTAAAGGTTTTCTTTGACATTCGAAGAAGTGATAAAATCAAATGTTTGACTCGTGTTAGATAGAGGACCACTTTAATTTCGACCTAATCCATTACCAACATAAAATAGACTTGTCCAAATTGAAGGAAGATTCAGACAACAATTTTAAGTAAGCAAAGACTGTAAAATATTTGTCTTTCCGTGTAGAAAAGAGTTTGGACAATTTCCTGACTGTCTGTTTCAAGTCCAAATCTGTTCTCTTTAGGGGCGTAAAAATGTGTTTAATCGAGTAATGTAAGTATACAATGATACAAAAAGAAGTTAATCTTGTGATACAATTTTTCAGAGAATTAATGTTTACTCGTCCCGCTTTTTACGCTCTGAAGAAATATATCTATGCAAAACATTGTGAGAAAAGAATATATAGCAATTTCTTCTTTTTTCACAACGTTTTACTACCTCAAATTGCCCTTATTTTTTCAATTCAAACCAACTTTGTTTCGTCGCCTGCTACCTTTTTAGATTTGGACCAGTTTTAGATTTGGACTAAAAATTGCTGTTTGGGAATGGGTTAGACAATTTAAGGTAATAAGAGAACTAGAGTCTGTGGGACATTAAAAGGCAAAAAGATCATAAACAAATAATAGATAAAAATAATTTCTCAAAATTTGAAACCGTTGTAAAGCGCTCTTCAAACAACTTCGTGCAAGAGTATATACTTAATTATCCTTTGAAGTAAATCAAAATTGTTTCATATGCATGATGAATAAATACTTGCTGCGCAAAAAATACTCCAGACGATAAATTTTAACAAAATTTACACCGATGTAGGCCAAGACAGGTGAATTCCTTGTAATTTATTGAAGAAAATGTTGCTGTTCAGATTATGAACGTTTCATTTCTGTTTCCTATGCATGATAAATAAATACTTGCTGTGCAAAAAACATTTTCGACGATGAAATCGGCAAATTTCATTTTAAGTTTATTTACACCAATGTATACAAAAATGGATGACTTCCTTTCCTCTGATACCCCGGAGTCTCTTTATTTGCTACGCTACGACGTAACGTAGAAAATGAGAGGACCTCCGGGGTATCCAATACAATACAAATCTGTAAATTTTGTAATTCTAAGATGATAGAGAACGAATTTCATTTTTTACTTATTTGCTCAAAACATTCAAATTTACGCCAAAAATATATTAAACGATATTATTTTACTTGGCCGACGATAAAAAAATAAGAAAACCTGCTAAAAACGTAACAAGAAATCTTTCAAATTTATATATTATGCATCTATGCAAAGACAATAGTGCATTATTCACATAATGTTAACTTGATCTTCTGATAATCTATTAATATTTTGTCTATTTTTGTATGATTTGTCTAATATTTGAACTCCTCCATTTTCGATATCTTTGCTTGCTGTAAACATTGTATTGATGTTTAATGCAATAAAACGTATTGTATCGTATTGATTGGACCTCTTGTAATTTGTTGAAGAAAATGTTGTTCGCTTTATGAATTTTAAAAATTCTTAAAATTCCTCCCAAATGTAAACAGAATTGTGGCAAAAGTCATGGATTTTGTTACAGACGGGAAGAACGGTCCTTCTTTTAGAAAAGTTCACTTTTAGATGTCTCTAGATATGAAAGATTGTCTCTAAAGGCAGAATTCGTTTTCGGGAATAAATTGGGCGCTTTTGTGGAATAGCAAGATACAAATTTAGAAGTGAATATGATGATAAAAGGCTTGGGATCTCCTAGGACACAATGCTCTATTCCTCCGCTATGTACGGGCTCGGTGCAACTTCCAACATGAGTTGAGTAAAAGCTGTGAGTTTATCTGAATAAGAAAAATAAAAAAAGTATGAACATTTATCAATGGTTAAAAAATCAATCGAAGCGAAGAACTCTTATCGACGTGCCGTGGGTCATAAAAGCTATTGCATTTTCTGTTGTTAAAATTAACGCACGACTAAAAAGTGCTATAGATGTATACGTTACACTGAGTGATCAAAGGTCGATTTGTCTATGCCTGTATGAAAAAAATTGACCTTTGATCAGTACATCTATAACCTGAATCAACGTGGGCTATTACAAAACGAATCTGCGAGTTTGGTGGCGAAACAATCACTGTGAGATAATCTCTTTTTTCTCGTTTCGTTCTATTGTATTTTCGTGAAAATATCCCCGTGTTCTAACAATCGTAGCGTCTTGTGTGCTCACCATACTTATCTCGGATATTCACTGTTCTTTTCCAATGCTCTCGATGTCGCACTACCATAATTAAACTACTAAATAGTCTCGTAAACTCGTTTTGATGTTTTCTAGTCTCACTAATTCTATCTTACCGTCGTAGTTCCATATTTTTTTTTATCTTACTTTCGAATTCTTTCATTTTTTTCTCTTAAACTCAAAGAACGTTGAACATAATAAACGTTTACCGGAAGCTTATGAACTACTTTGACGTCGCTAAACCAACAAAAAATTTGGCATAAATGACGGAGGTCAACATTCGCTTTCGGACTACATGTGTAACTTGATTGCTCAATCGATTTTTTATTCGACAGCAGCGATCCCTAAATTGACGACTAGGTAGTCATACACCGCTCCAACAGGAAGTTCCATTTTAATATTAAACGGGCGTTATTTGCAAAAGGTGTGCCTGTAACATGTTACAAAAAACGGTGGGTTGGCGACATAAAAGCCCTAACTGCAGCTTGAATAAGCTGCAGTTACGGACTTAAAGTTGTCCAAACAGACAAAAAAATCCATATAAATGTCTGAGTGCAAAGTTTACTTTTGGCCTAAATAAATGATTTGATTTGGTCGTCAATTGGTTAGACAACTTACCGATACTTATAAGTTTGAAATGCACCAAGGGAGCGTAAAGAATGAGTCCACCGAACAAAAACAGGGCAGCATACAGGAACTCGATCTTTGGGTCGTTGATGATTGGAGCAAGGACTAGATAAACACTAAAGAGGACGAACAACACAGGTAGGATAATCGGTACCTGAAACATATATACAGCTCTATGTAACCCGAAACACAAACAAGAAAACGTAAAATCTCGCAAACAAGTATATCTAAGATATTGATAAAATTGGGTGTAACGCCTCTTTCGAATAAAATTCAGATATATCCCGACTGCTGATGCACCTGGCTTCCTTTCGCATCTCATACTAGTATAACCATAATATATCATCAGGGACACCAGCTGCTATCCAGAATATTGGTCGTGGCGGAGTTCGAACACACGACCAAAGGATCGGAAACACTGAGTTAACCGGTAGTTATAAAAGAGATAGGAACTACCCAGGTTAACCCAGAGACTCTCCCCGAGGTTTCGGTTACAACGAGGGATGTTTCAGAAGGATACTCTTGCTATTTCTTTCTTTCTTAATTGATTTTCATGCAGAAACTGTTATCGGGTTAACCTTTTATAGCACATATAATCACTTTGGCAGGCGTTGTAAAGGCGTACTTCATCACAGTAACACGGCGGGGATCGTACAGTAACTCTCGTGGAGCGATGATGGGTATTTCAAAAAGCATTAGTAAAGGTAAAATGACATGTATTTAGTCATTAAGTCGGTAAAATCACGTAATTAAAGCTCAGTCTGAAACGGGTTGATATCATCCGCGCTTCTGAAATGGCATTATTTTGCGTGATTAGAAACAATTGTAGATGGCATCCGACCAATGGCGCGAAATTGACCATCTGGGAAAACCCCCTCAGACTATGCGAGCTGCTCGAAAGTTCTCGTCCGTTGGCGAACAAAATGTCGTAAGTACAGCTTGAACAAAGCAGTACGACTTTAGTATAATTCCGGGCTTCATTACATCGATAGAGGGCAATTGTTTGTTTCAGTGTAAGATCGAATAATTTAATTGTTAGTTTCGTCTATCAAAAACGAGCGATCTGATTGGTCGAAAAATTTAATTCATACCTCCATGAACAAAATTTTGAGTACGCAGGCATTTTGAATGCTTACGCACAAAATAGTTCACTACAAAAAGGTATCAAAATTTGTTAAGTTGTTGCATTTTTCGCTCGATGCTATTAAGTTATAAGAAATGAAGATAATATTTTTGTTTTCATGGAGTTATGAACCGAAAAACCTAATCACACAATGTATGAATCCGCTTCGCGTATTCATACAGTGTGATTAGGTTTTTCGGTTCATACCTCCATGAAAACAAAAACTATTCTCTTCATCTCTTTATTATCTTGCATTTCGTGAACAGCAAAAGCTATATTTTTAAGAGTGGAGGTATCAGTCGTGAAAATGTTGCTTTTATTCTTCAGGAAATAAAGACTATCAGTCTTTAAAGAAAATAAAAGCGATTACCATTTCCCACAATGAAATAAAAGAAGAGATGACGTCATTAGTATCTTATCTTCGATAGGATGAATTAGCATTTTTCAAATACCGACAATCTTCGGCGAATATGACATGCGCAGATAACGAGGTGACGCTGCTATGACATTCAGTACCGCAAAATGAATGAAAGCTGAGCTAAACCATAAATCAGCTAGTTTATCATTTTGATCATTTCACTGTTTTATTGGAGAGTTTATCATGTGATAATCGATTGAGAAATCTCGACAAGTATTAAAGAGAGGGGTAAAGTACTTACGCTACTTGGAACAAAAAAATTCTAACCAACATCAACGCTTATTAGCCGCGAATGTCTTTCACCTAGACAATATATGCGTCGCGTAAAACGCAGTACACCAATCTCAAAAGGTAGGGGAAAATTAAAGCCTCTCTTGTCTTGGAAATAACTTTAGATTGAACGAAATCAAAAGAAGGGAATTGGTTCCTTTTCAATTCGGTTTTAAATATAGTTTTTACTTGAGTTTCCTTATCTATTATAATATTCAAATGGGTGAACATTCTTTGTTTATACTGTCTTAATCGTAGACCTATGTGGGATAGCAGCTTGAGGCTAGGAAAGGATGTGATGGCGGTACTGGTGTGAGAAATACCAGGAAGCCATTGTTAGGTGCTCCAGCCGCCGCGATATAACTGAAATATTGTTGAAAGCGGCGTAAAACCCCATTCAAACAAACAAAACAAATTATACTGTCGTTTTGGAAAGCTAGGTGCACACGTGCAAAGGTTGTTTCTAATATTAGTAACAATTCTCTGAAACGATCGCTTCATATCAAACACTTTAAAACTTTTCTCCCCTCATTCGTATGAACATATTCATCATTTAGTGAGTGAATATCAGCTGTCTTTTTTAAGTTTTCTTGTTTGTTTGGTTTTATTTGTCTTTGTGTTTTGGGATCTAGCAAATATTCAAATTATTTTTTGTGATTGAGTTAAACTTTTTGGGGAACACGGAAATATCGACTCAGAATCAGCCATATAGCAGTCTAGTAAGCTTTCTGAGATTTCAAGAAAAGTCAGAATGTTTACATAATGCTGTCATGCAAGCGATCTAAAGCGTCTCATAAATGATCACGATTTGGGGCAAAATTCTAGGAAGAGTGTCATAGTGCATACAACGCAATAAAGATTGACAAAGTGAACTACAGCTTTTCAGAATTAATAGAATTAAATAATTTGTTTGCAATGAAAAGTTAATTAGAAAATTTGTTTGCTCCGAAAAGGAACAAGTTTTGAACATTACAAAAGATAACCGCTTCTGACTTTAACTTAAAACTCTTTTTTTTTTCCTCGAGGATAACACGATAAAGGGTCGAAAGACTCTTATTTCCATCGTGGTCCTAACTCACACAAGATCTTATCATGCACATGTAGAGAGAGGCAATGGATTCTAACCAATGCTACCCACTTTTACAGCTTGGTGGACTGGGGCTCTGTCTGTAAAGTGTCCTGCCCAAATACACTACCCGACTCCGGTGGGGCTCGAACCCGCAGCCACCAGATTACGAGTCGAGCACGCTAACCACCCGGCCAACGAGCCAGAACTACAAGATGACTACAATGGGGGAGTAAACATACTGAGAAAGGAGAACGCGTTTCTCGATTTATATCTCTTATGTGCGTCAAAAAGATGGTGGATTTATGTTGATTGTTTAACCCATTCCCACCAAACAAAATTTTAGGCATGGCAAAATTGAAAGAAGCTGCAGACGACAATTTCAAGATGATGGAATTCTAGATTTTTTTGTCTTTTTGGGTGTAAAACATTGTGAACAATGAAGAAATTGCTTGATACAAGCAATTTCTTCAATTTTCACAATGTTTTCCAAAACGATGTCCTTGAAGGAGTAAAAAGGATGGCATATGTGGGAATGAGTTAAATGGTTTATATACCTTGACTACTCGTTTGACATGCGGTTTAGACCATCGCAGCACTATCAATGAAGACACGGCCAAACCATAGAATATCCAGGCTGCGAAACTGAACACGTCTAACAACGTCCCTATATCTCCTAGGAACAAGAAGACTATGGACATGAGACACTGAAATACGAAAAAAAATGTTGTTTATTCATCTTAACCCATTATCTAATGATAATAATTCACAAGTAATCGCTAAGTGGTGATTTTCACTCATGATATATGCTATTTAAGAGAATAATTGAAAATGAACATAAAACTGAAATTAAATTGAAAAGTTTTATCATACAACTTCGATTAATTTGTGTTCAGGCAATATATAAAAAGGCGTATTTGTAAGATTTGTTTTCGGGGGGTTGATTTTGTTGTTTATTTTTAATTAACAGTTCGTGTAACTAAACTTATCTCGGTACCCTGACGATAAGGTCATTTGAAAAACATTCTGTAACTTAACAATCCTAACTTAGACTTAAACGCTCAACCGCCATCTGCCAGTGTCTAAATTGTTAACTTTCTGTATAGCTGTAGTTACGAGGTTTTCGAGGAACACCATCGATTTAGTAATTTGTTATCTTAGTATTAGTTATGCACATGATTACCCATAGAATTTAGGAACGATTTTCCCCCCGAAACGATAAATGAATATTTATGACATTGACCTTTGTGTCATAAACAGGGGAAACATGTAAGCGTGAACGTTTTTCATTATTAATGTAACCATCATTCCTGATATGATTATTATATATGTTATTATTATCATTATTATTTCATATGTTCCATGGAATAGGTACAAATATATGGAATGGCAGGGGGAACGAATGCCACGATCTATCAAAAAGATTCGAAAGCGACCAATTCGTATACATTCTTAACGTTTAGATATTATTATCCTTTAATGATGTACACTATACTGGTTTAATACGTTTCCTGGCGAATTATTTTGCTTTCTAAAGCATACTCTAAAGATACAAAAGAAAGGCAAATTTGAACGCCACAAGAATTCTAGAACATTTGGGTGCCACCATTATTTTCGATTCCGTACTTAATCCTGCGATGACAAACTTTAGGTGTCAAACTGTTTCCATACTTGGCATAACATGAAGTATGTCTTACAGTAAAAACAATAGATGGAACGGGCGTCAACCTCTTCACTTGAACAAAAGACAAAAACTCGGGTAGATGGCCCTCTCGTGCAGCCGCATAAACTAGCCTGGAAAAAAATTAGAAAACTCCACTCATTCTACATTAGCAGACATGATTGATTCGTCAAACAACGTTCCCAAAATTATCGTCTTCAACCTCATATTGAAAATATCAGCATCATTGAAATTGTAAACAAATACGATAAATCAGAGGTGCGTTCTTTTCGTCGAGATTCTTGAGATTCTTATTTAGATTTTTAAGAAAAAGCGTTCTTTAGATTAACATTTTTAAGCGGCTAAATGAGAATCTTAAGAATTCTCAATGAGGAATTTAAGCGTACTTTGCATTGGCTTAAACGAGTAGCCTTGATCACGTAGAATATTTTCACTGAAAAATAACGGCAATCGTTAATTTTAAAATGTCTCTAAAATTTTATTTAGCGGGATTTTTCATCTCGACGAGAAGAACGCACCTATAATTCCTCAAAATATCATCGAGATAGTGTAGATAATTTAAATTGAACATGACAATAATATTTTGATATTTCCAGCGGGTAACACGATTTTTAATCAGATATTCACAACTAAAATCGAGATAAATCCATAGTGAACGTCGTAACCATAGCTCGCTCGACAATGCTTCATATTTCAATCTTTCATTAAGGCCAAACCTAAACGTTGCTTTCTTTTATTTTGGTGAGATCAATGGGTTTAACCCATTCCCACACAATGACGCTTTTAAACGCCCCTCAATATGAAAGCTTTGAAAAACATTGTGGAGAATGAAGAAATTGCTTGTTACAAGCAATTTCTTCATTATCCACAATGTTTTTTACCCCAAAAGACAAAGATTTTAAAGATTTCATCAACTTAAAATTCTCGTCTGCAACTTCTTTGAATTTGAACTGGTCTAAAATTTCATCGTGTGGGAATGGGTTAATGATTGAACATACCTTCCACCTGTAAATATCCCACCATTGGCTGCTCCATATGTGGACAATAGCACAGCCACCGGCAGTATGGCAGAGGCTCCTTTAAGGACTCGGTCACCCCATAACTGAAATCAAAGTACTGAAAGCACTGTAAGCTAACAAAGCATTGTTTGATGTAGAATATATTTCCCTTGTTGGATAGAAAACATTGTGGACATTGAAGAAATTCCTTGCTACAAGCAATTTCTTCATTGTCCGCAATGTTTTCCAAAGCTTTTTTTTTCTTGGGATGCTTAAAAAGCGAAATTGATTGGGAATGTGTTAAATAGCATGCTTTTGCAAGGGTTCTCTACAATCTGAATAGAGTTTGCAATTTGCCATAATTACAAAAGAACTACTTTTTATGGCGTAGGCATTCAATGGATTTAGTGGTTAAGCCTCCAGTGGCAGTTTGCACTCGTTGAACTTTGAGACGACCTCAAAATTTTGTCTGTTAACTTAAGCTATCAAAGCTGACGCTTTGCTAGCTAACAAGGATTATCAGTCAAACTCCACTTATAATGATATAGCTTAATTCAATAATGTTAATAAAGTAATACTTTTCAATAATTAATGCTTTGCTTCTAATATAAGATGATTCTAACCAAGGACGTGGCTTGTGCACCCAAAAGCTTTCAGCAGGTAATGGCAGTGGGTTGGTACTCGTTGGTTAAAAAATAAAGAACAGCTTTAACATTATTCTGCTTACTAACTAAAGCTGTCACTGTTGCTTTCAAAAGTTATTTTACATATAAAATGATGATAATGAGGAAGAATGTGTTAATCAATAAGCATAAAATGGCATTTTCAATAATGTGATTTCCCACCAAAGCTACAATATGAGCGCGAATAATCTCTTTTTGTGTCATGGCAGTGATGTAGACGTGTATTTGTAAAGATATGATTGGTTGTAATTATCGGTGTATCAAAAAGATCACACGAAGGCCGGTGTGCATTAGAACGTGCTGATAATAAGAATAGAATTGCTTATAACATGATTACTTGCCAAAGCTTCCGTCGGCGAGTTCAAAGAGATGTAATTGAAGTTTGATAAGTGAAGAAGTCACTAAAGGCAGCATCTAGCTCGTCAAAAGGCTCGTTTTAAGTCATTGTAGTGAGCTTTTGCATCTTATAATGAAATGCTTATCCGCCATTGCTATGATAAGCATGTCCAAAATCTTCGCTATTGCAACGAGGTTTTGACGTGTTATACTATGATAACTTGCCGCCGTCATAGCGCTGTCGGTAGCGCATCAGATATTCCATCTTTGGATGTCATGGTTTCGATCCCGGTGGCGGCATATATCCTTTCCAATATTTGTCTCTCACCAATGGATAGATAATCGTAAACCTAAGTCTGATAGCAGCTGGAGGCTATGAAAGGATGTAGTGGTAGTAAAGGTGTGAGAAATACCAGGGATCCATTGTTAGGTGCTCCAGCCGCCACGATATGACTGAAATACTCTTAAAAGTGGCGTATAACCCTAGTCAATCAATCAATCTATGATAACTTACCAAGGCTACAGCTGGAGCATCCAAAAGCTCTCTTGAAGTCATGGCTGTGAGGTACGACATGTTAGTTAAGATGTAGAGAACGGTTACCACTATGACACCAAGGGCAGTTGATCGAGGAATATTTCTATAAATACATTAAATTTTGGAAAGCGATTTTAGTGTCAAAAAATATATTAGGGCAAGAAATCGTCATTGAGCGTGCAAAACGCCGTAACTACAGCTTTATTCAAGCTGTAGTTACGATATTTTGCATGCCCATCGACGAAATATGCTCATGACGATTTTAGGTTAATGGTTATTAATTTTGCAAAATAACGCTGTTTAAAAGCGAAGCGTAACTTCCAATGGGATTCAATGGCGGGGCCAACTGTGTAAGTGAGTGGAGCCAGCGATTAGCCAATTCCTGCTCTTAGAAATACTTTGATTACCAAATTGTTTATTTATAAAGACACATTTCCCATAAATAATCAATAAAGGTTGCTTAAAAAATTCAAGACAACAAAATTTAGGTTGGTTCAACTTGAAAGAGATTGCTGATAACAACTCAAAGTGTGTTAAAATTGGATATTAAGAGCCAAATAAAGCATAAAACATTGAGAAAAAAAGATCCTTATCTTCAAACGATGTTTCTTCCCTTTTGTATTTTGAATTATTTTCGGCACATATATTAGGAGTGAACTGGTAAGTTTCAACCTATTTAACGATAGATACATGTAATTGGTTTGAAATAAAGCATTTTGTGCGATATATAGGGAATATTACCACAGTGTCTTTTTCTATGCGTTGTTATCGTGTTCGAGAATAGTGAGTAGGTATTTTTTATTGGATGAGACCGAAGGTCGAATCCAGTTAAATACCTACACACGATAACAACGCATAGAAAAACACACTGTTGTAATATTCCTTTTATTATATACCTTTTAGGAAATGACATTAAGAAAATTCTCTTAACTGGCTAAGAAATAACCAACTTTCCGAAAAACCCGGAACGTCAATACACAAAAAAAGAAGTCAGTGTTTAACGGTACTCGACGAATACGGTATTTTGCTACACGCCGAATATTGATTTTTTTCTGTCGAGTTGTATTTGACAGCCTGGTTTTACTCCATATCTTTTATAGGTATATAATAAAATTATTTTATTTACACACGGAAACTCAAAAGGACATTGTTTCTACATGTTTTAATTAACGGATCGCGTCTGTCCATCAAAAATGGATCGACCTATCAAATCAACTGTTTAGACCGGAAATGAGCGTTAAATTCCGACATTGGTCATTACGAATCATCTTTATTCAATTAAATGTCGTAACTATAGGTTATTGTAGAAGTAGTTACTACGTTTGCGTCACCAACCATCCATTTTATTTTTATATTACATGGTAATGACCCTAATTTTTTCAAATTCGATTTTAAATAGAAAAAAACTCAAGATTGTTGTAGTAGGTCTAATATCATTTTTTTAACCTTTTCCTGTTTATCAAATTTTTAGACTTGTCCAAAGTGAAAGAAGTTGCTGATGACAACTAAAAGTGAGTGTAATTTGAAAAGTAACTGGCAAACAGGGTAGAAAACATTGTGGGAAAAGAAGAAATTGCTTGTTACATGCAATTTCTTCTGTTTCCATAATGTTTTCTCAAGTATAAAATCTCAAGAACGTAAAAACCAGTGATTGTATGTAGAGGAAGGGGTTAAATGGCTGACCCGTATTATGAAGAAGATCTAGAAACAACAATCTTACTTTTCTGGTTTTTCTATTTCTTCGGTGACGTAAAACACATAGCTCCTATAAAATAAATGTTTTATCATGAAAACATAAGAATTTCAAGTAATCATAAAACATCAATTATGATATATGAGTAGGGAGAACTGTAGGCCTTGCCTCGATAATTGGTTCAAAAATCTTGGTAATTTGCGATAACTAAATCTGAATTTCAGAAGACAAGTCTCTCTCCCGTTCTCTGTATGTGTAAGTGTGTCTCTCTGTGTGTCTCTACCAAAATATAGTAGAAAACATTGTGAAAAAAGGAGAAAGTTTTCCTTGATTAATTTTCATTAGGGTATCAAAAGCGCCATTTGGCGATAATTGGTTAAGCAGAGTAAAATCTGTCTATAACGGCGAGTTCACAATTTTGACAAAGTAACTTGTCCATCAGTTAAATTCACGGAACTTTTTTTAAAGATTATACTCTTACTCACCATCCTTCATAAGCCCACAATGCTTGGTAAAAAGCCCGTGCTATGTTTGATGGATTGTTGGAGGAGCCTTTGAAACTGTTTTTGAGCTCCCCGGTGTTTCCTGTTAAAAATCAAAATTTCGCTGTCGTGAAAATAAATCTTCTCGATCCTTCTGTATATATGGGAGATTTCGAATGCCATAGGTGTAAAAATGTCAAAGGTAAAAATTCCGTTGGTAAAGATGCTATGCCTTACTGAATAAAACCTTAAGGTACTGAAAGTAGTGAAAGTACTGTAGGCTAGCAAAGCATAGGTAATCATGATAAATAAGCGAGATAAAGTAACCCAGGACTTAATCCATTTCAACATGATAAAATCTTAGACTAGTTCAAATTTAAAGAAGATGCAGACGACAATTTCAAGATGATTGAATTTAGAAATCTTTCCCTTTTTGGAAACAAAACATTTTGGACAATGAAGAAATTGCTTGTTACAGGCAATTTCTTCGTTGTCCACAATTATTTCCAAAGTGTTTTTCTTTAGAGGCTTGGAAAGAGTTATTGTGCTGGAATGGGTTAAATAACATGCCTTTGAAAGATTTCTCTTTAATTTGATTAGAGATTGCAATATTCCCGAAATACATAAGAACTACTATTATGGCGTAGGTATTCAATTGATTTAGTAGTTAAGTCTCAAGTCGCATTTTGCACTCGTTGGACCTTGAGACGACCCAGCTAAAAACACATTTTTTAAATACTTCTAGAAATTTCCCTCCTGCGTTTTTACCTTTGGCATTTTTAACAATATAGGTATTGCATTTTTTGATGGACGTTGACGTCAACAAGTGTTACTTAGTTTGAAAAATCCAGTAAGGTATTATTAGGGTAGAAGAGACGTAGTGCCAAATTAGGTCCAATTTGTTATTTTTCAAGACCTGTCTCCTCCAACGTCCTGTACATTTTGAAAAAAAGAAATTACAAGATGATTCTATATAACTTACAAAGGGAGTAAAGACCCCTTTCACATACGAAACTACTTACAAATATCCTGCTTTTCTTAGATGTGGCCTCGTTTTGAATAGCGCGTAGTCTTTCAATGATGAGGGGAGTTATTTTCCTTCCCATTCTGAAGCCATTCTACAGTGCTCCAGCTAGGTACTTTCAGGAAGGCTCCTACCTTCAAGTGCGAAGCCCTGTCCTTTTTTCAATCGCCCTGTTCGAATAATCGTCCTTAAATTCTACCCATGAGTTTAAAGCTATCCTTTAGGGTCGCCTAAGTTCGAATGATAGCTCAAGTGCGATGTATAACCGATGCGTAATTCAAACAACTAATTACGACCAGTAGAGTGTGTGTGTATTTGCGTTTATTTAGCACATGCACACGTGATTGACGCCCTGAAAGACAGTTAGTTGTTAAGGGGGATAGTGCAAGGATACAGGACGAAACTACTAAGAGCTCTATCCGTCTTTAACGTGCTCGGTGGATAGCATCGTCATACGTGGTCACGTTTTAACGTCTCACCCAAAAGACAATTAGTTTGTTAGTTGATATGGTCAGCAAAGAGTACGAACCCGTGATCTTAATGTTTGAAGTCAAGTGCTCTACCAATTGAGCTAATCGGACTGACAAGATCGGTAGAAGCGCAAGGCGCAGCTTATAGCAGCAAATCAACCAATCACTACGTGCGTTACGTTATCGAAGGAGCAGTTTCCGATAATCTGTGGGTGACACTTACATGATGCACATGCCCGTAAACCGACTTGGTAGAAGTATACAAAGAATAAACTACCGAGTAAATGCTTGAGTATGGCTATAAACAAGGTAGCGTGGATGATGATCGAGCCTGACTTCCTTCATTAAGAGAATTTCAGATTCGTTGTAGAACTCGAAAGAAAATACAGTAGTTTACGTAAAGTATTAAAAAAAGTCCGTCCTTCCTTCCCTTGTTGATCGTCGGCTATTCGGTCAGTTCGATATCTTTAGATTCTTCTTTTTATATTTCGGTAGCAATCAATTTTCCTAAATAAGTATTGAACTTTTTGCATGAAAATTTACAGATAAGTAATATAATTAAAATCGAGCTGCTTCGTTGTCACAGAATTTTTGTAGGTTTCTAATGAGAGGTCAAAATAATACGAGGCTACTTTTTAATAATAAAAATTTATTTTTGGCTTGTTTTTCTTTGTCCCCTAATGGACGTTCAAGTCAGATGTTTTAATGAAGTATTTTTCATTCATTCATTATATTTCAGCAAGTGAACATGTATATTTTTTTTAATCAGACAGTTTTTCTTAATGCCTACCAGAGAGCATACACTACTTAGTCTTAGCAAGATTTACATCGCTTACAAGAAGAAACTTTCTGAATTCTTCGAGTAGGTCTTCATCTTCATAACAAAAAAATAAAAATGATTTGATTATGCATGTAATTATTATAGAAAAAGGGGGGGGGGAGACAATGACAATGTGAGTAACAAAGAAAGTCGTTGGTCAAAAGAAAAAAAAAGTAATTACAACTGATTTCTCGTTGTGGTTATGAAATTAGTTTGTACAGTTACAATTCGAATAAAACCTTTATTTCTTTATGGCAAAACAGATTAGACTCCATTTTTCCACTCTTGGGAATTATGAGCGGTAAATATATACTACCACCTACACGATGAGATCAATGTAGGGGATATTACAGTCTCTCTTTTGAACACCAAAATCGCTATTTTAATTAATAGAACAGAGCCCATCTTTAAACCCTATAAATTCACCACCGTGGCAACGGAGAACACCTCTACGCCGTCCCCCTCTTCTAATCCTAGCTGGATACTACACTTAATCGAAATTCATAGATAAGTGGACACAGGTTAGGTTTGTTCCAAGATATTCCTTTGATGTTTATTATTATTTTGAACTATGCTTCTAAAGCTACTGCCGGGTAGCAAACGGTATAAAGTTGTACAGAATCTCTCATTTGTTTCTTATTTGTTTGAAATGATTCTCAATAAATTTTTAACCTGATGTCTTAGTTATTTGTGGACTTTGAACCTGAGAGCCGGCAAGACTGGGATAAATTAAATACGGTAAAATATCGCTTTCAGTAGTATTTCAGTTATACCGCGGATGGAAGGTTCACCAAACAATGACTTCCTGTCATTTTTCACACCAGAACGAGTACATGTGCAACTGCAACATTAGATTTGAGCCATTAGCTGCTCAACTTCATACCTAAACAGAGATTCTATATCAGAAATTGTTTTCCTTGGTTTTCTTATCTATACACTGAGAGATTCTATCCCACATATAATAGATTTCATAAATTTCTCTCTCCTATCAACCTACTGTATTGGCACAACGGAAGTTTTAAATTTTACAAATTCATGTTTATATGTTTTTTGTCCATGTTGTACTGTTATGTACTTGGATGTAAAATAAAAGCTTTTTTCTGTTCTGTTCTGTTCTGGTAAATCAAGAATCGAATTTCCATCGGGGAGACAAATGACGCGTATGGAAATGTGTCCCTTTGTTTTGTTTTTTGTTTTGTGTGTTAGTCTTATTGTTGTTGTTATTGTTGTTGTTGTCTGTTTGTCTGATTGTCTGATTGATTGTTTGTTTGTGTTTGTTCGTTTGTTTTTTTGTTTGTTTGTTTCTTTGTCTGACTTTCAGTCGATAGCGCACCAGAATCCAAATCTTCATTCATGGGATGTCATGGGGTCGATCCCCGACGGCGGCACATATCCTTTCCGACATTTGTCTCTCACCAATGGTTGGATAATCGTAAGCCTAAGTGGGGTGGCAACTAGGAGGCTAGGAAAGGATGTAGTGGTATTACTGGTGTGAGAAATACTAGGAATCCATTGTTAGGTACTCCAGCCGTCGCGATATGCCTGAAATACTGTTAAATGTGACGTTAACCCCCATTCAATCTATCAATCAATTGCTTTAATCAGATAATCTAAATGAAAAATGCCATTTTCTTCACCAAAATTGGCATATCACCGGCATGAATTGAAAAAAATATGCTAGGAAGCCATTTTACCCGTTACCTTAGTTTACAATGCAAATTTTACCCATTCACAGACAAAACAATAATCAGTCGATCAATGAAATCATTAAATTAGCTGCCATTTTTGCTAAGCTTATTTTGTTGGTTTGACGACGTAAACGTCGTTACTACAGATTATAAAAAAAACTGAGGTTACAACTTTAAGGTAGCCAACCAACCATTCTTCTTTTTTGTTATATGCTATTGGTCATGAATCTTGAAAAATAACGTCATTTCAATCGAATTGGAACTTCCCATAGTAGTCATTGATAGGGGCAAACGGAGATGACATTTAAGGGAGAGAAACCTTTGTCATTTTAGTTAGAAAACGGAGTAATGGCCCTTGCAAAGTTTGACTGTTTGATTGAATAAGAGTACATAATCGAAAAACTTGGAGTTTCCCTTAATTTTGAAATGACGTCATCAACTCTGAACTGCATTGCGAAGGGCATCCTCGGCGAACTGCTGAAAACATTTGGAAATTCGGTCATTCAGTTGTTATTGTTCTTGTTTGGGGTTTGTGGGGTATGGTTATTTAGTTTGTTTTTTTGTTCTTGTTCTCGGTTGATTGTTTGTTGTGTTTTTTATGTTTGTTTTGTTTTTTCATACTTCGGTTTAACCTATTTCTATATAAATAGGATGATGCAACGGATAGATTCATTATGCCTTACCTGAAGCAAGTTGCACTAAGCCCCCAATGATGATAACAGCCAGTGCAGCAGTCTTTGCCAAGGTGGTCACGATTTGAATTCTTGTAGCAAATTTCACACTGTAACTATTGGTTATCATTAGTAAAACTGCAAGAGACAAATCAGTTAACAGATTTCGTTCTTAAACCCATTACAAAACGACCAAAATTTTGACTCGGACAAATTGAAAGAGTTGCAGACGAGAATTTTAAGTTGGTGGAATTCTAAAACTAATTGCATTTTAGCAGAGAAAATATGTTACAAGCAATTTCTTCTCTGAACACAATGTTTTTTTCCAAAGCTGTTTTCTTTGAAGGGAGTACCAAAGAAGATTTTAGGAATGAGTTTATTTGGTGGTTTACCTTGGTAAATCGGAAATGAAATGATTTATCGAACAAATTTCACATTTTAGGTTTTAGAGAAGACCAAAAAATATTTTTTTCAAAAATATTTGACTCTGTAAACATAACAATATAACCATGTAAGAAACAGCAAAACGTTTGTATCAATCATGGCACTTCAACGGGAGATCCATGACCGAAAATGAGAGAGGAGAGAAGAGAATAAACAAGAGAAAGAAACAAAAAGAAACAGACAGACAGAGATAAAAAGAGAGACAGGGCGTAGACCGGGCGATAGAGAGATCGTGAAAGAAAGAGTGAAGGAGAGATCAGAAAGAGCAAGAATCAGCTGTAATGTTAAGTTTGTGCGAAGAACATATGGTAAAAAATATATAGCAATCGCTGTTTACAAGGCTCTGTCGCGTTGTTCAAAACGATCGGTCAACAAGTTTGGACAGAGCGGATAGTGAAGACTCTGATCAGACTGTATGTGTGCACAGACTGATCAGAGACTTCACTTTGTACACATGTCAAAATTGTAGGAAAGCCGCTCACGAGCTTTCCTATTTAGATTTAATTAAAGAAGTATGGTGGAACACGACGTAACACGAAAATATGGATCTACACGCCGTGCTTTTGCGATTAATATTCGCAACTGTAGCTTTAAAAAAGTTATAGTTACGAGGTTTGACAGATCATGAATGCCAAAAAAATACACATTCTGTGTACTATTGCTATTGTATCTTTATTCTTGAACACTATATTTGAATTACGGATTGCCGTTAGACCAGAAATGAACTTTGAATTTAGGTAGGTTTGGCGATTTATGCATCGTAAATGCAGTTTATCCAAGCTGCAGTTTCGATGTTAAGGTTGGCAACCAACAATTTGTCCTTTATGTCTCTGACCACATCTATACAACATCGTTCATTACATCATTCGAGATTCCACGTCGGAGGGGCGTGACCAGCAATCCATTAGTTGAACTTTGTCATCTCCTTTTTATAAAATGTTTGTTTTATAGATTTCCTGGAAGGTCCTTCAGTACTTTGTGGGTTTCGTATAATTTGAAAAAAAAAATAATCTGGACTCTTAATGAAAGTGGAAGCTTAATATAGGTGGTTGTTCATACTATATCGATGGTAATTTTCTAATCAAATAATTGATTAAATGGGGTTTAATGCCACTTTTAACTGTATTTCAGTCATATCATGGCGGCTGGAGCACCTACCAATGGATTCCTAGTATTTCTCACACCAGTGCTACCACTTCATCCTTTCCTAGCCTTCAGCTGCTATCTCACTTAGGTTTACGATTATCCCTCATTGGTGAGATACAAATGTCGGAAAGGATATGTGCCTCCGCCGTCTACTCACCTAAAACAGCTGCCGCAACAAGTTTCACAAGTAAATCCGATTTCCCGCATATCGGCAGAGTTTCCACAAAATACTGGGCGAAGGTTAGGCACACTATAGAGAAAGTCGCTGGTTTGATCACCATGACGCTGGTCCACGAGATGAAGAAGGCGGGGATTGGCCCAAGCGAGTCCAGAACGTAGGAATACTCACCGCCCGATTTCTTTAACATGGTTCCAAGTTCGGCATAGCACAACGCACCTAAAATATATGAGACCATTCACACCAACAGGGATCAGCTCGGAAGTGTGACACTGGACTGACTGCGTAGATATCACAGGCTCAACAGGGTCGAATTGTGTGTGTGTGTGTGTGTGTGTGCGTGCGTGCGTGCGTGCGTGCGCGTGTGTGTGTGTATGTGTGTGTTAGAGGGTTTTTGTTGTTATTCTTTTTTTTTTTTTTTTTTTTTTTTGCTTTGAAGCTTTTCTACTAGATACTGTTTATTGTTTACTTCACTGTATATCAATATATTTAATGAATAAAGTGATTTTGTTGTTGTTGTTGCTGATGTTGTTGTTGTTGTTGTTCGTTTCATTGAGGTGTGAGCTTATATCTTATTCACACTGTATGAATAAACGAAGCTGAATCATACATTATAATGATTAAGTTTTTAGGGTCATATCGCAATGAAAAAAAAAATCGTATCACTTTTTAAAACTTAATGATATCAAGCAAAGTACGCAAATACTAATATTTGTTTGAGTATCTACTTCACTGTGAGACGGCACTCATTGTGTGTGTTGGGGGGTCTTTTTTTTTTTTTTTTTTTGTCTTTTCTTTTGTTTTAAATCGTCGCTGCCGTAAGCTCATGCCTATATGAGCGACACCCTAAGAAGACGGTTACGGGGGGATATTGCTAGGATACAGGACGAAACTACTGAGAGTCAATTCTGGTTCTTATACGTGAACGATGGATAGCGCCATCACATGGATTCTCGGTCCAACGCTTCATCAGGAAGACTATTAGTTCGTTCGATTGGTCTGCCAGGGAATCAACTCGAATTCTCTACCAACTTAGCTGAGTGGGCTAACACATTATTTCTGAGAGCTAACATGATTGAAGGAGCCGTGATATTACACGTGTGTGAGTGTTTGTTATTTGTTTTTATTGACCCAAAGCCACAAAACTAAGATCAACCAACGCAATTGATGAGTGATCTATTGAATGGGGTTAAGCGCCACTTTTAACAGTACTTCAGTCATATCGCGGCGGTTGGATCACCTAACATTGGATTCCAGGCATTTCTCACACAAGTACTACCACTACGTTCTTTCCTAGCCTCCAGCTGCTATCTTACTCAGGTTTACGATTATCCACCCACTGGTGAGAGACAAATGTCGGAAAGAATATGTGCCGCCGCCAGGGATCGAACCCATGACATCCCATGATTGAAGATTAGGAGTCTGAATCGCTACCTACTGCGCTATGACGGCGGACAACGCAACAGATAAATCAAAGTACCGAATATACTGTAAGCTAGCAAAGCATGGTTTTGTTAAGATCTGAGTTGAACAATGAAGTTAAAAGCATAAGCATACCTACAGAATGTAGGAAGCGCACATTTTCCTATGTTGTGATGCAATACTAGAAAAAATAAACAGATGTGTAAGGGAATCTATAGGCTTTTGAAAGAAAGAAAAAAAGAAAAGCGGAAAGTGTGTGTGTATTTGTGTGTGCAGTTTTGTTTGAAGGCCTCCTTGAAAATAAGTATTGCACTGTGTTTCAACTGTATTATGTTATCTTAAATAGTTACATTTGTTAAATAAAGATATTATTATTATCATTGTTATTATTATAAGCAATCTTCTTTGTTAAATATGACAAATAAATATATACAGGAATAACCATAGTTCCGAATTGAAGAAGGTTTCAGATGAAAAAGAAAATTGGACAACAAACCAACAAAGCAGTGCGCATCGTGAAGACTCTGGTCACACTCACTTTTAGCATGATATGCTCGAGTGAGCAAAATACCTAGGAGATAAATTTGCAGGCATAGTTTGCAATATATCTAAAATACATAAGAACTTATTTCTAATGGCGTTGGCATTCAATATATTACGTGGTTAAGCCTCCAGTGGACGTTTGCACTCATTGAACTCTGAGAAGACCTCAAACTGTTGTCTGCTAACTTAAGCTATCTAAGCTTTGCTAGCTAAAATGCAGTAGAAGGTTCAAAATGCCTAATAAAATGCTCTTTTGAAGATTGTTATCGTTGTTTGTGTTGATGTTTCAGCTATTTTTTCCATTATTGCTGTCGTTTCGAAATCCCATCTTGTGTTTTACGTTTCTAAACATCTCAATATATCATTCTTACCTACTAATGCGAGCATCCCGCCAGCAGCCCATATTATCAGCGACATACCGACGGATCCGGATAACTCCAGAACTCCTTTTGGGGAAATAAATATTCCAGAACCTGTGAAGTGAATTTGTTATATGCCAATTGAAACCGAATCAAAGTGTGGTCGTAACCAGTTAGAGTTCACCAACAAATTGACGGATAGCGGTGGTCAATCGAAGAGCCAATCAAATCATTTATTTAGCCCGGGACTGAAATTTGATCTCCGAAATATGTGGTCGTTATTGTCATTCTGTAGATGACGTCATAATACGAATAAACGTAATCAGAATGGTATAGGGGAAGTGAAATACTTATAGAAATACAGATAATTTTATAATATATTAAAAATAGATATATAATAAATGGATATTACGTTACGGTTGCGATACAACATCTCGTATTTGACTCTCGCTACGAAGGAGAATTTGATATTCCACTCGACCTTCAGTCTGGTGAAATATCAAAATTTTCCTCTTCAGCTCAAGGTGTTGTATCTCTATCGTACCATAATGTTCCCAATGAACTATCATCCTCGTCCTGTCGTATTCTCGTCCTTTTGTCGACCTACCTTCGCGTTCTAGTGGTCTAGTTGTCATATCCTTGTGTTCTTAACCTCGAGCTTAGACAAGCCTCGGTAACAAAAACCCAGAATCAAACATATTCCGAATAACATAATGTTCCCAATGAACTATCATCCTCGTCCTGTCGTATTCTCGTCCTTTTAACGACCTACCTTCGCGTTCTAGTGGTCTAGTTGTCATATCCTCGTGTTCTTAAGAGCATAGACAAGCCTCGGTAAATAAAAACCCAGAATCAATCATAGCCCGAATAAGAGCAGAAAGTTGCAATCAAAACAAGCCTTTCTTTTCTAACCCATTCACACACAACAAAATTGAAAGAAGTTGCAGACGACATTTTTTTTTATTTTTTTTTATTTTTTTTTTTTTTTTTTGTCTATTTGGGTAAAAAACATTGTGGATAATGAAGCAATTGCTTGATACAGGCAAGTTCTTCATTTTCCACAATATTTTTCAAGGTTTTTTTCTTGAGGGGCGTAAAAAGGAGGGATTGTGTGGGAATGGGTTAAATTGGTTAATAGTATCTTAACTGCTTTCCATCTACCAGAATGACTCAGTAGCCATTCCATCTTCTTTTTAAGCCCTCCTTCTTTATTTAAGAGATGAAGAGAATATTCTTTGTTTTCATGGAGGTATGAACCGAAAAAACTAATCACACTGTATGAATACAGTTATTATATATCTTCATTTTTTATAATTTAATAGCATCGAGCGAAAAAATCAAATACTTTACATGTTTTGATACCTTTTTAAATGGGACTATTTTGTGCGGAAGCATACAAAATCGTGGCGTGCTCAAAATTTTGTTCATGGAGTTATGAATAAGTTTTTTCAACCAGAACGCCCGTTTTTGATAGACGAAACTAAAAATTAAATTATAAAGCATTGAACACAATGTTGTTGGTCAACAAGTTGACCTCTAACTTTCAGAAACTAGCATTAAATACCCCTCAGCCTAAGGGATTCTTTTTCTTTTTTACACTTTTTATGTTAGAAAATTCAATCTTATGCATATGTGTTGATGAAATCGTACTTCAATTACTTGTTTTATTTTAATTGCTGTTTTTAACTTGGTTATCTGACAAACGTTTAATCGAGGTCAACTAGTTTATAAGGATTTGTGAATTGCAAAATTGACATTGCTTGACTTTTTATTTGAAAGTCATTGGCTATATCAGCAATCCTTTCTTCTCAAACTTCAGGTAGAAGCAGTAATTGCTCATTTATAAAAATAGTTTCATGGTTGGGTGTTAACCCTTGTCATGCTGTATAAATTACCTTCCTGAATTGCTTTAAAATCAAAGCACTGAAAGTACTGATAGAATTAATTGTTCAAAAATCAACATTTCTTTTTGAAATCAATTTCATAAACAACTCTGGCAAGAAAAGTACAAGCAGGAGGTGTAGACCAAGATCAGACTGCACTTATGTGCAGGCTGATCTTTGTCTACATCTCCTGCCAAAACCTGAATATTCCGGGTTCAGCATTACAAGGGTTAAGAACCCTTCTCTCTCAATGCCCTCAATTTCGAATTATCTAACTTAAATGATTCAGACATTTGAAAGAAGAGGATTATGCTGTTTTTGTAATGCCGATGGTTGTTCATTACTTTATAGATTGAGAAAAGAGAAGCCAAAACATTTGCGTTAAGAGACGCCAAATTAGTCAACGGAGTATAACCTGGTGGAAACGGAATTCATCGGGTAATTACTGCTCCGAAAATTGTCTTATTTGTGGTTTCCATGACGTATCAATTACGTCATTAGCTTCCGCTAGCAATTCAGTAGTTACCGAAATTCCCCGAAGACTAACGACCTCACCCGATAAATTCCGATGTCCCCAAGTAGGGCATAGGGATTATATTACATTAGATTACATTTATAGCGAACTTAGTAGAAAAGCAGATACTTTTCCTGTATCAAATGTTCATCAAAATCTGTCCCTGAGCCACCAATTCCCCCACAACAAAATTTAGACTGGTCCAAATTGAAAGGAATTAAAGACGACAGTTTAAAGTTTATGAGATTTTAGATTTATTCAACTTTCTGGTTAGAAAACATTGTGTTAAATAAAGAAATTGCTTGTAACAAGCAATTTCTTCTTTTTATGCAATGTTTTCTCAATTGCTGCTCTTGAGGGACGTCCGTAAGCGTCACCATGTTGGAATGGGTTAAGTACAAGAAAATTTGGAAAAATACCTCCTCTTATCTAAAGTTTTGGTCGAGTGTACGTTATACCTACCTACAATTATTCCAACAACTATTGAAATGCCTCCGAAGAACCCCACCTCCTTCTTAAGATGGACTCCGTCTTTACTCCCACTTTCTGTATCATCTTCAGTAGGCAAAGCTCCATACCTTGACGATGGCTCTTTATTTCTGCTTCGGATACCTATATCAACCCATTATCAGACGACAAAATTATGGACTGATCCGAATTGAAAGACGTTGCAGACGGCAATTTCGGTTTGATTAAGTCTTAATTAATTTAGTCTTTCCGGCTAGAAAACATCGTAGGAAATGAAGGAATTACTAGGTTCAAGCAATTTCTTTTTATCCCCTACAATCTTTTCCCAAGATTTTCGTGAGGGGTGCCCAAAGCTAAATTTTGTGGAAATGTCAGTCGTATTTTGATCTGTAACTAAAGAAGAGCGACGATGGTTTCCTTCGGTTACTCCGTCACGGCTATACGTCGTCGGATGAACACAACATCGTAACCATAGCTTATCAAAGCTGTATTTACGATATATAGTGTGAGTTTGTTCCCAAAATACACTTTGATGCATTTTATTTTAACAGGAAAAAGATGTATGACTGCCGCTCGATTCTACAGCAAAATGATATTATTAAATCATACACATTTTGTTAGCTAAAAAGGAAGATGGGGTGACCCCTAATGATATTTACACTACTTTCACAGTGAAAACAATCTTTTAAGATTCTAAATGAGAAAAAATTCTCATTATTCTTCTCGTCGTAATTTTTACTTTTTATCCAAATGACAGAGTTTAAGATTGATGGGTGTCAATCAAAGAATAAATCGATCAATCAAATTATTAGTTTACACCGGAAATGAACTTTGAACTCCAACATTGTACGATTGTGTGACACATTTTTTTCGGTTTGGAGACTTATGGGTCTTAACTATAGATTATTCTTCTCTTCCTGCAATGTTTTCCCAAGAATGGGGGTCGTGAAAACAAATTGTTGAATGGCAGCTTTTGCATGACAAGAGAATTCATTTTGGGTATAGAGCTTTTATTAAAACATCAATATCAAAAAAATCATTTTGAAAAAAATATTATCATTATTGACATTGTTTATTAAATATTGTGGAAAGGCGCCGAGGTACTGCAAACCTTGATTTTACTACTGATCATTTTAATGAGCGGCAATGTTTATCAGCCCATTCCCACACAATCCCTCCTTCCCCCCTCCCTTAAGTTAGACGCTTTGGAAAAAAAAGGTAGAAAATGAAGAAATTGCTTGTAACAAGCGATTTCTTCGTTGTCTACAATGCTTTCTATCCTAAAAGACAATGAATCTTTAAAATTCATTACCTTAAAATTGTCGTCTGCAACCCCTTTCAATTTGGACCAGTCTAAAATTCTGTCGTGTGGGAATGGGTAAAGCTAGACGGACAACAAAAGTAGAAAACACTTGAAGGAATTATACAAAATTTGCTTTTGAAAAAGAAGCATTTCATCTCGAGTAGATCCTATGCAGTTGGTACTCCCGTTTCTTTTATGACTTTTCTATTTGCTTAGCACAATTTAGGACTTAGTTTCAATAAGTTCTATGCCAAGCAATTGTTCTTTCATCATTCTAACCCATTCCTATACAACACAATTATAGACTGGTCCAAATTAAAAAAGTGGCAGAAGATGTCCTTTGGGGTAGAAAATACCATGGAAAATTAGGAAATTGCTTGTTACGAGCAATTCCTTCATTTTCCATAATAATTTCAAATGCTTTTTCTGGAAGAGGGGCGTTCAAAAGAGGGAATGTGAAGTAATTGGTTAACATACAATGAAAAAGCAGGCTCAAATGAAAGGCTTTTATTGTTTAAACGGAAATGTATAAGAATTATAGATAGTTCGTTGACCTGCTGTCGACGGAATATAATGAAAGAGGACGAACGTTTTCTGATTTCAGAAAGTCATATTAGGTGTCTTTTCTGTTTTTTAAAAGCGCAAATAGCAGAATGGAACAAGAGACCTCTTATATCGCCTGAGCAAGATTGACACCAAGGTTTGTCAAGGACAAATTAATATAAAAAAGACGGACATACCAATTCTTTCATCCGCATCAGCCATATTTCTCGTATTTTCCCAACTACGATTTTTTTGTAATCTCTGATATATGAAACTCACACTCAATTGATGCTTCAACTTTAACAAGGAGGTACAAACTAACACCCTTTTGAACTATTTCTCTATTTCGGCATTCAATTCCTTCATACAAGCAGTTATTTGCATTGCTGTTTTCTGGCCGTGATTTGTATGATAGGCGTTTGAAATCGGTTAGAACGATAATTCAATTAAATTCATTATTCAGTATTTTCCAGACTCGAGTTCTAAACTGAATCTTAGGCTATACCCATGAGGCGATGGAAATCAAATCAAGGCAGGCAATAGATCCAAGGTCAAAAATCGGATTGAGAGCCAAAATCTATGTGGGTTAGACTTCAGGATTTTAATTTGCTTTTATGTGGGTAATAAGCCACTTTTCAATAATGCAATTCTAGATAAACGGTTGAATGGATAATGAATATTGTTTACGTGTCGTCCAATCAAAAACCTTGTTATGAAATTTGCATTCAGCATTGCCGGCCCTGCTAACCGAAATCCGAAACGCTATTGTTTTGTGAAATCTTTGGCCAGGGAAATAAATAAAGTACAAATCATTGGTTGGTGACCTAAACGTCGTAACGACAGCTGGGATAAGTCTCCAAACCAATGAAAAATTTTGAATATATGTCGTATTTCAAAGTACACTTCCGGTATAAATCAACGATTCAAATGGCCAGTCGTTTTTTTTTTTTTTGTTTTGTTTTTTGTTGTTGTTGTTGTTTTATTGACAAAACTCCATCAAATCTTGATAAGAACGGTTAATGAAAACGAATCTCGTTCTGTATTCGAAAACACGCGAAAAAGGATATGTCTGATTCACATTACCTATTCCTACACAACTAAATATAAAACCTTAGGAAAACAGTGTGGAAAATGAAGAAATTGCTTGTAACAAGCAAATTCTACATTAACCACAATGTCTTCTACCCTATAAGACAGGGATTTTTTAAATTTCACCATCTTTTAATTGTCATCTACAATTTCTTTGAATTTAGACTGATCTGACATTTTATCGTTAATAATGGGTTTAACGCATGATGTTTTGTTGGTCATTTGAATTTTGTCCTGTATTCGTAAAATACGTAAAGAAGGATATGTCTGATTCACAATAAACGCAAGATGTTTGATTGGTCATTTAGCACACACAGGCTCCGTGATGTATTACAATAATAGGTGCTTTATAAAGCATATTGTCGATGTTCTACCAAGACCTCGTAACTAAAGCCTTTTCCAAGCTGCAGTTACGAGGTTATAGTAGAACACCGACGATATATTCAAGACGTTTCAAGAGCGTGTCACTGAAAAATAAGACCGCCAGCTTAACTATGTCACAACAAAATAACTGTATTTTCGCTGATCACATAGGATAGGAAAGGCCTCCTTACAAAAGTAACTTGTGCAAGCATTAAAAAGAAAGTTAGCCGATCAGAAATTCAGAGTTTGAGACTCAATGATAGGCCTCATATCAAAAATAGCTTGCGCAAATATTGGAAAGAAAGTTAGCCAATAGGAAAATTCAAGGATCGGCCTCCTTACCCGTTTACATATTCACGATTTTTTTTCTGTGACTCATCACAGTTTAAAATTTACCGTGATTCACCACGGTTCTACTACGAATCACCACGGTTATCGAAGATTGTACAAATCGTAGTGTGAATTGTAGCGGCACCGTTGCTAAAAATCGTGAAGGTGTAAACAGGCCCTAACTTGCGCAAGCATTAGAAAGAAAGTTAGTGGATTGGAAAATTCAGAGCTTTAGACTCAAGGATTTGCCTTTTACAAAAGTACCTTGCGACAAGACTAGAAACAAAGTTAGCCATAGGGAAATTCCAAGCTTGAGGCTCAAGGATTGCTCTCCTTACTAAAGTGACTTGCGCAAACATTAGAAAGAGAGCTAGTGGATTGGAAATTCTAGGCTTGAGACTCAAGGATTGCCCTCCTTACAAAAGTGACTTGCGCAAAGACTAGAAAGAAAGTTAGCCGATTGGACATTCTGAGCTTGAGACTCAAGGATTGGCCTTCCGACAAACAGAAGAAAGTTGGCGGATTGGAAATTTTGAGCTTGAGACTCAACTATTGGCCTTCGTACAAAAGTAACTTGGCTAGAAACAAAGTTAGCCAATAGGAAAATTCCGAGCTTGAGATTCAAGGATAGGCCCCCTTATTAAGTTAACTTGCCTTTTGTGAGAAATAATGAACTAGGAAATAAGTTTGACTATGTATTTATCATCATTGATAATGCTGCTGTCGTTGTTGGTGGTGGTGGGGGTGGTGGGGGTGGTGGTGGTGGTTGCTGGTGTTGGTGTTAGTGGTGGGGGTGGGGGTGGGGGGTGGTCGGGGTGGTGTCTTAATAATTGTAATTGTTTTCAAGTCCAATTGAATATTCTTGCTCAATGAAGATATAAAATAATTTAAGTTTGAAGTGTGAAGGATGTATAGTGGAGTTCTTTGATTCAGATAAGAGGGTTGGTAAAACTCATTGCCCAACAGCGACATTGTCACATCTTTGACCTACATTTAAAGAGACTTGTACACGATGAATATGCTACTACATGCTTAACCATTTCCCGCCTAATTGCGCCGTTTTATGCCCCTTGAGCAAAATGCTTTGGAAAACATTGAGGGAAATTAATATATAGCATGTTACAAGCAATTTCTGCATTTTCACAATGGTTTCTACCCCAAAAGACAGAGATTTTAAAAATTTTATCAACGTAAATTTTTGTCTGCAACTTTCTTTTCAAATTGGTCTAGTCTAAAATTTTGCTGTCTGGTAATTTGTTTAAACGTCATTACATATGTTATGACGTCATTTTGGCGGTAACATAAAGGCGTCACAATAGGGTTCTAACTATTACACTAGTATGATATCACTTGTGTAATATCAAGAACTATTTCACTCCCAGACAGTTAGTCATATTATAAAGTATTTTACACAATATTCCGCTTGGTGTTAGTCTGTTTGTTTTAAGGATTTTAATCGGAAAGATTGGTTGATTGTGTAAATGGGGTTTAACGCCACTTTTACCACTTTTTCCGTCATATCACGGCGCTTTAATCGGAAGAACAGTCAAGATGATCTACCTTAATCTCCACCAATCACCAGTTTTAGCCGAGTTTTATTATTTTGTAAAGTTCGATTATCGAAAAAGGTGTCGAGTTCGTATGGAGATCCAGATTGGTCAGATGCGTCATCTAACCAATCGCTTGCCCCGCCCACCTACTCCGCATTTTACAAAAATTAACCCATGCCCACATGATGAAATTTTAGACCAGTCCAAATTCAAAGAAATTGCAGATGACAATTTAATGTTGATAAAATCTTTAAAACTTTTGCCTATTGGGGTAGAAAAAATTGTGGATAATGAAGAAATTGCTTGTGACAAACAATTTCTTCATTTTCCACAATGTATTCAAATCCTTTTATATTGAGAGGCGTTTAAAAGCGTCATTTTGTGGGAATGGGTTAAAGTCATTAAATGTAAAATGATTGGTTCGCGACCTAAACGTCGTAATAACAGCTTGAATAAGATGTTGCGACATTTAAGTCGCCAAACAAAAAAAGTTTCATACTAATGGTGACCAATTTTGGAGTTCAAACTCAATTTCGCGATGAATTAACAGTTTAACTGGTCCAATGATTTCTTGACTGACAGCCGCTATCAGTCATTTGAGACGGGTTTGAATAGAATTATCTACATATATGTGTCTGGATTGTCGGCTAGAACTTGGCCGTTTTAAGGGATTCTGCCATGGATGAGTTGTTACTAGTCACGCCAGAGCTCATGTATGATCGTGATTACTAGTGAACTAGTCGGGAAGTGAATATAGATGGGATCGGATCTAGTGTATCAAGTGCATTCAACCCTTTGAATTTAATGCAATTCTTGACATGGATTAAATTCAACATGGCAAGGGTTATGAATACTTATTCATGCCTGCAGTAAAGGAGCGTTGCTAATTATACATAGTATATTTACAATTATTGGCACACTACAAACTCAGTTCAGATTGCAAGGATGCGCAGGCCGATTTAAATCTCTTCTTGGCGTAAGGTGTTGAATTGTTAGAAATACCATGTGATAAACATTTCATCCTTTTTTAAACAATGTTTGTAGTTTAAGAATACTATAAGTTTCAAACTTATGTATTGTCGACTGCAACCTCTTTCCACATGGCTTTTGTCGTCTGGATATGACTTATACAATAGAATGAGTACATACCTGAAACTGATTAGTACTTGCGCGGGGTGAATCATGCTCTGTCCTTCATGTGATTCTTTGTTAGGCAGTATCACTTCTTCAAATGGGGGATTTTAAAGTAACCAAAGGTATGCTATATGTAGAATCTCTTTAACATTTTTAAACTTTGTCCCTTTTACTCGCTCGTGCGCGCGGAACTGAAGTTGTGTGTGTAATTAAAAGATCTTTGGAAAAGACTCATCTTGTGCTTATCTTGAACAATTTCGTCTTTTCTTACAATAATTTCTTCTAAGGAGGTTGATCATTCTATCAATAGACTGGCTTACTGTCCCCATGCTACATCGGGCTTCCAGTTTATTTTTTTCAAAAAACGTATTTCGACTTTCTCGTCCGATCTTTGAATTTGGATCCATCCAAGATTTTGTGATCTTGAAAAGGGTGATTGATTGAATGGGGTTTAACGCCGCTTTTAACAGTATTTTAGTCATATCGCAGTAGCTGGAGCACCTAACAGTGGATTCCTGGTATTTCTCACACAAATACTACCACTACATGCAAAGGGTGAAAAACAGTTTAATAGTTTGATTCATTTTGAAGCTTGCAAAAATAATTTAATAAATTATCATTTTAGCCTAGGCGAAACATTTCGCACAGTCTAATCAAATTTTCAATGTGTGCTCTATGAATAGATACTAACCCGAAGCTTCTTGGGACGATCAGTTCTAAAAACTGTACAGCCTGCTCACTGTCTACACTTCGCGTTTCGCGTTTTCATACACTGTGATTAGTTTGTTTTGTTTTGTTTTTATACCTCAATGAAAAAAATCTCTTCATCCCTTAGCCCTTTCCTGTTTTGCAAAATTTTAGACCTGTCCAAAGTCAAAGATTTGCAGATGAAAATTTAATGTGGATTTAATTTGAAAAACAACCAATTAGTATGGTAGAAAATATTGAAGAAAAAGAAGAAATTGCTTGTTACAAGCAATTTCTTCTTTGTCTACAATGTTTTCTCAATTATAAAAACACAGGGACGAAAAACCAGGGATTGAACAGGAAAGAGTTAAAATGGTATGTTTTCAAATGTCAGACTTAATGCCATGTTTAAGTAATGATTCACCAATTGATCAATGGAGTCGTTCATTTAGACCAGAAATGGATTTTGAACCGCGATTTTGGCCGCTATTTATTTGAAGCTTTTTGTTGGTTTGGCGACTTAAATTTCGTAATTACAGCTTAATCAAGCTATGCGTCACTCAAAAGAGATTTGTTTGTTTTGCTTTTACGACACTGTTGAGAGTATTTCATTCATATTTCTTCGGCTGGAGCACCTTACCATGGATTCCTGTTATTTCTCACACGAGTACAAATTATATACTTTCTGAGCTCCCAGCTGCTCATACGATTATCCACCCATTGTTTATGTACGATTGTTCGGAAGGAATATTTGCCGCGACCGAGGATCGACCCTAGACCTCATGTTTGAGACTTAGACGCGCTACTACTGCACTGTGGTCGCGGCTCACTCAACATAGGACCAACTTATCAAATCATTCATTAAATTTTGATGAAAACTGTAATAAATCTATGCATATTTAAAATAATTGAGTTCTTGGATGAGCCTTTGTATATGACTGTTTAGAGACTGATTGGGGTTTACGCCTTTTTGAACTCTCTTTCGATTATACTACGCATAGACTCTGAACGAGCTGTCGGGTATCGATTCCGAAACCCGACATCTTTCAATTTTTTAATTCTCCACCCTAACCACTGAATCACAAAGGGTCCTTTTAACGATACTAGATGAAACAAAATGAAATGAAAGACGACGATTCAAACGAATAAAATTCTATCATTATTTATTACTGTTCATTTTTATTTGTTTTTTCACAAGACTCTGACAGCAGGAAAATTATATCGACTTCGAAATATGGGACGTTGCCAATGAAACCAAGAGGCGGAGTTCAACTGAAAAAAGAGGTTGGACTGATTGGTGGAATTTCTATTGTTGTAGGAACAATTGTCGGTAAGAATTGCATATGGTAGGCATAAATTTTGATTTCTCGGTCTGCTTTAATCTTAATAAAATAAAGACCAATGTTGATATATCGCCGATATAGCGCTAAACTGATCTTTTAAGCATAAAACTCAAACAAACAAACAAACCAAAAACATCCTTGTTTTATTTCCTTGTTGTTGTTTTTGCTGTCATTGCTGCTTGCTGTTGTTGTTGCCGCTACTGGTGGTGATGATGATGATGCTTTTATGTTTTTGTAATACTTATTTTAAATTCCCGAAGATACTATATTTTCTAAAACATCTTTGTCACTTTTTTATTGAAATTACAAAATAGCAAATATTGTTTGGTGTTTTTAATGAAATTGTGACTATGTACTATGTACACGTCTATTAAAATGTTTGTTCTGTTCTGATATATTTGACCATTCGCGGCTGTCAATCAAGGAATCAACCGACCAATCAAATAATTCATTCAGTCCGGAATAATGCTTTGAACTCAAACATTGGCTGCCATCTTTGATAAGCTTTTTTGCTGGTTTGACGCCTTAAACGTCGTAACTACAGCTTATTCATGCTGTAGTTACGACATTTAGGTCGCCAAACAAATACATCATTACTTTGTTACATGCTGCTGGCTATGAATTATGCAAAATAACGCCGTTTTCAATCGAAGCGGGACTTCCTGTTGGAGTCAGTGAGCGTGGCTAAAGGAGTTAGTTGGCGCGGATAGCGATTGGTCATTTTCGACACTGTATTAAGTGCCTAAACGTTGTATGGACACTAAGAACAGTATCGTAATTAACCCATTACCAGACCGCTAAAATTGAGACATGCCCAAATTGAAAGAAGTTGCAGACGACAATTTAAAGTTTATGAAAATTTGGATTTTATCAACTCTCTGTGTAGAAAACATTGTGATAAATGAAGAAATTGCTTGTCACAAGCAATTTCTTCATTTTCCACATTGTGTTCAAAAGCTTTTTTTCCTTAGGGGCGTCTAAAAGCGTCACTGAGTGTTAATGGGTTAACCCTCGAGTCTTGACAACTGAAAGAGTCATTCCACTCAAGTAAATCATCACTCGGAGACTATGGTAATCTATTGTGATAAAAACTGTCTAAGTGTTACCAGGACCGTAATTATCATTAACCTTTTACTGGTTTTAAAATAATTGAACTTGTCCAAATTCAAAGGGGTAGAAGATTACAATATAAATTAAGTGCGGTCTAAAAAGTATTCATCCTGTATGAAAGAAAATATTTGGGAAAAGAAAAATTTGCTTAGTATAAGCATTTTTTTCACAATTTTTTTCTGAAAAACAATATCATAGGGGCGTCAAAATTTGAGAATTTACGAAAGGGTTAAAGATATATGAATGACATCATCAACCTGACCTTCAAACGACTTAGCATGTTCACGTGTATATGAATCGTTTTACCTTATTTCAAAAGACGATTTTTTCAGACTTGTTCCTAAAGCCCAAATTCTCTTTTTGCATTATACTAGGTCATATTTCTTTTTAATAGGAACCAGTACTGTCGAAGGAGAGAAAGATTTATTTAGATATCATTTTTCATTTCGAGCAAGTCCGAATTGAGCCGCATGGTAATGTTTGTTTGAATGGGGTTTAACGCCATTTTCATGGTATTTCAGTCATATCACAGCTGCAGGGTCATTTAACCACAAATTCCTGGTATTTCTCACACCGGCACTGCCACTACACCCTTTCCGAGCAGCACGGTAATAGGTTAATAGACCATTAAGATTATAACTGGTATGTCATTTTTAGCTAGCAAAGTGTCAGCTTTGATAGCTTAAGTTAACAGACAAAATTTTGAGGTCGTCTCAAAGTTCAACGAGTGCAAACTGGCACTGGAGACTTAACCACGAAATCCGTTAAATGCCTACGCCATAAAAAGTAGTTCTTTAAGGAATATTGCAGACTCCGCCTGCAAGTTCATTTCGTAGGTATTTTTCGCTCATTTGAGCACATCGTGTTAATAATGACTCTGATCAGAGTCTTCAAAGAAGTTGCAGAGGAAATTTCAAATTGTTAAAATTTCTAAATTATTATCTCTCTAGGTAGAAAACAATTTGGGGAATGAAAAAAATTGCTTGCTTCATTTTCCACATTGTTTTCCACAACTATTTTCTTGGGGTGCGTAGAAAGGAGGGATGGTGAGGGAATGGGTTAACTCCTTGGTGACTTTAACCTCGTTTCGTTATCATGATAAAGTTTGACAAAGAAGATTACTGAACACAACAATGCTTTGCTAGCTTACAGTACTTTTCAGTGCTTTGATTTTCTAATGTGACATTGATGTAGAAAAATAAGGAAAACAATCGAAAAGTGAGGAAAGCAATCTGGAAAAAAGAGTAATGAAGCGTAAACATTCACAAGAAAAAAGTCTGACATAAAGAAGTTGAGTATGATAAAAATAAAACAGGGACACAACGCTACAAGGGAATATGGGTAAGGCACGGAATTTTAATTAATATAATATTTATTTAAATTCACAAATTATATCTGTTAATGAAAAAAAATAGTTCTTTCCCTGCAATATTTATTTGAAGACATTAAGGAAGCAAAAGTTGCAACATTCATATAATAGCGCAAAAATACATATTGTTTACTTGTGCTGTTTTTAAGCCAGCAACAAGAGATAGGTTGATCTAAGTCGAAGTGTCATGTCAGAGTGAAGTGCTTTTGGTGAGTGATCGATCAATTAACGGACTGCTGGCCACGCCTACCTCCCTCCGACAGAGGAAGTTGGACTGAAATATCAGACAATATAATTCTTCAAATTATATTATGGTCGGGATCATAAACGTCGTATCTACGGCTTGGTAACGGCGATTCGTCAATTGGTGGTCTATTGTCTTTTTATTTACTTTTTCATTTAAGACTCTTTAACTCATTGCCAGACGTCAAAATTTAAGCCATGTTCAAATTGAAAGACTTTCCAGACAACAATTTCATGCTGGTTGGGTTCGAAAAATCTTCGTCTTTTGTGAAGAAAACATTATGGATAATTTTCCGAAATGTTTTATAAAGCTTTAATCTTGAGGAGCATCAAAAAGCAGGATTTTGTGGGAATCGATAAAAATAGGACTACAAGTGTATTTTTATTCATTAATCAATATTGTTTTACAGGCTCTGGGATTTTTATTTCTCCCAAAGGCGTGTTGGAGCTATCAGGGTCGGTTGGTATATCGTTGGTAGTGTGGGTCGCCGGTGGATTGTTTGCCTTAGTAGGTAAGGTAGCCGTTTGATGTTTTAAGCCCTTTCCTGTTTTGCAAAATTTCAGACCTGTCCAAATTCAAAGGTTTTGCAGACGAAAATTTAAAGTGGATTTAATTTTAAAAAATAACCATGCAATATGGTAGAAAATATTGTGGGAAAAGAAGAAATTGCTTGTTACAAGCAATTTCTTATTTTTCTTCAATGTTTTCACAATCATACAGTTACATGGGCGTAAAAACCAGGGATTGAACAGGAAAGGGTTAAAGCTGCTGTAACTAGATCATGGCCGAGTCAAGACAAACAAGACGATTCCAAGCCTTTCCACTGGAAGCTACGTACAATGACTTGTCAAAGCTCAACCTCTCGACCACGGATACAATAGACGACATAAATCCTTGCCATACAACTCAAGAATTGACCAGTCACGAATTTCAATTAAATAACCAGTCGACCAATGAAATCATTTAATAGAACCGGAAGGGATTTTTGAGCCCTGACATTAGCCGACTTTTTTGTGCGTTTGTAGCTATCAAAGCGTCAGCTTTGATAGCTTAAGTTAACAGACAAAATTTTGAGGTCTTCTCAAAGTTCAACCAGCTCATACTGCCATTGGAGGCTTAACCACTTAATCCATTGAATGCCTACGACATAAAAACTAGTTCTTATGTATTTAAGGAATATTGCAAACGCTATTTAAATTGTAGAGAATTCTTTCAAAAACATACTCTTTAACCGATTCCCACTCGATTCCGCTTTTTAAGAACATAAAGAAAAAAGTTTTGGAAAACATTGTGGACAATGAAGAAACTGCTTGTTACAAGCAATTCCTTCATTGTCCACACTTTTTTCTATCCAACAAGGGCTTGATTTTCTCAATTCAACCAACTTGAAATTGTTGTCTGCAACTTCTTTAGGTTTGAACCAGTCTAAGATTTTGAATGTTGTAATGGGTTTACTCCTGGGTTACTCTAACCTCGTTTGTTTATTAAGATAGTCTTTAGCAAAACAGATTATTTAACAATACTATGCTTTGCTAGCTTACACTACTTTCAGTACTTTGATTTGGTTTAGCGACTTAACCGGCATAACTACATTTCATATAAGCTGTAGTTACGACGTTTAGGTCGCCAACTAATCATTCTTCTTTTTACTGGCCATAAATTTTGCACAAAAACTCCAATTAAAACCGAAGTGGCACTCCCTGTGGAATCATTAGGTTGGACCAACGGAGTAAGTGGAGGGGGGGGGGTCCATAATTTGTGACTAGATGAACGAAAGGAGGTCAGCTCTGGAGTGAAAACATCGTTTGAAAAAGAAGAAATTGCTTGTTAAAAGCAAATTATTCATTACTCACAATATTTCTACCCCAAAAGTAACAGACTTTTTTAAATTCCATCAACTGAAAATTGTCGTCTGCAAAAACATCTTTGAATTTGAACCAGTCTAAAATTATGTCGTCTGGTAATGGATTAGCATATATAATAGATTGTAAAAGAAATTGGTCCTTTTCTCTTAGCAGTACAAATGTCAGTACCTTAGCAAGAATTCAAGGTTTTTTAAGTAGATGAGCCGAATTGACGGTTCCCTAGCCACGCCCACTGACCTCTAACAAGTCGATTCAGTTGAGGAAATAGATACCTGTATTTTGTAAAATATGTTGATAGGTACATTTATTCAATATCTGGACAAATCGTTGGATGGCGAACTCGACGACAAAAACAGTTTGGATAAGCTGTAGTTATGATGTTTAATTTAATTAATTAATTATCGTAACTACAGATTATTATTTTGTTGGCAAAAGGATAAAATTTTCCAGGGACGAGGCTGCAAGCCGACCAAAATGCTTAACATCAATGTAGGAGTCAAAAGTTTACATCCGGTCTAAATGAACGGTTCGATAAGTGAATCAAAATTTCTGATTGACAGCCGCGTTCCGTCAATAGGCGTGACCAGCGAATCGTCAATGACGTCACTTCTCTTCTAATGGTTCAAATTTGTTACAGGCGCGCTATGTTACGCAGAACTGGGAACAATAATAAAGAAGTCTGGAGGCGAGTATTCGTATGTGCTGAATACTCTGGGTCCTATCCCGGCTTTCTTCGTCATATGGACCAATGTTATGGTGCTCAAACCCGCTACCATCGCAATTATTTGTCTGACGTTTGCCGAATATTGCGTGGGACTGTTTCCAATATGCGGAAGATCGGACCTTTCCGTCAAACTGGTATCAGCAATCGTAATAGGTAAGCAGAATCGACCAATCGCTGATGTTAAACAATTAATCAGTCAACCAATGGGATTCATTGAGACAATAAATGAGAAAATTGGCTGTCATTTTTGCTAACTGTTTTCGATTGTTTGGCGTCTTAAACGTCGAAACTACATCTTTTTCAAAGTTTAGTTACGACGTTTCGGTCGCCAACCAACTATTCTATTTTTTGTTACATGCTACTGGTCATAGAGTTTGCAAAATGACGCCGTTTAAAATCAAAGCGGAACTTTGTGTTGTAGTCAGTGGGCGTGGCCTATGGAGTAAATGGGCGGGGCCAGCGATTGATCAATTGACCGATCGGTGGTAACGCTCACTGAACTCCAGCAGAAAGTTCCACTTTGATATCAAATGGCGCTGTTTTGCAAAAATCGCGGCCCAGTAACACGTCACAAAATGTAAATAGAAGGTTGGAGACCTAAATGACCTGACCTTTTTGTCATCAAAACCAAAAAAAAAGTTTCACATTAATGTCCGAACTCTTAGTTCACTTCCGGTCGAAATGAATGATTTGATTGGTCAATCAATTTTTGATTGACATTCATCATCCGTCAATTTCACTTTTGCCTAAAAGGCTGATAAGGCGCAGGCTGGATGTCCCAATAGTATATCTAGTCTATTCCTTGACCAACTGAGTAAAGATATATAGGGCCAGTCGTTGTCTGCAGAGTGCAGGGGGATTACTTCGATTATATTGCCCCGTTGAGTAGGCTGTTTTGTAGTATGGTTTACCGTTTGGGTCAAAAGTCCTCTTTAAGTCGTCTTAGCACAAAGAACTCGTGCACGCGTAATAATGTAGGTAAACCAGTTTAATTTGTGCGTTCACGCTTATTTTTTGAAAGTGCACGCGTTATTTAACGCGTGCACTTTCAAAATATGAGCGTGCACGTGTAAAAAGTAAACGACTTCGTATTGTGCGCGCACTTGTAATTTAGGCGTACGTGCACATTGTATACCCTTGAACAGTAACTATGCGCACACTCCTGAACTTCGTGAGTGCACCTGTACTATATACCCGTGCACGAGTTAATTTTAGCGGGGTTTACCCTAAGTGGACTCTTGACCCATTTCGTGCGCCATAGTTTTGAGTCTTTACTAGGCACGCAGGCGTAATTGTTGGGAATGTTATTGGCTGAATTTGCCAAGACAAGCTCATATATGAGAGATAAGTAGATCAGACAGAATCATCAGTCTAGAAATGTTACTCATAGGGTCATTTATAAATCGCATGTAATCAACAAAATCTGCTTTTCAAACTATGTTTTCTATGTTAAATGGTTTGATTAGTAACTATCTTAATTGAAGTTAGTCACCTGCAACTTCTTTCAATTGAGACGAGTCTGGGTTTGGTTTAAATGAAGTTTTCTGAAAAATGGGGTCTGTAACTGATTGGAATAAGTGGAATTAACGCCTTCCGGTAAAATCGATAATTTCTACGTTCTTGTGATGTTATACTTGAGAAAAATTACGGAAAAGGGATAAATTTATTGTTACAAGCATTTCCTTCTTTTCCCACAATGTTTTCAAGCATATAGGGTGGTTACTTTTTTAATTTACTGGCTTTAAAATACCGGCTGCAAGCCCTTTGAATTTGAGCAAGTCTAAAATATTGAACTGTTAAACGGTAAAAAGGAAATAACCTTTGTCTGTTTTAATTTTCAGTCTCCCTCATGCTTACAAATAGTTACAGTGTAAGGGTCGCAAACAGGATACAGATTATCACAACAGTCGCAAAATTAGCCGCTCTTGCAGTAATAATCATCGGTGGTGGCGTGCAGCTTGTAAATGGTACATAACTCTTAACCCTTGTCATGCTGTATAAATTACCTTACTAAAATGCTGTAAATCAAAGGACTGAAAGCACTCATAAATCTTGTTGTTCAAAAATAAATATATTTTTTTTAGAAATCAATTTCATAAACAACTCAGACAGCAAGAAAACAAGCAGGAGGTGTAGATCAAGATCAGACTGCACTTATGTGCAGGCTGATCTTGGTCTACACCTCCTGCCAAAACCGGAATATTCCGGGTTCAGCATGACAAGGGTTAATTTGCTGTTTTCACGGCTAATTAACGGATCGCACGCCTACTGATCTCCGTCGTGGTCGTTTGGCTGAGAATTTAACCCTTTCTTACTCAATGACACTTTTAAACGCCCTTCAATATAAAAACCTTTGGAAAACATTGTGGAAAATGAAGAAATTGCTTGTTACAAGCAATTTCTTCATTATCCACAATGTTTTTTTTACCCGAAAAGACAAAGATTTAAGGATTTCATAAACTTGAAATTGTCGTCTGCAACAGCTTTGAATATGGACTAGTCTAAAATTTAACTATATCGGAATGGGTTAAAATGACAGTATTTTGTAGAATGCGTCGTCATGGACATAAAAAGACAACTTGATTTGAGATCTAAGCGTCGTAACAGACTGTAGTTATGACGTTTAATTCGCCTAACAAACGAAAACGTTTAAAATAAATGTTGGAGGTCAAGGTCCACCTCCGGTCAAAGTGAATAAATTGATTGGTCCGTCGACTTTTTATTGAGAGCAGTGACCCAGTGAAATATCTCTTCGGGTTATCGTTATATGATTGAAAGACAAGTGAAATTATCTAAATGATAAATTCACTGTCTAAGATTGATTACGTGCCGCCTTCGTTCCTCTAACCCTACTGAATTCGCAGCCAAAATAATCGAACTTAAATACCCGTACGAAAATACACCTTTTTTTTTTTTTCTTTTAAACAGAAACAATAAAAATAAGAGTGCATTCTACGTTTAAGATCGAAATGACACTTTCATTTCATGATCAAGAAAAGATTTATAATACAGCTTCTGTTGTCTACTGAATTAAAGTTACACCAGCCCTTCACTCAAATGAATAATTATCCTTTTAACCTTTCCCTGTTTTGCAAAATTTTAGACCTGTCCAAATTCAAGGTTTTGCAGACGAAATTTTAAAGCGGAATCGATTTGAAAAATGACCATTGAGTAGGTTAGAAAAAAACGAAGAAACTGATTCTTACAGGCGTTTTCTTTTTTTCCACAATGTTTTCTCAAGCATAAATGCACAAGGACGTAAAAATCAGGGATAGAACAGAAAAAGGTTAATCATACAGCTATGTCGTATTAATTGACAGAGCGCTGACCCCGCCCCCTGACCTCCTACAGGAGGTTCGACTTCCTTATCAAAGGGCGTTATATTGAAAAATATATGGACAACAGCAATTAAAAAAAGGAAATGGATGATTTGCAACATAAACTTCGTAACTATAGCTTAGATAAGCTATAATATCGGTGTTTTAGACGCCAAACAAATAAAAAGCTTCACAAAGCCAATGTCGGAGTTCAAAGTTCACTTCTGGTCTAAATGAATGATTTGAGTAGTCGTTAGAGTCTTTGAATGACAGTCGCGATCCGCCAATTAAAAAATCCTGAACAGTCTCAGACCAAATTATCAAACATACCTTTGGTATGTACTTCCTGCATTTTATTTTATTATATATATATTTACATATATAAATGTGGGATAAATTGTATTCAAACAGTGTAAAATATATGGATTATCAAGTTATAACCCTAGCGCTTTCGAAACTAAAAGTTTCTTCATCAGGGGTTCAATGACAACTCAATGTTGGGGCGTAAAAAAAAGTGATTGTACAGGAAAGGGTTAACAGAAATATTTGTAGGTATATGATAAGATATGCTAAAAATAAACACAAAGAACATTTATACTGTCCTTTTGAAATATTGTATTTTCGTAGGTAACTACGGGGAGCTTAAAGACAGTTTCAACGAAAGGAAAGCCTCAGCCTCCGATCTAGCACGATCATTCTACCAGGCACTCTGGGCCTACGATGGATGGTAGGAGACAATCATTGTACTTAATATGAAACCCAGTGATCACTTATTCTAAGTCACTTCATAAAATTATTTGATATTAGTTTCGTCTATTGAAGACTTTGGTGGCATCAAATTAAAAGAAATAAGGAAAATGCGGTCTTTAACCGGCCCTTTCCCGTTTAATCCCTTATTTTTACGTCCCTGTGTTTTCTGACTTGAGAAAACATTTGTGAAAGAAAAAGAAGAAATTGCTTGCATAACAAGCAATTTCTTCTTTTTCCTCAAATTTTTCTACCCTGCAGAATTATCATTTTTCAAATGAAATTGAATTTGAGTTGTCTGCAAAACCTTTGAATTTTGACAGGTCTAAAATTTTGAAAAACAGGAAAGGGTTAATTGAGTGTATGAAGCCGCTTCGCGTTTCCATACAATGATATCAAGCTTTTAGGATCATACCGGAGTTTTTTTTTGTTTTTTTTTAGTTGTTGTTTTTGTTTTGTTTTTTAAAGAAACGCATTCTCTTCATTTCTTAATATCACCAATCTATGCTGAATCCTCATTTAATAATAATTTAACTTTAACTTTCGTCTGTAAAAACCGGGCGTTCTGCTTGGTCGAAAAAATATTCATAACTCCATGAACAAAATTTTGAGCGCGCAGCGATTTTATATGCTTCTGCACAAAATAGTCCCGTACAAAAAGGTGTCAAAATATGTGAAGTTTTTCCTTTGTCTGCTCGATGCTTTAGAATGATAAGAAATGAGGAGAATATTATTAGTATTCATGGAGGTATAAACCGAAAAACCTAATCACATTTATGTATGAATTCGCTTCGCGTATTCATACAGTGTGATTAATTCCACGGTTCATACCTCCATGAAAACAAATATGTTCTCTTCATCTCTTATTTTTTTAGAATTTAAAATATATATATATATAAAAAGACCATTCATTTGCCAATTGATCATTCAAGCACCTTTACCCTAAGCCATTGGGGCAGCCAAATGAACTTATAATATGTTATACCTCATTGAGTGTCCAGTGGAAAACTATTATATGTATTTGTATTTATTTAATAAATTGTGTTCATTTAGAAAAAATGGGAGGAGTTTGAAAAATAGATAGTAATTCAAATGGAATGCAGAACTAAGTATACACACTGTATGGATATGCGAAGCGGAGTCATACATAAGTGCATTTTTTTTCTCCATACCTCCATGAAAACCAAAATAAATCCCTTCGTTTCTTGTAATTAAATGGCATCAAGCAAAAAAAAACAGCAAATATTTAACGAATTTTGATACATTTTTATAAAACTATTTCTATGCATTCTATGCTGCATGCTCAAAACTCTGTTCATGAAGCTATGAATATTTTCTATGCCATTCAGAACGCTCATTTTTGATAGACGAAAATAACAATTTTAAAAAAGATTATTTTCGGAATACCTTATTAGATATGTATTGTGGGCTTAGTGCAATACTTACGAGTAAGTGCGAATTATAAACATAGGCATTTACGAAGGTTTACTTAAATCAAATTGTTATTGTCGCTTGAGACTAAGTATCTATATAAACAATATCTGAAATAATTCTTGTGTCATGTGCTAAGAATTAACAAATCGCGGTTGCCAATCAAATAACTAGTCGACCAATGGAATCATTTATTTAGATTGGAAGTTTAGTTTGATCTCCAACATCAGCCGCCATAATCATTAACCCTTTTTGTTAGTTTGGCGACTAAAACGCCGTAACTACAGCTTTTTCAAGATCTTTTATTTTACTCCTCAGGAATTACATAAATTACATCACAGAAGAAATCAAGAACCCAGAAAAGTAAGTTTTATTCGGCGTCACTTTTGAAATATATCATGACTGAAAGTGGTTTATTGTTCAGTTATCGTCCCCTGGAGCCATATGTTTTACAGGGATCAGATGTTGAACGTGCTTCTGAATCGAGACTCGAGCATTAGCTGAAACGATTCACGAAATTTAATGAAGAAATGCTCCTTTTTGATATGACTTGATATTTGAATCTTTAAATTAATAGAAAGGAAAATAACACCATCTGTTTCAAGTTTTATACTGTGTTAAAATTTTAGTAATATGCATAGTTATGCATATTTATTTTCAGAAATATTCCACGTTCCAGTACACTTGGTGTGTTATTAGTAACCATTATCTACGTTTTAACCAATATGTCGTACTTCACGGCCATGACGTCTAATGAACTTCTAGAAACGCCAGCCGTTGCTTTGGTGAGTAGAATTTACCAATCACTTGCCCCGCCCACTAACCACGTTCGCCCCTCCCATTGACTTCGACAGGAAGTTCAACTTGGATTTTTAAACGGCGTTAGTTTGCTATATTTATGGTCAGTAGCATGCAACAAAAGGTAGAACGGTAGGTTGGCGACCTAAAGTCGTAACTACAGCTTAGATAAGTCGCCTAACAAACTAAAAACCTCAACCAAAAATGGCGGCCAATGTAAAAGTTGAAAACTCACTTCTGGCTTAAATGAAATATTTCATTGGTCGATTGATTATTTGATTAAAAGCCCTGATTGGTCAATTCAGCCGAACAAACGATATGATACAGAATAAACCTACTGCTACCCGATTTTACAGCTTGGTAAAAGTTGGGAAGACTGGGGCTGTCTATAAAGTTTCTTGCACATGAACACACACCGGTGAAAGTGCGACTCGAACCTGCGACCTTCAAATCAATAGTAAGACACCGTTACCACTCTGCCATCGAGTTAGTCGAGAGTGCGTTCAGGACGATAAAATACTAGCGAGCGTTTCTCTATTGAAATTCGCTTTTCTCAAAAGTACATATGAAAAGCTGAAAGCCAGATTTAAAAAAAAACGTTTGTTAGCATTGTGTGGTCCTAGACGCTGGACTGCTCTCGTTTACACCACCGGGAATTTGAAATACAGCTGTTTTAAAAGAGACCGGATCAAGCGCAGGTCGACAATGGTATCAAAATACAAATTATAAATTACCCAAGAAAAAACTGCCTAAAATGACCTTACTTTATGACATTAATCATTTACCAGACGGCAAATTTTGGACTGGTCCAAATTAAAAGGAGTTGCAAACGACAATTTAAGGTTATAAAATTTTAGATTTTTCAACTTTCTGGATAGAACACAATGTGTTTAAGGAAGAAATGGCTTGTTACAAGCATTCTCTTCATTTTACACAATGTTTCCCAATTGTTTCCCTTGAAGGGCGTCTAAAGCTAAGGGCTTCTGTGTGGGAATTGAATAAATAATTCAATGTATTGATGACACAATTTTCTAAAAAATTCTACGCCCTCTACAAAAAACTTTGGAATACACTGTGGAAAATCGAGTAACTGCTTTTTTATAAGCAATTTCTTCATAACATAATATTTCTTCCACAAGTTATAGATTTGAAGGGAAAAAAATCAACTAAAAATTGGCATCTGCGACGTCTTTTAATTTGGAACAGTCTAAAATTTGATCGTATGGTAATTGGTAAATGTAAAAATACATTCATAACTCTGTCCGTTTTTTGAAGATATTGTCATTTTTTTCAATGTTTTTGTGAATCAGGACGAGAGTTTATTCTAAAATTTGGAAGAAAGAAAAAAATCTTTTTTTTTTTTCTTTCATTTAGGCAAGTTTTCCTAGAACACGGATCAAATATTCATTGTAGAGAGCAATCGTTCTAAATTCAGGCTCTTTATCGAAAACATTATTTCTCGTTTGATACCGTTTGTGCGAAAATAGATTATTCTAGAAGAGCTAAGAGTTTAGACCCTGGTCAGACTTCAATGTTTGGACAGCCTGTCCAAACATTGCAGTCTGACCAGGGTCTAAGCTCTAAGCTCTTCTCGAATAATCTATTTTCGCATGACCGGTATCAAACGATATAAATACACGTGTCTTTCAGCTATGGGGCGACAGAATTCTTAAAGGTGCCTCGATCATTCTGCCTTTAGCGGTGTTGTTTTCCACCTATGGTTCAGCGAATGGTACTATTTTTACAAGCGGAAGGTACTAACTTAACGGATTTTTATTTTATTATATTTAAACTATTGTCTAATTTCACCATCGATTTATTAAAAAGCAGAACTCAGTTAATTAAGAGATGAAGAGAATAGTTTTTTGTTTTCATGGAGGTATGAACCGAGAACCGAGAAAAAACTAATCACACTGTATGAATACGCGAAGCAGATTCATACTTAAGTGTAATTAGGTTTTTCGGTTCATACCTCCATGAAACAAAAAAATAGTCTCTTCATCTCTTATAATTTGAAAGCATCGATCGAAAAAAGTAAAAACTGTACAAGTTATGATACCTTTTTGTATTGGTCTATTTTGTGCATAAGCATGCGAAATCGCTGCATGCTCATAATTGTGTTCATGGAAGTATGAATATTTTTTTCGACCAATCAGAACGCCCGTTTTAGATAAACGAAACTAGAAATTGAATTATTATATAATGAAGCAATGAAAAATGTTGCTAAACTAAAAAGTTCGTGAAAAAGGAAATGAATGCTCTAAAAAACGCCGATAGATATTCACGCAAGATCAAACGAGGAGTCTGTACACAACTTTAATTAAGATTTTTATGATTCTTTTTTAAGAATTTTTTTGTCCGAGTGCAATAGAGCTATTAAAAGAATTGGAACAAAAGCTTCATTAACATTATACAGTGATTTGAAAGGAACCGTCTGTCTTCGCATCGTATGAGAACATCATTGAGAATGAATTACGTCACTTGTGATTTAGAACCATGTGCTGTTGTAGAGGGGTACCAATGACCCTCTGCAAAACAAAACGACCCATTTTTCAACAAATTGCACTTATTCTGAAGCTTTTTCGTGTATTTATATTGAGCAGTTCTTGAATGTATACCACACTAGTCACATATTTGTTTTTGATTTTTAGCTAGCAAAGCGTCAGCTTTGATATCTTAAGTTAACAGGGGTATTCTCAGAGTTAAACGAGTGCAAACTGCCACTAGAGGCTTAACCACAAAATCCATTGAATGCCTACGTCATGGTTCTTATTTCAGGAATATTGCAAACTCTGCCACTGCTTTTCATGGCATCAAGAATTAACTTTATTCAAATTGTAGACACCTCCTTTAAAAGCATACTGTTCCACCCATTTTCACTCAATCACGCTTTTTAAGCATCTCAAGAAAGTTGCTTTGAAAACATTGTGGACAATGAAGAAATTGCTTATAAAAAGCAATTTCTTCATTGTCCACACTGTTTTTTACCTTAAAGACAAAGGTTTTTCTAAATTCCACTAAAAATGATAACCTTTGACAAAAGAAATTACTTGATAAAATTATGCTTTGCTAGCTTACAGTACTTTCAGTACTTTGGTTTTCTCTTGTAGGATGGTTTACGCTGCAGGCCGAGAGGGTCATATGCCAGAGTTGCTGTCCTTTGTTCAAGTTAAAAGATTTACTCCAGTGCCATCTATCATATTTACAGTGAGTATGGAATAAGTACGACTTGTTACTCAAAAAAAAAAATCTAGAAGGTGTCAAACAAGGTTAGATTGCCTAGTCCGATAAAAGTTATCACTTTTCGGATTTTGGTCATTTTCTGGACGAAAAAGTTTACATCGCCGAAATTTCCAACCTTCGAAATTTTAGTCCAATTCGAAGATTTTGGAAAAGACAATGAGAACTGAGTGTAACTTGAAACGAAACTATCCTATGTGGTAGAAATTGTGTGAGAGAAGAAAAAATGCTTATTGCAATTTCTCCTTTTTCACATTATTATCTTAAGTATGAAATCACAAGGACGTAAAACCAAGAAAAGGGTTGCGTAGGTTGAATTTAATGTTCATATGTGTTCTTGTGTAGTTCAATGACGAACCATTTGTCTGAGTAGATCATATCAAAACGCCGTATTTTCACAGCAACACTAAAACAGTAAAGCTCGTTCCATACACTCACCTGGTATAACTGCTTCCCAACAAAAGTTCAACGTAAGACTCTTATCTCGCTTTCCTGTTTTTCAGAATTTTAGTCCTGTCCAACTTTTAAGAAGTTGAAGACAACAATTAAAAGCGAGTGTAATTTGAAAAGTAACTTACTTATGGGGTAGAAAAAATATTGTGAGGGAGAATAAATTAATTGTTACAAGCGATTTCTTCTTTTCCCACGATATTTTCACAATAATAATATCTCTGAGACGTTTAAACAAGGGATTTTGGAGGAAAGGTTAACCCATCGCCACACAGTCCTACATTTAGACGGACTGGAAAATTATAGCCCCGAAAACAATTGACGGATCGCTGACCCCGCCTTCTGGCTCCGCAGGTCTGACTCCGACAAGAAGTTCCACGTTCCACTTGCATATTAAACGGCGTGAAGTGCAAAATGCATAGCCAATAACATGTTACAAAGGTTGGTTTGCTGGCGACCTCGTTCTTTACTAAATGAGCGCAAGCGTGATATTTCCAACCATTACACATGTGCGCAAAGTAAAGACTCAGATCAGCCTGTGCATCCGCACAGTCTGATCAAAGTCTTCACTCTGCGCTCTGTAGATAGATACTGACCCAAAACTTCTTTAAACAATCAACGAATATTCTTATTGCCCCGAATTGCTGTCCAGGGTGCTCAATGTGTGCGAGTCAGGCACGTGAGGAATGGTTGGAAATGTCACGCAAATGCTAAAATAGAAGATACAGCCAAACTGCATTAGTGACCAGCTCTATTAACCCGTCTAAGCAGCTATTTCTTTTCAGTGACAAGAATTGCCTTTCCGATGTATAAACAGAGACGCTTTTTACGGAAAAATGTAACGTTTATGAAAATCAGTAAGGCGGTTCTAATGAGTCCCAACAACACAGGATCTATCGACAGTTATTAGAAGTTTTATTCATTATGGTCCGTCAGTAACTTTTTTACTTTAAAAATATTCTCGTCAGAAAGTGCTGCATAGATTTCAACAAAATTTTACAGAAATGGTTCTTTGGTGAATCTTTGCCTGATTTCCAGGGAAAATTTCATATGTTTAATAATATTGCCTCGGAGGATTGGCCTAATTCCAGGTAAAGATTACAAAGTGGTACACGGGAAGAAATTGATACTACTTGGCTGGGATCATTTTTTGTATTAAAGACGGTTGTCTCCTTTTAAGTAAATTTCAACAATTAGACAAAGGTATCTGAGGATAACGATATAAATTCATCCTGATCAGTATTTAAGTAGGATGCATATAGAAAAATAATATATATATATATATATTTTATTTATTTTTTATTTTTTTTTTTTTTCAACGCTTTATATCTCATATTTTTACCATATTTTACTTGTAGAGCACATTGTGAAGAAAGTTTAACGTATTCCCACTCTTTTTCTCTCTTTTTACGCCCTTTAAGAAAATTGCTTAAAAAACAATAATTCACTTTAGCCTCCGCCTTGTCATGTCAACAAATTGATTATTATACTTAAATTTAAAGACTGAGACTATATTGTTAAAATTGACAAAGAGATTAAAAAAAAACTTTTGAAAGAATTTTGGAAAAGAAGCAATTGCTTGTAACAGGCAACATTTTTTCTTCCTTAAAAGAAACACTAACAAACTAAAAATAACCAAACAAAATTTGTAGGCAACTTCTATGAATGTTGAATAGTCTACTACTTTGCTGTCTGGTAATGGGAAACGAAAATGTTTTTTAAAAAATCTAAATGTTTAGTAAAGCGACAACAATTTTTTTGTTGTTCATTAAGTTGTTTCTCATAAAAAGTATGGCGTCATATGGATAATACATGTAGTATAGAACTGAAAGTTTCTGTCCCCTTTACATTTCAGGGTTTAATGTCACTGATATTCACTAGTCTCGGTGACATCGGTTCGTTGCTGGATTTCTTCAGCTTTGCTGCCTGGATGTTTTATGGGCTTGCGGTGTCTACACTGTTTGTTTTGCGATGGACACAGCCTAATATTAAAAGACCCATCAAGGTAACCTGAATTCTCTTTAATTTGTTATATATATCTAATGTGTTTCCGATATCTGTGGAAATTTTTCAGATATTAAGGAGATGAAGAGAATATTTTTTGTTTTCATGGAGGTATGAACCGAAAAACCTAATCACACTGTATGAATACGCGAAGCGGATTCATACATTGTGTGATTAGGTTTTTTGGTTCATACCTCCATGAAAACAAAAAATATTCTCTTCATTTCTTATAATTTAATAGCATCGAGCGAAAAATGCAACAACTTGACAAATTTTGATACCTTTTTGTATGGAAATTTTTTGCGGAAGCATATAAAATGGCTGCGTGCTCAAAATTTTGTTCATGGAGGTATGAATTAAATTTTTCGACCAATCAGATCGCTCGTTTTTGATAGACGAAACTAACAATTAAATTATTTTTTTTAAATCTGGCCCGTTACATGAAAAGGTACCATCTCTGATATCAGTGAAAAAGAAATGTTTTCCAGCAGAGGTAAAACATAAAACGAGAATTAAGAACGAAATTATCGAATATAGTTGTTGGTGGTGCTATTGTTGTTGTTGTTATTATCGTTGTCGTCGTAACCCATTCCCAAACGACAAAATTGTAGACTGGTCTAATTTGAAAGAGGTTGCAGACAATAAAACAAAGATGGTTTGAACTGAAAGACAAGGGTTAACTGAGACAGCACGCATTTTAAGAAAAGAAGAAATGGCCTGTTAAATGGATTTTTTTCTTTTCTCCCAATGTTTTCCAGAATTATATTTCTTTTGCTCATAAAAATGTGGGATTGTGTGGTAATGGGTTAATGAAGGTTTGTTTTGGGGGAGGGGGGGTGTATATCGATGGGGGGGTGATGTTGTTTGTTTGTTTTTCATTTGTTTTGTTATTTTTTGTTTGCTTTGTTTTGTTTGTTTTATTTGTTTTTGTTTTTTGTTTTGTTTGTTTTATTTGTTTTTGTTTTGTTTGTTTGTTTGTTTTTTCGTTCGTTTTTGTCTTTTTTTTATTTTTGTTGTTGTTCGTTTTTTATTATGTTCCTTTCTCTCGTCGTGCTTCCCTCGCTGTCTGGTTGTCTTTTTCTCGTGTTTACGTTTTTACATCCTGGTATTCTCAAGTCCTTTTTGTAATGCGCTCGGGTTGCATTATTTAATAGATGAAGAGAAAAGTTTTTGTTTTCATGGAGGTATGAACAGAAAGAAATAATCACATTGTATGAATCAGCGAAGCGGATTCATACATAAGTGTGATTAGGTTTCTTGGTTCATATCGCTTGGAAAACAAAAATATATTCTCTTCATTAAAAGAGTATTGTGAAACTGCATTGTAAGGAACTATTTTGTGCGGATGCATACAAAATGGCTGTGTGCTCATAAGTTTGTTCTTTGAACTATGATACACCGATCGATCATTCAATGCAATCTTTACGAAAGTCATTGTAGTACTCATTTTTCCAACACTATATCGAAGTTTCCAAACGGTGAATATTTGTGAACAACGAATCCTGTTAAATTTCTTATCTTCTTTCATACTATCCTGAAATTTACAAGACCAGATATGTCTGTCTTCCTCTTGTTAATTATTAGGATATTGCCTTTTTTTTAATCGAAAGGGTACAAATCGAAAATCTCGTGCTTCGTGCGAAGCGGATTCATACATTGTGTGATTAGGTTTTTCGATTCATACCTCCATGAAAACAAAAAATATTGTCTTCATTTCTTATAATTTAATAGCATCGAGCGAAAAATGCCATATCCTTAAACATTTTTTATCAAATTACAGGTTCCGATACTGCTTCCGATCGTGTTTGTTCTATTTAGTATCTATTTGGTCCTTGCACCTATCATCGAAAATCCAAAGATAGAGTTCCTTTATGCCGGATTGTTTGTGTTTGGTGGACTCATTCTATATGCTCCCCTTGTACATTTCAAACTCATTAGCACTGGTAAGTGCTGTACGTTTCTTATATTAACCCATTACCAGGCGACAAAATTGTAGACTTGATCAAGCTCAGAGATATTGTAGACGACAATATTCAGCAGATGAAATTTTAACAATCTTTGCCTTTTTGTGTAGACAAAATTAAGGATAATGAAGAAATTGCAAATATAAGCAATTTCTTTACAATGCTTCTAAAAAGCTTTTTGTCTTGGTGGCGTCTAATAGCGGTATTGTTTAGGAATGGTTGAGGTTATAATGATTTGGTTTTGATTTCTTCTATCAAATTGTATTTTAAACGTTTTTCCAAACCTATGTGAAGAAATGAGTATGGAAGTAGTTTTGTATTGTGGCCTACCAAGTAGTTTAGATTGGTGAACGTGTCCCATCTACACTGCTCTCCGATATTGTACCGTAAGATTAAGTCAAGCCCGCCAATCAATAAGTAGTTTCATAAAAAATCTTCGAGCATTCATATGGCGCGATTGAGTTTTCAGATCCGGTCGTACGTTCGATGTTAAATTTTTTTGTAAGAAAACCCCTCCACCTTCAATGTATTTATATATCTCTATCGATCATTATTATTTATTATTTTATTTAACACCACAAATTATAATCTTTTTCAGACAAAATAACAACTTTGACACAGCTTATGTTACAAGTGGCACCCAGTCCATACATACCGGAAGACTAGAGGGATCAAGGTGCAATTTGACCAATCGCTGGCCCCGCCCACAAACTATATCAGCTCCATCCATTGACTCCAACAGGAAGTTCCGGTTCGATATTTTTCGGCGTTCTTTTGAAAAAATTATGACCAGAAGCGTATAACAAAAAAGTTGAATAATTGGTTGGATATCTAAAAGACGTATCTACAGCTTAAATAAGCTGTAGTTACGACGTTTAAGTCGCCACCCAACATAAACGGTTGATAAAAATGGTGGCAAATGTCGGAGTTGAAAGCTCAGGTCCGGGTTGAATAAATTATTTGATTGGTCAGTGATTTCTCAATTGGCAGCCACGATTGGTCGATTGGGAGACTACGATTGGATTGACTCTCATAAATCGACATTTTTGCGACCCTTACACAAATCAGTTAATCGAATAATTGGTCACGCCCACTGTACTCCAACAGATATTAAACGGCATTATATTACAAAGTTCGTGACCATTTACTTGTAACAACAAAGTAAAATGTTGGTTTGCGACCTAAATGTATCTACAGGTTGAATCAGCTGTAGTTATTACGTTTAAGTTTCCAAACCAACAGAAATGCTTGACCTTAATGTCTGCCAATGTCGGAGTTCAAAGTTCACTTCCGGTCTATGTAAATAATTTGATCGGTCGATTGAATCCTCGATTACAATAAGTTGCGTTACACCCCATTCAAACAAATTTAAGCCAATTGATTACAATAAGTGTGAGCCTTGTTAAAAAATGGAAAATCCCCTGTAGAAATTTTCCAATAATGTTACCATGAAACACGTTACTTACACTTCCATTTTCGGTAGCTTTTAGACATCTTTTACCAGCCTAAGATTGTGTAGTCTGGTAATAGATTAAGTGCTTTGATGTCAAATAAATGGAATTGGCAGAAAGAATGACTTTTGATAAATTTAGAGTTATGTTTTATTTTGTGTTGTAGTTTTTAATTTGACGTTCGACCCAAGGCAGACCGAAACAATAATCATTTCCCAAACAGATCCTCATAATTTTGTATGTTTACCTGTTTGTTTCATTTTGAATTGAATAGTGTTGATTTTTTTTTTTTTTTTTCATCTCCCGTTTCTTCTCCACCTCATGGTAGCAAACATTTGATGTCGATCATGTTCGGTATGCGCGTTTTGAACAGTGCTGTGTATTTTTAATGGACTCCGTTGGCATCCTTCAGTGTTACCGACTTTGGAAAATCCAGTAGGATGTTACTAAGTTAGAAGAGAAATAGTGCCTAGTTATGATTCTCTATTTTTTTTTTTTTTTTTTTTTCATTAACTGAAACGAGAATTTCGTTCCACACACTCATGCTGTAGTATGAAAATGAGATTTTCTTGTACAATGTATTAAACTTTGAGTTAGTTATGTCATGATGAGTAATTATTTCATTTCAAACGACAGATTAGCCGAAATTCTTTTAAGAAGAAATATTTTACTATTCATTTTAGAACTAGTTTTATCATTATGCATACTCCATGACAGGTGTTTTTCAACAACCAAAATTTTATGGGACTCAACAATTTCAACACCAGCGTCATTTATCTTTAAATAAAATCCTAACCCTTTTTATTCTGTGTTTGCGTCCATTAAGCATACACTTTGTTTTGTTTGCAATTACAAGCATATTGTTATTAGAACACCATGCCAGTATTGAATTTAAGCTATTTTGTAGGTTGGCTTGTATTTCGTCGTCGTTGATGCCAGATGTATATATTGTTGAATCATCCGCATACAGGTCTAAACTGGACGCATTAACATGCAAACTCATGTCATTTATGCAGATTAAAAACAAAAGAGGTCCTAAAATAGAGCCTTGCGGGACACCACTAAATATTGTTTTCGGAGAAGAATAGATATGAATATATCACTTGTACTGTGTCCTGTTAGACAAATAAGATTCAAATAAAGCTAAGGTTTTTTAAGAGAAATTGTGTAATCTGAGCTTATATTACAAAATTTTATGATCTACCAAATCAAAAGCCTTCTTCAAATCGAAAAAACCGAACCGCCAATTTTCCCGGAATCAATTTCTTTCGACCATTCGACCATATAAATGACATTCAAAATTTTTGAAATAGTTGGCAATATTGATATTTGGCGGTAGTTATTTGGGTCTTCTTTTTCAAACCACTTGTGTAAAGATAGAACATATGCTTCTTTTATTGCATTTGGAAATATACCTTTGACAATACTGTTGCTAATGATAGAAGCTAATGGTAAAACTATGTGATCACACGATTTCAGAATTTGGCGCTTATTCCGTCTTTGCCAGCAGTTTTTTTGTGTGTGTGTCAAGTTAATGTATCATTTGACAAATCTCTATGGATGTAATCTATGTCAAAATTTTGTCTTTCAATATATTGTTTAAATGTGTGTGCATTCAAGAAAATGTATTTTCGTTGAAATATGACTCTTTTTTACGATATTTGCTATGTTGATGAAATGATCATTAAAATTGCTGAGGACATGGTGTATTCCGCGGATCTACTCTCCGTTGAATATCATTTCCGAAGGTAATGGGGATGAAACAATATCTAAGTTACATGTATTTTGTACCTTTCTAAGGTTTTAGACCCCTACTACTGGTGCCTTTTTTAACTGTACTATTGTAGAAACCTTTCTTGTTTTTACGAATAAAATGTATTACTTCATTTCTCATAGTTTTATACTTATCCCAATCCTTTAATGTATGAAAACGATCTCGATCGTACATAACTTTTTCCACTTCGGTGATAAGATAAGGTCACGGTTTCAATGGCGCGGAGACTTTCAATTGTAAAGTGAGTAATTTGCCTTCTATATTGAGAACTCAGCATACCAGTTCTATACTGCCTAAGTGATAACCTATACAGTTACATATATTTAACCCTTTCCCGTTTTTGGAAATTTTAGACTAGTGAAAATTGAAAGATTTTGCAGACGACAATGAAAACTGGATGCCATTTGAAATGAAACAAGCCTATGTCGTAGAAAATATTTTGGAAAAAGAAGAAATTGCTTGTTACAAGCAATTTCTTCTTTTTCCACAAAGTTTTCTCCGGTATAAAATCACAGCAACGTAAAATCCCCGATTTGAACGGGAAAGGGTTAAAGATGTTTATTATTATTTTGAATTAGCCTTTTCAATCCATTACTAAACGACACAATTTTTGACAATTTACAGACGATAATTCAAATCGATTTGGGATTGAAAACTAAAGCCCAGATAGGGTAGAAAACATTGCAGAACAATCAATTTCTCCTTTTCTAACATTTTTTTCTTTCATACAATTCTTAAGGGGTGTAAACAGCGTGATTGTGTGGGAATGGGTAAGGCTTCCACTTGATTAGTATTGTCCAAACTCTTAATTATTTGTGGAATGTCTGCGGAAAAGGATCATGTCGGGAAATGAAAAAAATATTGATAAAGAAAGCTAGTTAGATTGCGATCAAGTGAATTTAGTTTAATCTGACTTTCAGTAGTATTTCAGTAAATGCACGTTTGGTAGATTTGCCAAGCCATAGCTTCTTATCTTTTTTCACACCAGTAACATGTACAACTGCAAAAATAAATTACATATGTAGCTGCTCAGCCAACTTAACTGGCAAATTACCCATCATATTTCCATCGGTGAAAGACAAAGGACGTGTGTAACAATGGCATTTTTGTAATCGTGCTCAGGACTCTAAATTCTAAATTATAAAACATGTACCTATTAAACAAACCAGGCTAGGCGAGAGGTTATTCTTAAAGAAAGTTTATCTATATGAAAATTGCCATTTTGTACACTAAAACGGACATATTCTCCTATTCCAACACGGGCGTCCATCATCAGTACTTTCAGTGTTTTGATTGTAGTGGAGACGGTTGAACATCAAGTACGTATTTTATTGGAAGTATAAATATTTATTTTGCGTGCGTGTATTCTGAATGTTTGCATTCTTATCAGTCGATTTGGCTTTTGAAGCTTCAAGAAAAAATATATATATTTACCAAATATTGAACAAAGAAATCGGCGAAAGAAATACTACCATGAATCATTTCAATACCATATTTCATCCATCTAGCAAAAAGCTTCACGTTTAATGTGGATATTAATAAAAAAAATACTCAAATTTACTATTGTTTTGGGTCTGCTATTAAACTATCTAAGCCCAAGCCATGGTGGCCCAGAACAGACATCATTTGGTGTAGCACTATTGAAATTCTGAATCCAATGAAAGAACAGAACAAATTACCAAATATGATAATCGAATAAGAAATTTGGGAAAAATGATGCTATCACGAACGATTTCCCAACCGTTTTCCACCTAGTCGGAGAAAGAGCTTTACGAGGACTATACTCTTTAATGCAAAATTCCTTTTTCTTTTGACTACGAGTTGCTTTATCTAAGCACAAGCCTTAAAGAAAAGTCATCCTTCATTATATAGCTAGTTAAGGTTATCTCGTCAATTGGTAAATCAACTTGATCAATAACTTTTCACCATATATTGATTAGTTGATTTCTTCTTTTTTCTTGCTAATTCGAATAGATATCAGATATTCAAAATTAAAATTTTGTATATAATTAAAGTAAGTGTTATTTACTCTGGGTCTGTAACAAACTACGTATAATTTTTTTACGAAATCAATAGAGGATATCAAGTTTATGTTAAAGACGACGTAATTTCTTTTCTTACTTAATGGTGTGTATATGTAATACCGGCGTATGAATAATACCGGTGATTGCGAAAAAAAAAACCGAATTACCGACGCTTGCGAAATTGAAAACTGAAACTTCCGCCCAGAGTTTCAGCAGATGGCAACCGGCTTCCCTAGCTGTCTGACTAAGTTTGACACTGCACAACGCAGATGGTATCTTTTTGCCTGATGTGTCACATATGTCAAAATCGGGAGAGCTTATTTCGTCCATTTTAGAATATAATATTATATACCACCCCCAAAACACACCTATTAAGAAGAGGGATATATATATTGGTTTCACCATGTCTGTCCGCCCGTCTGTCTGTAGAATTCGTATCTTGACTTTAAGTCAAGAACCAAATGACCAAGAATCATATAAGTTTGTGTAATATTTGCACATGATCTAAGGATGTGCCCTTTTGTTTTTAGGTCAAGTCTGAAAAACTGTTTCCAGACTCTTAACTCGAGAAGCAATGGACCTTGAATCATAATATTTTATATAATTGTTGCAAATGACCCACTTTTTTGTTTTTTTATGTTGCACATATCAAAACTTAAGGCAACAAGTGACTTTTATATGGATGTCTACCTTTCTCTACCTTGAGCTCCTGTAAGAACCCGGGTTTTTACGTCACCTTGATTCTGTACTTGAGATAACATTACGGAAATTGATTGTAATAAGCAATTTCTCCTTTTCCTATGCCTTTTTCTTGTCGTATGCAACATTGTTGAAATGAAGAAAACGCTTGAGATAAGCAATTTATTCATTTTCATATTTTTGTCCAAAATGCTTTCTTAAAAAGCGTAAATAAGGTTTTGTTACCCAAGGTTTACAGGAAATGGTAAGTTCAACACAACTATACAACTTATATACATGAATTTATATATAGAAGAAAAATCCTCTAGGATGCATTATTAGTTTGATTACGATTTTGAATATATTTTTCGTGGACGAAAATCATAAAGCCAGTCTACCAGTATAGTACCCTTTGACCTCTTCTTTGATATAATTTAATTGTTAGTTTCGTCTATCAAAAACGAGCGATCTGATTGGTCTAAAAATTTAATTCATACCCCCATGAACAAAATTTTGAGTACGCAGCCATTTTGAATGCTTCCGCACAAAATAGTTCACTACAAAAAGGTATCAAAATTTGTTAAGTTGTTGCATTTTTCGCTCGATGCTATTAAATTATAAGAAATGAAGATAATATTTTTTGTTTTCATGGAGGTATGAACCGAAAAACCTAATCACACAATGTATGAATCCGCTTCGCGTATTCATACAGTGTGATTAGGTTTTTCGGTTCATACCTCCTTGAAAACAAAAAATATTATCTTCATCTCTTAAATAAATCAAATAAATGACTACTATAATGAATTATCTCTCCTTGAACTTGTAAATTTTGCTATTTTTTTTCATTGTCTGCAGCATTTCTCCTACTCCAATGCATGTACCGAATTGAAATTATACTCAAAAATGTAAATGGTAATGTAAACTCGTGCATTTGAAATTTCTTGACCCTACTGGCCTTGTTTGCTGAATTTTCTCCCGTTGAATTTGGAAATTTTACCAAATTTTATTGTTCGGAGCATTTCTTCTGCATTATTGCATGTACTTGGCTGAGATTTATGCATAATGTAACTCATAATTCAAACTTATGCATGTGAATTTTTTATGACCGTACAAAAATAGGGTGCATGTTAATTTTTTAATTTTTTTTTTTATCATTTTTTTTTTTTTTTTATTATTATTATTATTATCTTGGGTATTCTATACGCCACCGAAGGTGGCTGTATCTTGGTTTCATCTTTTCAATCTGTCCATCCATACAATTGACTAACTGCTGGCTCCGCCCAATTACTCCCTTGACCACGCCCCTTAACTCCAACAGGAAGTTCCGCTTCGATTTTTTTAACGGCGTTATTTTACAAAATTTATGGCCAATACATGTAGCAAAAAGTAAAACTCCTTGGTTGGTGGCCTAAACGTCATAACTACAGATTGAAAAAGCTGTAGTTACGACGTTTAAGTCGCCAAACCAAAAAAATAAAGGTTATCGAAAATTGTGGCCAATGTTTGAAGTTGAAAGCTCAATGTTCTTCGTCATGTGACCATGTGCATATCGTCATGATTTGGTATTATTGTGGGGCGTCATTGATAAGGGGCCTTCATGTAAAAACTAACATTATGAAACTTTCACAAAACCATCATCATCATGTGACCATGCTCTTGTTATCGCAGTTTGGCAGTATTTTGTCGTGTAATGACAAAAGGAGCCTTTATGTAAAATTACTTTTAACTCAGCTACATCTTCTATTTATAGATGGATTTGCTTTAAACTTCCAAACAATCTTACTCATTGTATGACTATGTGCAAATTGTCACGGTTTAGGGATCTTATGCTGTATTACAGGAAAAAGTCTCTTCATGTAAGTTCCTATTCTATACAATGCTTCCAATATATTTTCGGATGGATCTCGATAACGCTTTCAAAAAAGGTTTTTCTAAAATGTGAATCTTTCTATTCAGTGTTTTATTTCCAAGTATTTTGCTATGGCCACAGGGAAATGAGCCTCCATGAAAACTGCTATTATTTATGGATGGATTTAGATCGAACTTTCACATTATATTCCTCAACATGTGAAATTGTCATGAGATTACTAGCTCATCTGAGTGCGAAGTGCTCAGGGCGAGCTATTGAGATCGTCCGTTGTTTGTCGTCCGTCTGTAAACAATCATTTAAAAAAATCCTCTGAAACTACTAGACAGACTTTAACTTCACAGATATGATCCTTGGGTCATGCATTTTCAAAATACATCAATGATTTTAAATCGGGGTCAAAATTGGGTCAAAGACTAGGTCAAAAGGTCATTGGGAAACTAACAAGGTCAAGTAAGTGACTCTAAACATTAACTGGTGCTCAGGAATTCAATTCTGTAAATTGACCTTTGACCATCCAAGGGGAGAACTTGTTGAACTATTTTGAAATCCATCCATGAATGTGAAACATGGTTCGGACAAGGTCAAGAATAGTTTGTTTGGTTTTTTTTTGGGGGGGGGGGGGGTTGTGTGTGTGTGGTTTTTTTTTTGTTTTTTTTTTTTTTGTTTTGTTTTTTTTTTTTTTTTTGTTTTTTGTTTTGTTTTTTGTTTTTTAATTTCAGCAGTGATTTTGACCTTAGGTGTATCCAAATAAAAAAAATTGCATGACACTAATTACTTGCACTTTTTATTTTGAAATCTATCCATAAATGTAGGATATGCTCCGGCCTTGAATGGAACACACACACACTAAGCACACACAAACATTGCCAAGGTAACTCTATTTGCCTTTTTTGCCATTTCATGGCGGGGGCAAATCCCTAATTTTGAGCATTAGCATCTGGCCCTAACTCACATCTGGGTCCGAGAATAAAAAAATGTTCTCATACATATCAAAGAAACTTGTATTTCTCTAATTTGAGAGAACTTGAATTTAAATAATTGTTTGATATAACCATTAAACACTGAGTTTTAACCCTTATCATGCTGAATAAAATCTCTTTCAATATTGTTTGAAAAGCAAAGGGCTGAAAGCTCTTAAATGCCAAGTTTTGGGTCAAACTTTGTTGAATGATTGAATTGGGTTTAACGCCAATTTCAACAGTATTCCAGTCTTAACGCGTCGGCTGGAGCACCTAAAAATGGATTCTCACACCGGTACTACCATAATATCCTTTCCTAGCCTCCAGCTGCTATCACACTTAGGTTTACGATTACTCATTCATTAGTGAGAGACAAATGTCGGAAAGGATATGTGCCGCCACTGAGGATCGAACCCATGACATCCCATGATTGAAGATTTCAAAATTTGTTTAAAAAACTAATTTTAAAAGTATCTCTGAGTTAAAGGAGACATAAAGGCGGTGTAGACTAAGATAAGACTGAACTTATGTGCAGGCTAAAATTTATCTTTACCTCTTGCCAAAAAAGGGAATATTCCGGGTTCAGCATGACAAGGGTTAAAACTTGATAGCAATCATTTACCAAAGTAATCTTCATTTTAATGTTCTTAGACCTTTTCATGAGAAATACGTCTTTAATCTAAACTCAAAATTTGGGTAAATTCTAATTCAAGAACAAAAGAAAAAAATTTTTATAATCTCGGTACCAGATCTTATTCTTTGCACTTGGAATGTAGTTGTGGAGGTGGTTTGACTGGGTCCCTGTCTGTAAAGAATTCTACCGAACGTAACAAGTCACCTGTAGTGGAAATTGAACCTTAGACTATCCCATTTATGTGTCGGGTTCACTAAACACTAGGTCAACAAAGTAGAAAATAAAATGAAGGCATGAAATTACAAATGAAATCTTTACTTTTCTTCAAACTTTAATCTATTTTCAAGTTTAACCCTTTCCTGTTCAGCTGGTAAAGCGTCAGGTTTGATAGCTTAAGTTAATAGACAAAATCTTGAGGTCTTCTCAAATTTTATTGAGTGCAAACTGCCATTGGAGATTAAACCACTAACCATCGAATGTCTACGCCAAAAAAGCAGTTCTTGTGTTTTTCAGGAATATTGCAAACTCTGCCTGCAAGCTCATCTCCTAGGTATTTTTAGCCCACTCGAGCATATCGTGTTCAAAATGATTGGCCACGTGAATTAACATTATTCAAACTGTATAAAACGCCCTCAAAAGCATACTGTACAACCCAAAAATATTCTCTCCATCTTTTTAATCAACAAGGAAGGAAACATTTTCAATTCTCCCAGCTGGTTGACATCCCTAAAATGGACCCCCCCCCCCCTAAACAATTTTGGAAAACATTTAAGAAAATGAAGAAATTGCTTGTTAAAAGCAGTTTCTTCATTATCGACAATGGTTTCTATCCTGAAAGACAACGATTTTTGAAATGCCACCAACTACAAACTGTTGTCGGTAACTCCTTTGAATTTCGAAGAGTCTGAATTTGTGTCATCAGGTGTTTGATTAAATTGTCAAGTGCAATGGATTTTTTTTTTTTTTTTTTTTTTTTACAATAAAAAATATTTATAGTATTCGTGTAAATGTGTGGAATATTGTCTGGGAAATAACAGATTTTCACAGTTTTTATGTGTTTGAGGTTGGCTTTTTGTTAATGCTGTTGGTGGTGATGGTGGTGTGTGTGTGCGTGGTTGTGATTGTTCTTATTGCTAATGGGGGAGGATGTGTGTGTGTTTACCTGATTTCTAAACTGAAGTGCCAATGACCGAAAGCCGAAGCTTAACCTTTTCCCGTTCAAATACGGGATTTTAAGTTCGTGTGATTTTATACTTGAGAAAACATTGTTAAAAGAAGAAATTGCTTGTAACAAGCAATTTCTCCTTTTTCCACAATATTTTCTACGACATATGATGGTTTCATTCCAAACGGCATCCAGTTGTCATTGTCATCTGCAACCTCTTTCAATTTGGACTAGTCAAACATTTCCAAAAAACAGGAAGGGTTAAACCCGGGGATTTTGCAAGCGTTCTTCGGAAATTTCAAATGGATATTATCTACATACATCATGCATCACACTTCAGTCCTGACAAGAAATGTTTTCTTCATCTACAACCTTTTTCTTTCCAAAGAAATATTTGTACATTTTTAGCTAGCAAAGCGTCAGCTTTGATAGCTTAAGTTAACAGACGAAATTATGAGGTCTTCTCAAAGTTCAACAAGTGCAAACTGCCACTGGAGGCTTGACCACTAAATCATCTGAATGCCTATGGCATAAAAAGTAGTACTTATGTATTTCAGGAATATTGCAAACTGTATTCAAATTGTTGGGAACTCCTTTATTTATCGTGATTTTAGCAACTCTAGCAAAGAAGCTTACTTCACAAAACAATGCTTTGCTAGCTTACAGTGTTTTCAGTACTTTGATTTAAAATATCGCGTAGGGCATCTTTTGAATATGAATCATCATAGATAATTTGTCATCTGGACAATCATGCTTCTAGATAGCACATTTTAGTGGGGAGGTTAAGTATAACTTCACAAGTGTGCGAATTGAAGAGGGCTAAATGCTTTTGGAAATATTTTCATAATCCGCGAAAAGAGACAACTCTGGAAAATTATTTTAACCCTTTCCTGTTTTATTTTTTTTTCGACCTGTCCAATTTGAAAGGATATGCAGACGAAACTTTAATGCGGATTTAATTAAGGTTAGAAAATATTGTGGAATAAGAAGAAATTGTTTGTTACAAGCAATTTCTTCTTTTTCTACAATGTTTTCTCAAGTATAACAACACAGGGACGTAAAAAACCAGGGGTTTCAAATGAAAGGGTTAAACTAAGATAGATTCAAGTATTTATTAAGCAGACAGACTCTTTAACCCTTGTCATGCTGAAGTAGGAGGAGGTACAGACAAAGATCAGCCTGCACCTATGTGTAGTCTGATCCTAATCTACACCACCTGATTTTCTCTTTCATGCCACAGTTGCTTATAAATAAGATTTTCAAAATAATTACTAACCAACATTAAGTGTTAAGGATTTTATTCAGCATGGTAAAAGTTTGAAATAAATTATCCGTAACCCTGGGAAACATTTCCAAATGACGGTCTTGTATGGCGTTTGAAAATTCGAATGATGACATCACAGCTGTCTGATTATTCCTTCGACCCTCAAGGAAAAGGCTTAGAAAAACATTGTGAAAATGCAAAACAAATACCTGTTACAAGCAATCGCGTAATTATCCATGAAAAATGTTTCCTTTCCAAAATTCACGTTTCAAGAAATTCACCGACTAAGAATTGTCGTCTTCAAATTCTTCGAATTTGGAACAGTTTAAAATTCTGTCGTATGGGGGGGGGGGAAACAAATATAACTTTGCCATATTTTAGGATATTGACATTCGTTTTTATTTTTAGTGAATCAGAAAGATTCAAAATATGAAAAATTCAAAATTTCTCACTTAGGCAGGTTTCCGGGATAACGGATCAATTATACTGTAAAGTAGAATGACCATTCTTTATCCAGTTAATCTGTTTTTCAGTGAAAGGAAATTTTCTGCTATGGTCAGCATTGGCATTCCGATCAATCTGATAGGGGTCAACACTTTTTTAACTTTGCACATCGATGGTTCTACGCGAAACCGTGAACCGACTTACTTTCCAAGAATGCATTGGAAAACAAAACAATGGTCATACAAACCAAACCAATCAACTAATAACCCTTTGAACGAACAAACCAGACAACGACGAGACAATCTTTTCAATGAACTAATCAACCAGCCACCCGTTAACACCTAAAAGCTGCCTCGATGGTCGAGACGTATCGGAGCTTGACTCGTGATCTTGAGGTGACGGGTGCGAGCCCCACCGTCACTGGGGTGTGTTCATGGGCAAGAAATCTTATAGCCTGCCTCAGTCTAATTGGGTAGCAGTTGGTTTAAGCCCACTGCCTCTCTTTCAGGGACGTGAAGACATCTGGATTGTGAGCGTTCGACAGCGACTCTATAAGCTTAAGGCTTTCGTCGCAACCGAAATAAAATAAATTCGTAAAACTATACTTACACCTAAAACGAATACAGTATACATTTAGGTATACTCTAACGGGGGTAAAATGTCACTTGACTACAAACAATTAAGAGATGAAGATAATATTTTTGGTTTTCATGGAGGTATGAACCGAAAAGCCTAATCACACTGTATGAACATCAAAGTGGATTCATACATTGTGTGATAAGGTTTTTCGGTTCATACCTCCATGAAAACCAAAAGTATTCTCTTAAATTCTTATAATGTAATAGCATCGAGCGAAAAGCACAAAAGCTTTACAAATTTTGATACCTTTTTGTATGGGACTATTTTGTGCGGAAGCATGCAAAATTGCTGCGTGCTCAAAATTTTGTTCATGGAGTTATGAATTAAATTTTTCGACCAATCATAACGCTCGTTTTTGATAGACGAAACTAAAAATTAAATTATAAACACTTAAAATCTCAACAAAGGGGACTGTGTTGTTAAAACCAATCAACGTTTTAGTATATAAGCTTTTTTTCCCCACTTTTTAACATTCATTACGTTAGCAAAGGCGAAAGAATCTCTTCGTCGGATGACACATTATCGCTGTTGTATTATACAAAGAAACGCAAATTCTATTAAACGACCACATTTTGGTCGTGCCTTGAGTGGTTGCTTAATACAAGTTTAACTGCAATTCATCCATTAAAACCAAGGGTTGCTTTTTACCGAAGCTTCTAGAATTTTAACCGACGAATATACCCATTTACTATTATGATGTAACTTAACTCTCTGCTGTTCAATCTCTGGTTTTACGTCCCTGTGATTTTATACTTGAGCAAACATTGTGGGAAATGAAGAAATTGCTTGTAACGAGCAAGTTCTTCTTTTCCCTTGGTATTTTCTACCCTGTTGGATAGCTACTTATCAAATTACACTCACTTTAAGTTGTAGTCTGCACTTTCTTTGAATATAGACAACTCTAAAATTTTGAAAAACAGGAAAGGATCTAAACCGGAAAAATCCAACTTGTTCATCCGCAAATGATTACTTTCCATTTTGAAAACATATCAAGATATGAAGGTCTTATAAAATGGAAAATTCTACATCCAAAGAATCCTTAATTTTCTCGTTTTACCAGTGAACCTTTTCACTTGCGAGTCGCAAAGAAGCGTTTTTTTTTTTCGCTAAAAAGATAACGTCGTTGTCGTTCTAAAACCTCGTAGCTACAGCTTGAATCAAGCTGTAGTTACAAGGTTTTAGAACGACAACGACTACAAGTAGCAATAGAGGTTCTTCCTTCTTACGTCATCCGCCACGAGAAAAAGACTCATGGCTGAAGATCAAACAGGCTGTGCAAGCGAGATCAAACTTTTGGGCCGATTTTCTGATTATAAATTTTCTTAACTTTTTGAGATACCAATTTATATATATCTTCGTTTCATATAATCTCTTCATCTTACTATCATTTGATTTATTTATTGAATGGGGTTTAACGCCAATTTTTAAAGTATTTCAATCATATCGCGAAGGCTGGAGCACCTAACAATGGATTCCGCTACATCCTTTTCTAGCATTTAGATGCTATCACACATAAGTTTACAATTATCAATGTCGGAAAGGATATGTGCCGCCGCCGGGGATCGAACTCGTGACATCCCATAATTGACTATCATTTAAGGAGGATCGAAACGACATAACTAATTTTTGATAAAGCTGTAGTTACGATCTTTTGGTGTTTAACCGATATTTGTTTGACAGAATTCTCGAAATGTCTCATTTTGATGTGTGCCCAAAAAAACTATATAAACGTCCTCACTTCAGTTAACATATTTACTTCTATTCCTAGATTTCAAACGCGACAAGTAGTTATGCAAAAGCGAACAATTCCGTTGCTTCTGAGTTTCTTCATTTTGACTTTTGCTGTGACAGGTAGGATCGTTTGAATTTTTTAAACAGTGTCACAGTTTCACATCTTTACCAGACGAGGTTATTTTAGACTGGTCCAAATTGAAAGAAGTTGCAGACGACATCTCAAATTGAGCTAAAATCTGTGAAATATGTGTCAAATGGGATAGGAAACTTTGTGGTAGAAGGAGAAATTGCTTGTGACAAGCAATTTCTCCTTCTACCACAAAGTTTTCCACGACTGTATTTTTTCAGGGCGTCAGGAGGCGTTTGTTTGCTTTTTGTTTATGTGGTTCTTGTTAGTGTTGTTTTCTCCTCTTTTTTTCCACTTTTGTTATTATGAGTTCTGTTGCTATAAATATTAAAACAAAACCCTTTACTTACCAAAAACAGTTCCCATTGCCGTAAATACGTATCATATAGAACAAATGAACACAATGACCTGCAACCTTTCGGATCTATAAGCCTGCAGCCTGCATCGAACCCGAGGCCACGAGGGATGCATATTCAAGCGATACGATTATAATTGACCAATGGCGGCTGCCAATCGAGGGATATACCGACCAACCAAATCATTCATTCAGCCCGGAATTGAGATTTGAACTCCAGCATTTGGCGCAATTTGTTTGAAATATTTTTGTTGGGTTGGCGAATTAAACGTCGCAACTACAACTTATTCAAGCTGTAGTTACGACGTTAAGGTCGCCAACCGCCCATTCTAGTTTTTGATTACATGCTACTGGCCATAGATTTTGAAAATAACATTATTTAACCCTTTCCTTTCAAACCCGGGATTTAACGTTGTCATGATTTTATACTTGAGAAAAAATTTTTGAAAAAGAAGAAAGTGCTTGTGACAAGCAAGTTCTCCTTTCTCCACAATATTTTCTACCACATAGGATGGTTTCATTTCAAATTGCATCCAATATTCATTGTTGTCTGCAAACTCATTTAATTTGGACCAGTCTAAAATGTCATAAAACGGGAAAGGATTAAAAACGAAGAGGGAATTCCTGTCGGAGTTAGAGGGCGTGACCAAAGGAGTTAGTGGGCTTGGCCAGGAATTGACCTACATGTATAAATTTAAGCTAAAATTCAGTTTCCATATCTATCATAATATTTGAATGGTAGGACATTTTTTTGTAGTTAGGCGCACGTGCGCAAAGGTTATTTCTAATATTAGTCAAAAATCTCTTTAATAATCGCTACTATGTCATATATCTTCAAGGTATAGCTTAAAATTATTGACATGACTTGACCTTTGAATAAATTTGATCTCGACGAAAGTCGTGCGTTTATCAGTTATTTCGTCCATACCAGGAGAAATTCAATGTACATTTTAAAAATCTAATAATAAATGTTTGCATATCAACCTAACTCCTCAACAGATAAGCTTTCGAGTGGTATAGTACGCAAAGACCTGAAGTAGTCGACACGGGTTCGAAACTGCCAAGAAACCATAATTGATTCACCTTTTCAGCGTTTTTTTTTTTTTTTTTTTCATTGTTTTAATCGAAAGCGTGATAGAGAAATTGCATGTGCACGATTCCACATTACAGTGATAAAATGTATCTGTAAGCGGATAGACAGTAAAATAGTATCAATCACTGCCCATTGTCATATCTTCCAATAACAGCTGAAGTAGGAATTTAGAGAACAACGGTACACCATCAAGAAAACGTGAAGAACGATGAAGCTGTTTTATGTACAATGCCTAATACTAATAAGCCTGTTATTCTCTGATGATTCTCTTTTGAAGTACATGTAAAATGATTAAAAAGTAGACGAATAAAATCAAACATAAAACGAAGAGATCGCTCTCGTCTCCAACGTACGACTTTAAGTGCAGTTGGACTTCGATCTATCACATTCGTAGACATTTTGGTTCTTGAAATCGTGCATTTAACAAACACTTAAATGTTACTATCGACTAGCGGGGAAAAAAGAGAAATACCGAAAACAATAAGTCAAGCGCGTAATTTTGCAAATAGAGGTCACGGTCCGTCAGGTCAATAAATTCTTACTATAAAATAACAAAAAGAATTTAGTAAATAATATTTAATTAACCTTTTCCTCGATTGAATTGGCAAATAATATAAAGTGTACGCTCCGACCTAAAACAATGGAAGTATAGCCTGTTCATTTACTTTGTCGAGTCATTTTATCAGTAATTCATCTCATCAAATCTTATCAGAGATATACTCTACTCGTACATGTACTTTAACCCATTCCCACACGATAAAATTTTAGACCAGTCCAAATTCAAAGAAATTACAGACGACAGATTAAAGTTTATGAAATCTTCAAAATCTTCGTCTTTTAAGGTAGAAAACATTGTGGACAATGAAGAAATGGTTTGTAACAAGCAATTTCTTCATTCTCGATAATATTTTCCAAAGCTTATATATTTAGGGGCATTTAAAAGCGTCAGTGTGTAGGAATGGGTTAAGGTAACAAATTTTCAAAGTCTTGCCACCCGTCGTTAAAAGTATGTTTATAGTCATGACTGGTGCATGTATAAATTTCAGGCTTTTCCATTTAAACACATTAACATTTTTCCGGTAATATCACAGAGAGTGCAGCTTAATCCATTACCAAACGACAAAGTTTTAGACCGGTCCAAATTGAACGGGGATGCAAACGATGTTTTAAAGTTTATGAAATTTCAGATTTTTTTTCAAATCTCTGGATAGAAAACATTGTAAAAGAAGAAGTAATTGCTGGTAACAAGCAATTTCTTCATTTAAAAAAAAAACTAAAAAAAATCTTGAGGGCGTCAAAAAGCATCATTATGTGGGAATGGGTAAAACTCCTTTCTCACATATTCCAACCCAAACGTCTGCTGGTGGACAGAGTCAGATCATGTCATACGCATGATTGAGGCAGTGGTATTTCTCCCATGTAAACAATGGTATATCTAAACGTAGCATTCTGTCAAATACAAATTCGTCAATAACCTGCTGATTCTGCATTAAATTCTTTTAATGAAATATCAATAGTATCGCGTAGAAACATCTCTCGCTGTATCCATACACTTAGTTGTCGAGAACTGGTGATCAATTGCTGACCCCGCCCACCCGCCCATTGTCTTTAACTCAATTTTTAAACGGCATTATTTAATTTATATTCATTGCAGTAGTATGTAACAAAAAAGTAAAATGGTTGATTGGCGATCTAAATATCAACCTCCTTTTTCCAATTTGAAGTCCCAGGCTACCGGACTGCAAGGTTGCAAGGTTGCAAGGTTGCAAGGCTGCTATATAACTGGTCGAAACATTTTTTGTTATTGCTCTGTGGTTTTAAAAGAGGGACAGCCTTCAATTCTAGGTTAGCAGGCTGTTAATTTGCTGTTCAAACTTTTTTCCAATTCGAAGATCTTGTCAGGCTGCTAGGCCGCTGGATATAATTTTGATTTTTACGCTACCGGACTGCAAGTACGAGATAATACTCGAGTTAATCATATTGATCGAATTCTTTATCGCCCTTACACTGTCAGAATTTTACCCGAGTATCAGTATTGTTGACAACGTGCGGGTCATAATGAAGATGGATCAATATGCTGTCTCAATTCGCCAATCGCTTGCCCCGCCCACCTACTCCGGTGGTCACGCCAATTGACTCCGACAGGAAGTCCCGATTTGATATTTAACGTGGTTATTTTGCAAAATCTATGGTCAGAATTATGTATTAGAAATGTAGAATTGTTGGTTGATGACCTAAACGTCGTACATACAGCTTGAAAAAACTGTAGTTACGTCTTTAAAGTCGCCAAACAACAAACATGTTTACCAAAAATGGCGGCAAATGTTGGAGTTCAAATCTCAATTTCAGGCTGAATGAGCTATTTGATTCATTTGGTTCTATTGTTTGTTTGTTTGTTTGTTGATTTTTTTTCTTCGTTTTAACTTCCTTCCATTCGTTCTTACATTCTGTCTTTCTTTTGCGGTGATAGGAGAAAGAGCGAGCAGAATTCGTTGTTATAGATGGGGACCAACAGGCGAAACATTGGTTCGTTGCAGCGGATCCTGTAAGGGTATACTCACTCTGTGTAAGTTTTGCTCGTTTTAACCCATTCCAACACAGCACAATTTAGACTGGTCCAAATTGAAAGAAGCTGCAGACGACAATTTCAAGTTGATGGAATATGAATTTTTTTCGTCTTTTTGGATAGAAAACATTGTGGATAATGAAGAAATTGCTTGTATCAAGCAATTTCTTCATTTTCCACAATGTTTTCCAAAGCTTTTTTCTCGAGGTTCGTAAAAAGGAGGGATTGTGTTGGAATATGTTAAAAGTGTAATGAGAAGAGAGGCAGACAGAGCGAGTGGGCGTTAGACAAAGAGGGAGAAAAGAGAGATTGTAAAATAGATAGAGAAGTGAGTAAGAGAGAGAGAGAGAGAGAGAGAGAGAGAGAGAGAGAGAGAGAGA
>OX336373.1:28006402-28054623 GCA_946902895.1 Fragum fragum
TTTATGCCCCTAAAGAATTGCATTAAAGGAAAATAACGTGAGAAAAGAAGAAATTGATTGTTTCACAATATTTTTAAACCTATCTGGGCCTTAGATTTCAATTTAAAAAAACGATTTGAATTGTCATCTATACTTAGTCCAAATTGTTGTCGTTTGGTAATGGATTGACAAGGCTTTTTCAAAATACTAAATATATGTAACGGGATAGCTTATCATTCCCGCGGTTTACAGCTGGTATGCTGAGTTCAATATAGAAGGCAAATTGCACACAATATAAATAAAAGACTACGCGTTATTGATATCGTGACCGAATATACGCTAAGCGGATTATTGGAAGATATTTCGTATTTAAGATTTATCTTTAATTTTTCTACGAATTAAATAGAATCCTGATATTACGTCATTTTCAAAATGCGCAGATGTTTGAGGGAGGCAGCTTTTGAAAAATAATAAATCGAAACCGACTAGCGACTACCTCTCTTCTAACATAGTAACATCCTACTGGATTTTCCAAACTGGGTAACACTGACGGACGCCTACGGAGTCCATCAAAAATCATTGAAACAGACAAAAGTTATCGTTGAAGTTTGTAAATTCAAACCGGACAACCGAACACAGGTTTGCTAAGGAAACAATAACGGTGTGTAGATATATCTTATATCATTTCCAATATAAACGAAGTCAGTGAGTGACATGTATGAAATAAAACATAAATGGATTTACTTACTGAAAAAATGAAGGCTGTCTACGAATTCTCCGGACAACTCTCGTAGTGTGCACGTGCATATGAGAGACAGGGATGGGGAGCTAGAGAAATAGTGTGTACAGATAACACATGGAGGTAGAGCTAGAGAAATAGTGTGTAAAGATTACAGACAGGGAGGGAGAGCTAGGTAAAAAGTGCATATAGGTAACAGACAGGGAGGGAGAGGTAGAGAAATAGTATGTGTAGAGCTGACACACATGGAGGTTGAGCAAGAGAAATGGTGTATGGAGTTGAGCAAGAAAAATAGTGTGTAGAGATGACACAGAGGGAGGGATAGCTAGAGAAATAGTGTGTAGAGAATACAGACAGGGATGGGGAGCTAGAGAAATAGTGTGTAGAGGTGACAGACAGGGAGGGAGAGCAAGAGAAATAGGAAGTAGACATTACAGACTGTGAAGTAGACCTAGAGATATAGCGTGTAGATGTGACAACCAGGGAGAGAGGGCTAGAGAAACCGTGTGTAGAGATGACACATGGAGAGGGAGATCTAGAGAAATAGTGCGCAGAGATGACACAGAGTGAGGGAGAGTTAGAGAAATAGTGTGAACAGATAGCACACAGGGAGGGTCAGCAAAAGAACTAGTGTGTAGAGGGGTGACACACAGGGAGGGAGAGCTAGAAAGATAGTGTGTAGAGATAGCACACAGGGAGGGAGAGCTAGAGAAATAGTGTGTAGAGGGGACACACAAGGAAGATGGGCTAGAGAAAAAGTTCGTAAAGGAAACATACAGGAAGGGAGAGCTATAGAGATAATGAGAAGATACAGCACACAGGGAGGGAGAGCTAGATAAAAAGTGTGTAGAGGAGACACCCAGGAAGGGAGAGCTAGAGGAATCGTGTGAAGAGCTTACAGACAGGTAGGGAGAGCTAGGCAAATAGTGTGTAGCGGGGACACTCAGGAAGGGAGAGCTAGAGAAATAGTGTGTAGAGGGGCACACAGGGAGGATGAGCTAGAGATATATTGTGTAGAGATAGCAAACAGGGAGGGTGACCTAGAGTAATATTGTGTTGAGATGACAAATAGGAAGGGAGATTTAGAGAAATAGTGTGTAGAAGCGACACACAGGCAGGAAAAGCTAGAAAAAAGAGTGTAGAGATAGCACACATGGGGGGGGGGGGGAAGAGCTAGAGAAATAGTGTGTAGAAGGACACACAGGTAGGGGAGCTAGAGAAAGAGTTTGTAGGGATAACACACAGGGAGGCAGAGCTAGAGAGATAGTGTGTAAAGCTGACACAGAGGGGAAGAGGGCTATAGAAATAGTTTGAAGAGATAGCACTCGGGGAGGAAGAGCTAGAGAATTAGTGTGTAGATGTGACACTCAGGGAGAGAGAGCTTTAAAAAAAGTGTGTAGAGGGGAAATAAAAGAAGGAAGAGCTAGAGAAATAGTGTGTTGAGATAGCACAAAGGAAGGGAGAGCTAGAGATAAGGTGTGTTGAGGGGACACACAGGGAGGGAGAGCTAAAGAAATAGTATGTTGAGATGACCCACAGGAAGGGAGAGATAGAGAGATAGTGTGTGGAGCGGACACACAGGGAGAGAGCTAGAGAAAAATAGTGGAATGATAACACACAGGGAGGGAGAACTAGAGAAAAAGTGTGTAACGATGAACCACAGGGAGAGAGAGCTAGAGAGATATGAGTAGAGGGAATAAACAGGGAGGGAGAGCTTTATAAAAGTATTGGAGATGACACATTTGGAGGGTGAGATAGAGAGATAGTGTTTAGATGGGACACACAGGGAGGGAGATCCAGAGAAATAGTATGTAGAGATGACAAACCGGAAGAGAGAGCTAGAGAAATACTGTGAGAGAGATAGCACACAGGGAGGGAGAACTTGAGAAATAATATGTAGAGATGGCACACATAGAGGGAGAGACAGAGAAATGATGAGAAAAGATGACACACAGGGAGGGAGAACTTGAGAAATAGCGTGTAGAAATGACACACAGGGAGCGAGAGCTAGGGAAATAATGTGTAGAAATGACACACAGGGAGGGAGAGCTAGAAAAATAATGTTTAGAGATGACATACAGGAAAAAAGAGCTAGAGACATTGTGTGTAGAGATTACAGACAGGGAAGGAGACCTAGAGAAATTGCGTGTGGGGTGACAACCAGGAAGGGAGAGCTAGAGAAATAGTGCGTAGAAATGACACACAGGGAGGGAGAGCTAGAGAAAAAGTGTGCATAGATGACACACAGGAAGGGAGAGCTAGAAATATATTGTGTAGAGATAACACACAGGGAGGGAGAGCTAGAGAAATAGTGTGTAAAGATCACAAAGAGGGGGGGATAGCTAAATAAATAGTATCAAGAGATTACAGACTGGGAGAGAGACCTAAATAAACATTGTTTGGAGATGTCAGACAGGGGGTGGGGGTGGGGGGCTAGAGAAATAGTGTGTAGAGATAGCACATAGGGAAGGAGAACTAGATTAATATTGTGCAGAGATTACAGACAATGAGGAAGACCTAGAGATGTAGCGTGTAGAGGTGACTCATAGGGAGGGAGAGCTCGAGAAAAATGTAAAGAGATAAAAGACATGGAGGGAGACCTAAGGAAATAGTGTGAAGCGGGGACAGACAGGAAGGGAGAGCTAGAGAAATAGTGTGAACAGATAGCACACGGGGGGGTGAGCTATTTAAAAAGTGTTAAGAAGGACACACAGGAAACGAGATTTAGATGAATTGTGTGTTAAGAGATGACACATGAGGAGGGTGAGCTAGAGAAATAATGCGTAGAGATGACACACAGGGAGGGAGAGCTAGAGAAATAGTGTAGGTGGCACACAGGGAGGGTTAGCTAGAGAAATAGTATGTAGAGGGGGTAGTCAGGAGGGAGAGCTACATAAATACAAATGTAGTGTGTAGAGATGACAGCCAGGTAGGAATAGCTAGAGAAATAGTGTGTAGAGATGGCACCTTTGGGAGAGAGACAGAGAGAGATATAGAGATATTGTGTAGAAATGGTGTGAAGAGATGACAGCTTGGGAAGGAGAGCTATCTAGAGGTAAGTGTGTTCGGATGAGAGGCGGGAAATGAAGAGTTAAAAGAAAATAATAATTAGGTTGGAAGTAAGGTAGGTAGAGAGAGAAAAAGAGAGAAAGAGATGGATGGATGGATGGATGGATGGATGGATGGATGGATGAATGGATGGATAGATAGATAGATTGATAGAAATACAGGTAGGCAGGCAGGTAGGTAGGTAGAGAGATAGAGATAGAGAAAGAGAGAGAGGGAGAGTGAGAGAGAGAGGGAGAGGGAGGTAGATAGAAATGAGAGTAAAAGAGAAATCTAGTTAGAGTAAAGGTTAAACGGGTAAAACTACCTTCTGGAATATTGTTCTTAAATAATATATGAGAGGGTAAAAGAATAATCAAAATCTGTGACATGAAAAAATCATGGATAACTATCTTCAAGACAGCATAGGCAAAAGACCACTTGGCTGTGGCTTTGCCTGAACCAATTTATTTAAGAGATGTAGAGAATACTTTTTGTTTTCATGGAGGTATGAACCGAAAAACCTTATCACACTGTATGTGATTAGGTTTTTCGGTTCATACCTCTATGAAAGCAAAAACATTGTCTTCATTTCTTATAATTTAATAGTATCGAGCGTAAAAAACAAAAACTTTACAGATTTTGATACCTTTTTGTATAGGACTATTTTGTGCGGAAGCATACAAAATCGCTGCGTGCTCAAAATTTTGTCATGGTGTTATTAATAATTTTTTTCGACCAATCAGAACGCTCGTTTTTGATAGACGAAACTAAAAATTAAATTATTTTACTACATAAATTGCTCTGTCGGCAGAATCCGAGTTTCATATTCATTTTCCATAGCTTTGAATTAACGAATTGCTCGCCACGCCCACTGACCCCCGACCGGGTGGATTTAGTGATATAACTAAACGGCATCAGTATACAAAGTATATGAATGAAAAGCAAATCGTAGTTTTACGGCTAAAACGTCGTAACTTAGCCTTAAAAGAGCTGTAGTTGCCACGGTTCAGTCCCGATAAAACTAAATATTGCCATCTGATCTAAATATACGATTTGATTGGTCAGTCGATTTTTTTTATTGACCTCGTCTTTCCGTTAATTGTACTCAGAATCGATGAAGAATCGATGCAAAAATATGTCAAACCTAAATAGGGATAAAGAGGAATAATAATGTTATTGATAACGTCACTATATCATTTCACAGGTTTAACACACCATTCGCGACGTCATCTGTTCGTGAATGATATTCAAGGACAGCAAGGCGAGAGACCACGTGACTTTAAATACGGGAAGTGGTAAATTTAAAGGCTTCCATTATTAAATGAAGACATTTTTCTGAGATATTCTGATATTTAAAACCGATATATCGATGTGAAATCCCAAATAGGACATGAACCTTTTTAGGTAAATTCGGAAAGCTCCACAAGAAAAAAGAATGATGAAAATATTTTTATACTTTTTCAAGGTGGGTGGAGTAAGATGACGTACGGAATTTCTCCCTCATTTTCGTGGAAAGGTACCCTGATTTTTTTTTAATGTGGAAAGAAAAGAGCTAGGTACAAAAATCTTTGAAAGTAAGATAAATTTCAGAGGGAGATTTTTTTGAAATTCAGAAATATGTTTTCTAAATTTTAATCAAATCGTTGCAAAATCAGCTTTGATATATTCTTTTTCTACTGTGTTTTTAAGAAAATCCGTTTAAATCACATCATCTTGTGACAAAATGAGTATCGTTTACGACAGGTAACACTAAACGTAAACCCTAAATTCCCGTTTTCACTCAGAGTAGCGTATACTAGTCAAGGGCAATTAAATATGATCTATAAACTACCGCGGTAAGATACCTTGAAAATTCGTTTACAACTATGCGATATGTGATTTTGCCACATATGTTTAAAATGAAAAAAGGGCAGAAAAAATTGGCCTGTTACGCACTAGTGGCCGTAAACAATTTTTTCGTGTTGAATTTTCACGTTTTTCAACTTTGTTTTAATTTTGGAGTTGAGTATATTTTCTCATTTCTTCCTTTTACAGACACTCTCTTTGTTGATTGTGATCCCGAACTTCACGAAGACGGATCGTGTTGCTTCACTCAATATACTCTAACTTGCTGGTGCAACACTCCATTATGTAACGGCAGGTACCCGCCCTACAAAACTCTCACTAACGCTAACATCACTTCATGCACCTCGAACCTTAAAACAGCTGACAAAATCTCGATCCTGCCCGACGACAGTCTTAATGAGAGAGAGCCTGATATGTCATAACTAAAGCTTGTTTATTCTTTTTATTCTTTATAATAAGTGTTGTTGTTGTTGTCGTCGTCTACCAAATATGAGACTTGTCTAATTTGCAAGAAGTTATAGACGACGACAAAAAAATGAAATTTGGAACGGTCAATTTTACAGGGTTGAAAATATTGTGGGAAAAGAAGAAATTGCTTGTTAAGCAATTTCTTCTTTTCCTACAATGTTTTTTCAAGTATAAAATAGCTCGCATGTAAAAATAGGGGGTTGTACAGTTAAACATCAATGAGAGTTTTATCGTTCAGTGGCTTAAACATGCAATACGAAATGCGCAGGAAATATACATTTCGGTTTTTGTTTAAGTTGCCAAACCGACAAAATTGCTTCACATGCATGCCGACTAATGTCGCAGTTCAGAGTTCACTTCCGGTCTAGATGAATGATTTCATTGGTCGATTAATTCTTAGATAAACATCGGCGTTCTGTACATTATATTCACACATTATTTCAACGGGACTACGCAGGGTGTATTTTATACCCGTCATACAAAAAAGGACCCTTACGGAGGAGCGAAAAAACAGACGAGTGCGCTGATTGTGGAGCCTAAAAATGGTCGATATTTTCGGCACTTCAAATACATAGAAAAGTGATTCCACTTCGTAACCCGAGTCACATCCTTTTCGATACCGACCTCATGTTGGAGCTTCGAGCGATCGATGATTGTTTGGTAGATCTTTATTTATCATATACCTATAAATATTTCTGGTAGAAACGCAGACAAAATTCGGAAACGTTAGAATAAAATCGTATCTGTTAGTGTCAAATGACGTCATAATGCAAATAAACGTAAGCAGAATGGTAAAGGATAAGGGAAATTCTTGTAGAAATCCAGATTTTCTTATCATTTCATCGAATATATTCAATAGAAAATTAGGTATTAAAGAGCTGAAGTGAAAATTGTTTTTGTTTTCATGGAGTTATGAACCGAAAAACATAATCACACTGTATGAATACGCGAAGCGGATTCATACATAAGTATGATTTGGTTTTTCTGTTCATACTTCCATGAAAACAAAAAGAGTAATCTCTTCATTTCTTATAATTTGATAGCATCGAGCAAGATAAAAGCAAAAACATTTGTAATTTTGATACTCTTTTGATTGAACTATTTTGTGCGGAGGCATACAAAATGGCTGCGTGGTTAAAATTTTGTTCATGGAGGTATGAATAATTCTTTTCAAGTAGTCAGAACGCCCGTTTTTGAAAGAACGAAACTAAAAATTGAATAATATAAGAAATGGAATACAATAAATGGAATTTCCATAGTATCATGATTTTCCCCAGGTATGATGCAAATGATTGTTAAATGATTATATCGTCGGTTTTCTACAAAAAATCCTCGTAACTTCAGTTGTAGTTACGAGGTTTGGGTAGAAACAACCGTCGATATTTTTGTAAGGATCAAAACCGTTTTGTGAGTCGATGAGAATATTTGTTGTTTTCGTGTCTCTATCGATCCACTAATGATTTCTCTGCCTTTCGCCTTATTGTCTATACTTCGAAGGCGATAACATGTCACTGTGACTCTATGACAAATAAATAGAGGATATTTTTTGTTTCAGTGAAAGATTGATTTATCTTACATTGAGTGAACAAAAAAAGGTATATGTCGTTTTTCGGAGCTGGTAGTGAAAATATGCTTTTATGTTCACGAAATGAAAGATGATAAATTTCAGTCGATGTAATTTTATAATTCTTTTTCTTTTGGAGTAAAAATTATAGTAGTTAAAGAAGAGATTGTTTGTTACAAGTAATTTCTTTTTCAACGTTGTTAACTTAAGCTTTTGTATATTTGTATTTGTATGTTTGTATATTGTAAGACCCGTTCCAACATGATACCGCTTAATTGAGTCCTTCATAAAAAAATGGGGAATCTTTGTGAAAATAAAGAAATTGCTTATAACAAGCAAATTCTTCTTTCCCAACAATGTTTTTCCCCTAAAGACTTTTTTTTCAATTTCATCAATTTAGATTATCGTCTACAACATCGTCTGGTAATGGGCTAATGAACAATTGATTTTGTAAAAAAAAATATCTATAATGTACATGATGTATATAAAATAAACATATACACAAGAGTTTTGAGTTTTGTTTCTAGCAACCGATAGCTCATCTCATTTGATCACATAATTAACCGATTCCCACATGTAAACGTAGTGGAAAATTAAAAAAAAAGGCTAGTAAGACAAATTTGAGACAAAGTACATTGTATATTACATTTGAAAGCCAGGGGATTGAACCTGCGATCTCGAGGATTGTAGTCAAGTGCTCTACAAACTGAGATAAAGCGACTCATTACGGAACTCTTTTGTGTGTGTGTTTCAGTTCATTTAACCTAGCTACCATAGCACATGCCCATATGAGCGACGCTCCCAGAGGACGGTTAGTTGTTATTGGGAATAGTGCAAGGATACAAGATGAAAGTGCTGAGAGCCCCATCTTGCTCTTTAACATGCTCGATGAAAAGCACCTTCAAACGGGATCTCGGTATTATATAAGGTCTTATCCGAAAGACAATCAGTGTATCAGTTTTGGCATCCCAATGCTCGTGCCCTTGATCTTGCCGCTTGAAGTCTAGGGCTCTACCCACTGAGCTAATAAGGCTGACAATAACCAATTTATCATTGGAGCTGAATTTTAAATGAGATGACATAATCGCCACTTAAAACTCTATTAGCCAATCGAAAGATTTATTCAGCTTTGATTGACGGATCACTGACCACTCCCACTAAATACATACACGCCTTCAAGGGTAGATATGTTCAGTTATTATGGGGTGTGTACTTGGCTAATATACATGTAGTAAATTGTTACTTTACGAATGCTTTAACAATACTCACGATGCAGTAGTCTGAAGGTGAAGACCTTCTTTTTGAAGCTTTGTGGGCTATACCAGATTGGAGTGTAAATGCATTAAGAAAAAAGTTTGGTGAGTGAAAATCTCTTTTTTAAACATTTGATTTTCTCTTTGCACTTTAATGCGCTTTAATTCATCTCTTTGTTTGTTATTTGTTTGTCAAATGGTAACCAAATTTAGTTGCCCAGTTGCGCATAGAATTTATGAGGCTATCTTAAATTTGCAGTTCTTCGCCTCTCTCTTGACATTGTACGTGGATGACGAACGTGCAGATGTACTAAGGAAAGCTTGTTCGTGTTAGCCGATGACAAATGCATGACTGGAAAGAGACAAAGTTTCCTAACGTACCTTTCTACTAGAGAGGAAATGTCTTATTTTATTCAGTCAAGACATCTTAAGGGAATTGCCGTATATTATTATACTGACCACAAAAAGAAACGCTACAAACATCATAAATGGTAGCCAACTAAGTTACAACAACTAAACTGAGCTTTTCGTGTGCGTCTGTGGAGTCACAAATTTCTGCGTCTGTGTAGTCATTGTAGCTTTCAGAGACAATCGATGTAGAGTTGTGTTGTGTTGTATATGTAGACGAATGTTATACTTTGTCATGTTGTTGTACATAGCAGTGCTTTACTACTCTGGCTTTATCCTTAGCTTCATGTCCTCTTTCTTTCACTATCTTCTATCTTCCGCAAAACCGATTCTTTTTTAGAATAAAAAATATCTTGAAAGCTCACACGCTGTCTTTGATAGTAACAAATAGTACCTACGTCTTTACAAATGTGGCAGCGATCTACAACATGAAGTAAGTAATTAAATCTCATGTATATATTAAACTATTAAACATGGCTAGTGCGCAAACTATTGAATGCCTTAATAAATTGATTGAGAGAGGTGAAGAAGTCAGTGTGTGTTTAAATTTGTTAAGAGAAAAAACAGAGAGAGAAGAAAAATATGCTGTGAGAAGTGAAAGAGCAGCTGAAAGAGATGCAAGAATGAGGAAGAGAGATTGTGAGCTTAAAATGTGAGAATTAGATTTAAAAGAAAAGGAGTTAGAAAAATATAGTCCAGATGTTGCCGTCACTCAAAGTATGAATATCAAGGTCAAGTTGCCTAAGTACGAAGACGGATAGGATATTGAGGGGTTTTTTTAACTTCATTTGAGAGACTTGTGCATAGTTGGCCGAAATCTTTAGGCCTGTCCACCCTATTCCCCAGCTGAGTGTAAAAGCTTTAGAAGCATATTCGAGAATGACATATACAGAAAGTAAGGATTATGAATGTATTAAAAAGGCTATTTTGGAAAGATATGGATTGAATGCATGGTAATACAGAGAAAAATTCAGAGCATGTAGAAAAAAATGAAGGAGAATCTTTTAGAGAATTTTCAGTACGTTTGAGATCATACTTTGATCAATGGAAGGACACAGAATCTGTCGATGGAGATTTTGACAAATTGGTAGATATGCTTCTAAGAGATCAACTGATGTTGAGCGCAGATTATTGTCTTCAGGTATGGTTAAAAGAACATCAACCTAAGTCAATGAAATGGTCGGTCTTGCTGAAGCTTATCAACTTGCACATAAGGGTATGGAAAAGAAGTACAATCCCAAAAAGCCAAATGCAGGAAATTATAACAAAACAAATGCTTATGAAGGTTACAAAAAAGTTGTAAAACGTGCTTGTTATATTTGTGACAGCACAGAGCATTTGATCGCCTCGTGTCCGTACAAAATAAATCATAACAAAAACCCCGAAAAGAATTTCAAAGAAGCAAATGCTCTCCTTCAATCACCTACAAAGGGCGAACATGACGGTGAAGTTGAAATACCTATTGTCCAAGAAACTAATGTAGATGAAAAAGTACTCTTTAATGGCTTGAAAATCTGTGATGGATTAGTCAACGGAAGTCCAGTACGGGTACTAAGGGATACATGGTGTACTGTGGTTTTTGTATCTGAGAAATTTATTACACCAGAATCATTACCAGGATTTCAAAAAGACGTAACTTTAGCAGATGGGAGTAATAAATCAGGCAACGAAGTACTCATACAAATTCAAACACCCTTTATATCTGGGTCAGTGGCCGCCCTTGTCATGAATAACCCTTTTGCAGATCTCATCTTAGGTAATTTTTGTTCTCTTATTTCCGGTAAGGAATCGCTTCAAGCAATCACTAGGAGCATGCAAGAAAACCTAATTTACGATGAAATTAAACAGTCATAAGTTGAAGCAAGATGGAAAAGTGACGACTATTCATACGATACTAATAGGTTAATGGACGGTACAGAGGTGAGCATAGAAATAGTCGATGCAGATGATCTCATACAAGAGCAAATGAATGATAATTCCTTAGATTATGTTAGGAGGTTGTCTTAGGGACCAAAAGTTGTTAGCAGCAGAAATGCATATTTCTTTGAGAAAGACAAAATAATTTATAGAGCCTTTTATAAGCAAGACGGGAGTGAGGTAAGTCAAATAGTAGAACCAAAAGATGTCGCTATGAAATCATGAGGCTTGCTCATGATATACCACTTGGTGGTAATCTCGGGAATCGTAAGACAAGAATACTGCACAATTTTTATTTGCCTGGCAGTTTTAAAGATGTTTCCATGTTTTGTAGAACCTGCCCTGGTTGTCAAAAGAGTGTTGCCAAGGGCAGAGTGAGAAGGTCAACTCTTGTGTCTGTTCCACTTATTCCAGAACCGTTTCAGAGAATTGCAGTTGATATAGTTTGTCATTTGAGTCGAACTAGGCGTTGGAACAAATATATTCTTACTGTTGTTGATTATGGAAGCAAGTTTCCTGAAGCTATTCCTTTGAAATCTATTGATACAGACACTGTAGCTGAAGCTTTAGTGAGTATCTTTGCAAGAGTATGTGTTCCTAAAGAAATCCTCTCAGATCAGGGAAGTAGCTTTACATCATCCCTGATGAAAGAACTGTGAAGGCCATTGAACATTAGAAAATTGTTAGTACACTATACCATCCTGAAGCCAATGGTTTAGTTGAAAGATTCAATGGTACGTTGAAGAGGATGCTTACTTGTTTCGTCGATGATGAACAGTTAGAATGGGACACATTATTACCTTACTTAGTGTTTGCTTATAGGGGGGTACCTCAAGACACAACAGGTTACTCACCATCTGACCAAAAAAATGATTTGAAAGGGGTTCTTGATAAGTATACTGAAGTTTTAACTGATGTTCAAGGTAAAATAAATCTCATTGAGCATGACGTTACTATAACATCTAGTACCCAAGTTCGCAAGAAGGCATACCGACTGCCGTAAGCACTTTGAGCTAAAGTGCGGAAGGAAATTCAAGATATAGTTGAAGCTGGTATAGCACAAAAATCTTGCAGTCCTTACGCTTCGCAAATTGTGGTCGTGCCTAAGAAAGACAATTCTATCAGACTATGTGTAGATTACAGACAACTGAACAAGGCAACTGGTTTTTATGCTCAGTCTTTACCTAAATTAGAAGATATAATAAATAAACTGGTTAGGCCAAATATATTAGTAAATTGGATCTCACAAAGGGTTCTGGTAAATACCTTTAGCGGAGCCAGCAAAAGAAAAGAGTGCTTTTATAACCCCGTTTGATCATTTTCAATTTTTAGTCATGCCTTTTGGGATGATCAACTCGATTCTGATCATTTGACACACATTGAGGAAGTCCTTGAAGCACTTAAAAGTGCATGTTTGACGGCAAAACCTAGAAAGTGTAGGTTTGGTTTCCAAAAAATGGATTTCCTGGCGTATATCGTTGGTAATGGAGAAGTACATTCTACACCTGACAAAATTGAGGTGATTCAAAAAGTACCGCCACCAAGGACAAAGAAGCAGGTAAGTTCTTTCATAGGAATGATAGGGTTTTATTGAAAATTCACACCACATTTTGCAAACTTATCAGCAATACTTACTGATTTGACCTCGAAAGGACATCCTAACAAGGTCAAATGGTCTTAGGAGCATCAAGTAGCATTTGATGCATTAAAACCATTCTGCAAAACCCTGACTTTTCACAGGAGTTCAAGCTTCAAACAGACGCATGTGATAGAGGGTATGGCTCAGTGTTACTGCAAGAGAAAGGTAACTGTAGACATCCAATCATTTTTATGAGCAAGAAGCTTCTTCCTAGGCAACGGCATTATGGAACAGTGAAGAAGGAGTGTCTAGCAATAGTTAAATCCTGTCAGAGTATCTGTTAGGAAGAAGTTTCATTGTTGAAACAGATCATTTTTCATTGCAGTGGCTAAACAGTGTCAAAGACAAAAACATGCGATTATTAAGATTGAGCCTCATTCTGCAAGAATTCAGGTTCAGAGTCACAAATTTCTGTATCTGTGTAGTCATTGTAGCTTTCAGAGACAATTTATGTAGAGTTGTTTTGTACTGTATATTTGGAGGAATGTTATACTTTGTCATGTTGTTGTACATAGCAGTGCTTTACTACTCTGGCTTTATCCTTAGCTTCATGTCCTCTTTCTTTCACTATCTTCTATCTTCCGCAAAACCAATTCTTAGAATAAAAATTATCTTGAAAGCTCACACACCGTCTTTGATAGTAACAAATACTACCTACGTCTTTACAACGCCTTAGACGGCCTCAGAATAGCTTGAAAGAATCGAAGGATGTAAATAGAACCATATGAAAGGAGCATCCGTTGAAAACAAGGGAAATGGGAACCTTGTTTAGTTTCATGTAGTACATTCTTGGTTAGGCAACCACAGTAAAATCCCCACACAGTTTGTTAAAAATTCTTTTTCAAAACAAGTGTCATCTTGCAATAGAAGCTACATGGAAAAGATGGTTTTATTTTATCTATTTTTTTTATTTTATTCTTTTTTTCTATGAAACTGTTAACGATTTTTTTTAAATGTAATTCATCTTGGTATTTTGAAAATTTCATCTGAAACAAAAACATTGAAATTGAGGATAGCCAGTAAAGTATCTCTTGTTCTTAAAAATAGTTTTGGGGTATGATTTGACCCATGTTATAAAATATGACGACGAAAGTTGTACATTAAATATTTTCTGAATGACTCGAGAAGAAACGGGGTTATCAAGGTACGGAACTCAATAATTATTATTCATATCCATTCGAATTATCTCCCCTGTGATTCCAAATATTTTGCGCATTCACCATAATTCAGTGGACGACATAGCTATTTTAGTCCGACCCACCAACTTCTTACATAGTAAGATAAAGTCTTTATACATTTTCAACTCAAATCACAGAAAAGTACAGATTGTGTAACTGACGATGTTTTATCCCGAAAAAACCTTTCAGGTAATGGATTTGTGATTATCAGTCGCAGAAAATAAGTATGTTCTCCCTTTTACCCATTTGTTTCTAGTAAAATATTGAATTAACCCATTCCAACACAGTGGAATTTAAGACGGGACCAAATTGAAAGGATGTGCAGACGACAATTACAAGTTGATGGAATTTTAAATCTTTTAGTCTTTTTGGATAGAAAACATTGTGGATAAAGAAGAAATTGCTTGATCCAGGCAATTTCTTCATTTTTCACAATGTTTTCCCAAGCTTTTTTGTTGAGGGGCGTAAAAAGGAGGGACTGAGTGGGAATGGGTTAAATCATTGATAAAAATTATTCAAGTATTCTAATTGGGCATGTAAAATTACGTCGGAAAGCGAGCAAAGTGTCGTAACTACAGCTTTCATAAACCTGTAGTCACGACATTTTGTTCGCCAACCGACTATTGAGCCTGTGCACGGTATTTTCGACATTTCATGTGTGCCAAAAGTAAAGGCTCTAAATTCGGTAAAGTATTTGCACTCTTCAGCTTTAAGATGTCTTTATTTGTTTGTTTTTACGAAACCCTTAAAAATCATACAAAATTGTGTGAAAATACGTCTAGATTACAACGAGTGACATAATTTCGACTATTTTCCCGGATAAACGTTGGAAACAATATAAAGCCCGTATACCTCCAATTAAAGGCGGATAAATCTGACCCCAATACTATAAGATTGAGAGGTACCTTGAATAATTTCAGCTCTACGACATGTTATTGCGCATCATACAATGAAAAGAAGAAGATATTTTGGTGGAAATAAAATAGCCTGCAACATTGGCCCCCATTTGCTAACCTTTCCTGTTGATTTGGAGACATATACGTCAGACAAACATTTATGTCGTATTTAGGCCACCGTCCCATAACACAACTTGCATTGCAATTCAAAATACAATGGAGAGTGACAACACAATTATTACTGTGACATAACAATGGTTTGTTTCTAATATGAAAATGGTAAAACTAGTAATACACGTTATTTCAGAATAACACGATATTGATCAATTGACTAACAAACAAAAGTTTAGATATAGATGTAAAGCAAAAGCTTATGATGACATCGGCATATCTTTGATATTTCCATAGTTTTAACCTTTTTTATATTTATACATACCAAACATTTTATAACTGACAAAGTTTCACAAACTAAGTTAATTATTGGAGGATTTCTTTTCGTAATTGAAATGCGCTACACAGGTGCCTTGCTACCTTAAGTATCGTAGTTCTATTATCACATTCTAAAATAGCATAAAATTTATCAATAGTTCTATTAGTCAGCCAACGTTGTTCAAAATATCTTTTTCTTAGAGACTCATAGCTTTTACACTGAAAAAAGAAATGAGTTTCATCTTCGATAACATATATATTTTGTTTTTCACAAATTGTACAATATCTCAAGCTTCTATCAATAGATAGATGTCTTCCTCTCTCGATCATCAAATCGTGAGAGGAACATCTAAAAGATGACAGTGTCTTTTTCAAAATGTAATTTAAATCCGTTTTTGGATACAATTCAGGATTAAGCAAAGTTTTAAAATTTCTATAATGAAAAGCTCTTGATGATTCGCTAACGTTTAAGTACCATTTTTGAATGTAGCAATCTATTATACGTTGCGTAAAAATCTTTAAGAATTCATTTTCATTTCCAATATTATGAGTTATCCAAGCAAAGCCAAATCCATAGGTGAATAGTAACTGTTTGATATAACTAGCCCACGTTTTTCTCCCAGATTCATCTAACTGATACAGCATATAATAGCACTGTTTCGGATATCGTTTATTATCCATACGAATTAAATCTACCCAATATTTAATACAATTTGGAATATATGCAGTACAGAGCGAGCGGTAATCTTCCGCATTCACCCAAAGCAAAAAAGTCACTGGTGGTTTTAGATAAACAACAAATTCTTTTGCAGCACCTAATTTTTCTATTTGATTAATATACTGGTACCCCAAATGTGAGAACCTTAACACAAAATCGGCTTAATTGTAGCATCAAAAATTTTAAATAAATCTCTGCTTTCAAGTAATCCAAATTCTCTACGTAATTTGAATATAGAGTGAATTGCTTTCGTGGCTTGCATAGACAACATTTGGTGAGTTTTAGACCAGGAAAGAGAGCTTGAAAACCAGACACCAAGATATTTATAAACTTTAACAATTTCAATTTCTTCGTTTTATGATTCCATTTTTCTGTTCTTTTAAGATTCCCACTATTTCTAAAGACAGTGATCTTTGTTTTTCAGTATTTATATATCTAAACCTACGCTATCACTAAATTGTCCAATGAGGTTTATTTGCCTTTGTAATTGTAGAATAGTATCGGAAAAACTTGAAACGTCATCGGCAAAAAGTAATACATTTAATTCTCTTATTTCATTTGATATAAATATACCGCGATCAGTTTTCTCGTTTAAATAATGAATTAAATCATTTATAAATAATGTGAAAACTTTCGGCGAACCAATACAGCCTTGTCGGGTACCAATTGTACAATTGAATGATGGGGTTAACTGGTCACCGATTTTGATACGAGACTTGAATTTGGCATACATCGACTTAATAGTATATAAAAGGTTAGCGTTTATACCCTTACGCTGCAACGAATTCCACAACTTATCATGTTGTATGGTGCCCCCGTCATAGCGCAGTTGGTAGCGCGTCGGACCGTCAATCTAGAGGTCCCGGGTTCGATCCCGACGGCGGCACTCATTCTTTCCGACTTTTTGTCTCTCACCAATGGGTCGATAATCGAAGACCTATGTGGGATAGCAGCTGGAGGCTAGGAAAGGATGTAATGGTAGTACTGATGTGTGAAATACCTGGAATCCATTGTATGGTGCTCCAGCCGCCGCGGTATGACTGAAATACTGTTGTATTTTTCGCTACGCGTCGGCTTTGAAAGCTTAAGTTTGACGCTTTGCTAACTTAAAGGGCAAATCCATAGGGGTAACATAATTCAAATTTTCAAAATTCCATCAATAAACATGTGCATTGATACTCATTGATTTTTCTTGAGATTGTTTCAAAAACACTTTATTCGAGTTTTTATTTTTACCTTTTCGTTTTTACGGCATCGCTTATGTCCCCTACCTATTGGATACAAATGCTTAACTCCCCTGAATTGTGACGTCATAGTGGAAGTTTATTAGAAATGGACGTAGAGTATTAGAGCGATTTGAGCGATATTCCCGAAGAAGAAACATATGTTCTGGTACTTTAAGGCCATATGTGTACGAACCAGTTTGAAGGGCAATTGCTACGGAATCGGAGGATAGTGATGATTATAATACTTCGTCTTCTTTTTGCCCCGATTTTGCCGATAATGTTCCTGAGGTAGCAACATGGTGAGTGATCAATATTTGCGGCGAATATTGCCCTTTATAAACATTAGAATCGTAACAAATTTAATTTATTCCCTTTTTGAACGTTTTAATCTGCCTTGAACAACGAATTTAAATGAAGATCCCAATGAAGTGACGTTTGTGAGTGAGACCCCTTTTGAATTAACCGGGGACTATTAACACAGTAACAAAAACTCCTCTGAATTTTCTTCTACCAAAAGTTACGATCAAACATCTCGTTTGTAAATTTAAGACGAGAATAAGAAATTATGTGCATGACATTTCCAGTCTTATTGTCCGAATAGTGCATTAGATGATTATCTGGCTGTCATTAGAAACTTTCAGTCTGTAGCTATCTACTAGGTGCAAAGTGAAGTCTGATCAGACAGGATTATATGCAAATATCAAACACTGGCTCAAATGGTTTTGGTTGCTTGAAATCAGTACTACATTATCTAATGTTTGAAAACAGTTCTTGGTATAGGCCTATGGTTTACAATTGTTCCCATCAGAAAAGTTACATTAACGTTTGTTTACTCTCAGTAAATATGGACAGAAAATCATTCTCAAATATGAAAATTATAATAAATAATTCAATTTCACAGGTGCCAGTGTAAGATTTGTGTGAATATGCCAACTGTGACAGAATCCAAGTGCTGCAAGACAACAAATAGTATAGATGGGAAGGTTGAAGCAGGATTGACACGCATAACAGATCACATTGCATTCCGGGTGAATTGTCTGAACATTCATGTATTGGAAGTTACCTACTATGACCTTTCATTACAGACAGGCCCACTTGAGGAAAACCAAAGAAGAATTCATGAGTAAGCAAAATATTTTCTTTTTACACTGTTTTGTTATAATGCTAAATTAATTTTCATAAATGACCTACATTGTTTATAACCCTTTCCTGTTTTGTAAAAATTTAGACCCGTCCAAATTCAAAGGACTTGCAGACGAAAATTCAAATTGAATTCTAGTTGAAAGTAAGCATTCAGAGGGATTTTAAATATTGTTGAAAAAGAAGAAATTGCTTGATACAAGCAATTTCTTCTTTTTCTACAATGTTTCTTATTCATAAATCTACAGGGATGTAAAATCAGGGATTGAACAGAAAAGGGTTAAGGCAAGGAAACTTACCCCATAACCACACAATCCAATGTTCTGACATACTGAAGCAATGTAGTTTGCAAAAAAATAGTGGGAAAAGGAGTAATTGCTTGTAACATGCAAATTGTCCTTATACAAAGTTTACTACCCCATTCAACACTTAAACTCTTAAAATTCAGTGATTTACCAATTGTCAGCTGTCAAAGAATTTTTTTTACAATCAATTCATTCATTTAGACCAAAAGTGAACTTTGGACTGCAATTTTGGACATCTTTTAGGCATTTTTCTTGGTTTGTGGACCTTGACATTGTAACTGCAGCTAATTCAGTCTGTAGTTACAATTTAGATCACCAACCAACCATCTTGGAAACACTGTAGAAAAAGAAGAAAATGCTTGTTACTTGATTCTGTCATATGTAAGACAAAGCCTGTAAAGATCATCAACTTTATATTGCCATCTGCTTCTTTTTGAATTTGGATCATTCCCAACTCTGTTGTCTATCATTAAGTTAAACATCACAAAAAAATTTTTGATGTAAAAGCTAAGATCTCTTTACATTTTTTTATTCTAGGCTACACAGACACCTGGCCTCTAGACGATTGGGAAAGGAGTGAGGAAAGTGATTCCTTCACATGTGGTGACTGCTATCAGAGACATGATTCCCTCTGAGGACTATTGTGGATTCAAATACCCTCAGTAGTTAACTTTATGATCTTATTTTGACATTGAGAAAAAGCGCTTATCCCTTATTTTCATGCTCTGAAGAAAACTAAGCTGTAGAAACTATACAGAGAAAAGTATTCATTGTTCATGACATTTTCTCTTAAAACTTCATACATAATTTATACTTACTTTTCAATTTTAACATACTTAAATTTTGCCTGCTGTTCAAGTTCTAGACCTGCCTTAAATTTGTCAAATTTAGTATTGACCCATTGTCACAACCTTAAGCTTTTTGAAACACTAAAGAAATATGGAAACTTTGCAGGAAAAGCAGAAAGTGTTTATGACAAATAAATTGTCCTTTTCTCTCAATGTTTCTAGGCTTTTTTTCGACCCCACCCTTGTTTAAGCAGGCTTTGTCAATTTTCAGTTTCGGACTAGTGTAAAATTTTGTTATCTATGCACAATGAGTTAAAACCCCTGATGCAGTGGAATCCTTTCAGTATCAACATGAGCATATCAACTTTTATACTATTGGGAAGGTAGTCCCATCTATTTATAGGCATCTGCTAAAAAAAGTGTAAAAAAGTCCTGTAAATCCTTTAATCCTTTCCTGTAAAAGCATGGGATTTTAAGTCACTGTGATTTAATACTAGAGAAAACATTGTGGAAAAAGAAGAAATTACTTTTAATAAGCTATTTCTCCTTTTCCCATTTTCTACCACATGGTTTCAGTTCATACTGCATCAAATTTACATTGTCGTTTGCATCCCGAGACTAGGCAATTTCAATAAGCTTTTTTTTTTCAAGTTGATTGAACTAAAACAAGAGCACTGCCTATGCGCGATTGTTGGGTGCTGGATAGTGAACAAAATGCATCTAGAGTTACCCCCTTGATAGTATAGGTTGCTCTTTTGATGGTGAACAAATGTGTCTTTAGTAGAACCAGAGATATCACAAATGTCTAGGTTATCGCACGACGACAATGACACCAAGGCAATCCCAACACCTCGGGTTTTGTTTGAAAACAGCCGAGCTAAAACAACTATAATTAAATGGCAAGATAAACTGATAAGACGGGACTTTGAAATTAAATAATATCTACAAGCTTCATATGTTTCATTGTGTGTTGCTTGAATTTTATGCAATGTTTTTCTACAATTTATTTGCATAACCCACTACCATACAATAAGAGACAAAAATGAGACTGGCTCAGTTCAAGATTGCAGGTGACAATTCTAAGTGTTTGGAATGAAAATTTGGGTACCAAATACGGTAGAAACCATTGTGAGACAAGGGCAAGTCTCTAATAACAAGAAATCTCTCCCTTTCCCACTCTCTTTTCCATTTTATAATATTTTATAATATTTTCATACTCAAAATAAGAATTGTATGGTAATGGGTTAAATGCATGTACAAAGAAAGGAAAGTCATGTGTAATGTGAATACGGGCAAAATTTGAGTGTACCGTAGAAACAATAATTCAAAAACAATCATGGAAAGAAAGAAAATTCTGGTTGTCAACCTTTCAATTCTTCAAATCCTTTATAAAGGATCTATAATAATCTATAATTAGTACATTTAAAATGAATTTGGCCAAAACGTCCGTTTTTCCAATAGTGGTGGCCAAAGCATCCTGGCCAAAACGTCCTCGGCCAAAACGTTCCAAATTTTCTCACATTTTTGAAGCCTATTTACGATAATTATTCAATTTTGGCACAAATTAAGTTGTCATCTGCAACCTCTTTCAATGAAAAAAAAATTTTTTTTGGATTTTGATCTTGATTTTTTTTGCCCAGTAATAACTCATTCATACGCAATCCTGTCCGTCTAAGCCCAACTTTAAAAAAAAAAAAAACCTTCTAAAATGATTGTGGAAAAATGAAGAAATCGCTTGGTACAAAGCAATTTCTTCATTATCCACAATGTTTTCTACAAAGGCAAGCAAACAAAAAATCAGGACCATTAGTTGATACCTTAAGATCTATTTTACTGGAGAAATATTAAAGGATCCCAATGGAATCTCTAGCCTGGAATTGCTTGGGTCCCTTCCAATTTAAGGGATCCCGGAACACTGTTAGTGTCGACCCCTTAATGTGTCTGAATGGATTTTATGGTAATAAAAAAAGGAAATACCTTCTAACAACCAGGTAAAAGGAACATTTTGAAACTATGTTGGAATTCTAGATAAACAGTATGTTTATGAGGGAAATGTGTTCATATCAATAATAAACACAGGTCTAAGTAGTTGATAACAGCAATTAAATTCAGAGCACCTCTCAATTTGGACTAGTCTAAAATTATGTCATTTTTGGAATGGGATCAATGAAAAAATGAGAGTATGACTAGAGGAGAAAATGGTGAGAATAAGGGGAAATGACTTATAATTAGTAAGTTCTCCTTTTGCCACACAGTTTTCGTGAATATGTCAAAATTGACCAAAGGCTGGCCCGCCCTTTACTTCATAGTCTCCGCCCATGAACTCCGACTGGAAGTACTACTTTGTTTTTTAACAGCGTTCTTTTGTAAAATTTATGCCAAGTAGCATGTAACAAAAAAGTAAAATGATTGGTTGATGACCTAAACGTGGTAACTACAGCTTGAAAAGGCTGTAGTTACAATGTTTTAGCCGCCAAATCAAAAATAAAGGTAAACAAAAATGGCAACCAATGTCGGAGTTGATAAGCTCAGGTCAGGGCTGAATGAATTATTTGATTTGTCGGTATATTCCTCTATTGAAAGTCTCGTTTGGTCAATATATTGGAAGGACAATATCCGAGATGGAAAAAATGGGAACGCTTTCAGTTCTGCTGTCTTATGAAAAATCGGTCCATAATGAGATTCGTTCGATTTTTATATAATCCCAACCCCCACAATATATGGCCGAGATATCAGTTTGTCCACCAAATTGATCTAACCGCTGTTGCAGCTTCTTCCTCGAAATTGCCCTAGCTGATGGTCGGCATGTCGGTTCTTCTTCCTGTCGGTTCTCCGAGATCAAGATTGTTGGCACGGCGTCATGTTTCAATCGGAGTCGAAAGGTTCTTAAAACCAACGTCATTTGCTAGTTTCGGGCTGATCAAAAACTTGAAATTACAGTGTCTCACACAAAGCTTTGCATGACTCGGTGGCTCAAAATTTGTCATTGCTGTCCGATCACGGTTCAGTTTAGGAATCTACAACTTTTTTCTTTTAAAATCAATCGGAAACGTAAAAATGCTGATCCTCTGAGTTCCCGATTCAACATTACAACCGTGAACGGCACAGATCGTCATTATTCTGCATTAAAATCGATTTTTTACGTATTGTCGCCTGTATTTAGTACAGCAACCATTGGACATGTAAAACAGATAGCTTCCACTATGACGTCACAAATGCAGGGGAGATAAGCGGTTTGGGGAATGTACAGGGGAAGTAAGCGATGCGCTGTTTTGGGGCAGTATTAAATCTTGACATTTCGAATTGGTTTTTGTACATGTGCATGGTCTGCAATCGCCAAAATATTGTTTGTGTGTTAAATTAACACCATATACATGAAAAATAATGAATGAAAAGACAAAATAAAAATTTCTTTGAATTTGACCTTTAAGTAAGCAGATAAATTTTGAGGTCGTCTCAGAGTCAACGAGTGCAAGCTGCCACTGGAGGCTTACCCACTAAATCAAATGAATGCCTACATGATAAAAAATATTTTTGTGTATTTTAAGAATATTATAAACTCTTTTCAAATTGTAGTGATCGCTTTCAAAAGCATGCTATCTGGCCGATTCCCATTCAATTCCGCTTTTCAACCCACTCCCACACAAGCCCTCCTTTTTACGCCCCTCGAGAAAAACGTTTTGGAAAACATTTTGGAGAATGAAGAAATTGCTTGTATCAAGCAATTTCTTCATTTTCCACAATGTTTCATATCCAAAAAGACAAAGAAAATTTAAATTCCACCAACTTGAAAATATCGTCTGCAGCTTCTTTCAATTTGGACTAGTCTAAAATTTTGTTGAGTTGTAATGGGTTAAGCATCCCAGGAAAATGCCTTAGAAAAAACATTGCGTACATTGAAGAAATTGCCTGTTACAAGCAATTTCTTTGATGCCCATAATTTTTTCTACCGAATTCCACCATCTTAAATTTGTCGTCTGCCACTTCTTTCAATTTGAACCAGATTTTGTCATTTTGTAATGGTTAACTCCTCGGCAAAGCAGGGCGAAGCTTAACCAATAAATAACAAGGCGAGTCTTAAATTTAAATATAATAATTCCTTTCAAATAGAAGATTTATCAATAATTTGTCTTTTCACGCATCCATAATTATACTAGAAAATCAAAAGAATTAACAATATTAGACATAGTTTGCCAAAGGGCCACAGAAGTAAACTAACTTTTGCTGAAAGGAAATTTCTAGACTGTGTTCCGCCCATGGACGGCCCATCATCGAAATAATAATGTGTAGACTCAATACAAACACATAAAATTACGACATTTAGGTGAATATGCGATAATATCAAGTAACACATCCATTTACCATAACTTAAAAACAATAATTCATTTGAGCCTCCGCCCTGCCATGTCAACAAATTGATTATTATACTGTAATGTAAAGACTATATTGTTAACAATGAAAAAGATATTAACCCTTGTCATGCTGTATAAAATACCTTACTGACATGCTGTCAAACCAAAGGGCTGAAAGCACTGATAGAACTTGTCATTCAAAAATCAGTATTTCTTTTAGAAATCAACTTCATAAACAGCTCTGGCAGGAAAAGTACAAGCAGGTGGTGTAGACTAAGATCAGCCTACACATAAGTGCAGTCTGATCTTAGTCTACACCTCCTGCCAAAACCGGAATATTCCGGGTTCAGCATGACAAGGGTTAAGAAAATAACTCCTCGGTTATTTTAACCTCGTTTATTTATAGTGATAATCTTTGACAATGATGATTACTTTACAAAATCATGCTTTGCCAGCTTACAGTACTTTTGATTTCTAGTTGTTGTTATCGTGATCTCGAATCGTGTGTAGGTATTTTATTGGTTTCGCCCTTTGGGCTCATCCAATAAAAATCACTGCACGTGATTCTCGAACATTTTAACAACAACTGGTAAATCACAAATTTGTAATATTCACTACAAACTTTCTACTTTACACCACAGATTACAATCCTTTTCAAACAAAAAAAACAACTTTGACTCAGCTTATGTTGCAAGTGGCGCCCAGTCAATACATTCCGAAATACTAGAGGAATCCTGGTGCGAGTTTTGAATCTGCGATTCGATGTAATGACACAATTCGAACTTTTTATTACCCTTTCGAAATTCATTTAGTCGATCGCTAGTAACGCCCACTGAGCTCCGTCTAGAAACTTATATCCGAAATTAAAAACGGCATTGTTTAGCAGAATGTAACAAAAAAGTAAGGTGGTTGGTTGGCGATCGAATGATGAGCTGTAGTAACGATGTTTAAATGACCAAACCTACAAAATACTACCAACAAATATATTTGTAGTTCAAGGTTGGCGTTAAAAGGTCTCTTCCAGTCGAAATGAATGTTTTGATTGGTGGATTAAATCTTTGAATGACAGGCGCGACAAGTCAATTAGAGTAAACATTGTTGAAAAATGGGAAAGCACTAGTAGTTTTTTATTTCACCTTTTCCAAGAATGTTTCAAGCAGATACGGCTATCATTTGACCACTTTCAAGTACTTTCAGTTGTTGTCTACTACCTCTTTCTAATTGAACCTGTCTGGTAATAGTTAAGTGCTTTGAGGTCGAATTCGGATCACATGAAATAGATATACAGAATGACTAGAATTATTATGATTTTTTTGTGATTTCCTTCAACTTCGTTTACGCCTAAAGAATTTCAAAACAAATGCTCAATTTTTAAACAAATCCTCATAACTTGTATGTTTACTTGTTTGTTTTTTTATGTTCAGTTGCGTGTTTGTTCATCTTTTTTCCCCGCCGTTTTTCATTTCTACCTTATGAAACAAGTGACCAATCGCGACTGTCAATCAAATAACCAGTCGACCAATCAAATCGCTCATTGAGACCAGAAATGAGTTTTAAACTCCGACAATGGGAGGTATTTTTGTTAACCTTCTTATTGGTTTGGCGACTTAATCGTTGTAACTACAGCTTATTCAAACTGTAGCTACGACGTTTGGGTCGCCTACCAACTATTCTTTTTTTTTTTCTTTTTTTTGAAACACGCTACTGGCCATAAATTTTGCAAAATAGTGTCGTTTAAAAATTTAAGTGGGACTTACTGTCTGAGTCAGTGGTCGGGGTCAAATGGGCAAGTGGGCGGAGCCAGGGATTGGTCAATTATGTGGTGAATCAGAAAATTTAATATTCTGTTTGAGGTCGAACATGTTTGTAGACTGTTATGTACTTTGGTATAGACTTGAGACTGCTTGACACAACTTATGACTCTGCGTGCGTTCATATATACGTATGTTGAATGTTTGCATGTTTATGCTTAGATTGCCGTCTGGTTAGAAACGTGATAAGTAATTTGTCTATTCAGTCGAAGGTAACAGTTCAAATTTAATGTTGTACACATGCCTGGTGTGGAAAATGACATAAAAAAACATGATTAGGTGCACCTACCAACCGCAATATTCCTGAAATACAATTGAAAGTGACGTAAATCGAAAGTCTAACTAGCTTCCAAGAAAAATATTTTTAACTTTTCTGGGAATATCCTCCTATGAAAGTCCACAAATTATTTAGATATCATTTAAGAAGCTTGGGCAGTTCGGATTATCAATTCGCTCAGGACTATTTATTACAAGAAATATAGATAGAATCTATATATTTTTCAAACCTTCTGCAACGAAGTCGTTGCTTAAAAAAAAACGAATTCATGAAAATTAAAACAAAAAACTATATACTGAAATTGTAACCGCTTGTCTAAACATTAAGTAAAGTCTTGCTAATTATCTCCGTGGTAATAGTTGGTTGGTTGGTTAATTAATTGGTTGGTTAATCAGTTGGTTGGTTGGTTGGTTGGGTAGGTTGTAAAGTTGAGTGGGTTGGTTTCTTGGTTGAGTTGGTTGGTGGGTCGGTTGGCTGGGTGGGTTGGTTGGTCTTGGTTGGTTGGTCGGTCGGTTTGTTGGTTGGTTGGTTGGGTGGGTGTGTTGGTGGGTTGGTTAGTTCGTTGGTAGGTTAATTGGTTGGTTGGGTGGGTTGGTTGGTTGGATGGTTAGTTGGTTGGGTTGGTTAGTTGGTTGGTTGGGTGGGTTAGTTGATTGGTTGGTTGGTTTAGGGTGGGTTGGGTTCGGTGGGTGGGTGGGTTGGTTATGTTTGTTCGGTTGGTTGGTTGGTTGGTTGGTCGGTTGGTTGGTCGGTTGGTTGTTCGGTTTGTTGGTTGGTTGATTGACAGCTCTATGATTTGTTATTCCGCATCATACAATGAAAAGAAGAAAAAATTTTGGTGGAAATAAAATAGCCTGCGATGCACTTGTGACCATAAGGATTATTTCGCTCAGTCTCGTAATTTTATTGGTATAGCAAGATCTAGAATGGGGATGTTAATGGAAATACGGACAAGAAGAGCTCTGTGAGGCACAAAATCAGCAGAAATATTCAATGATCCGTTCAGGCATCAATTCTGGAAACAGGGTAACCTTCATCAACGTTGTTTGATTGATCGATCGCCTATTTGATTGAATGATAGATTTGATTGGGTGGTTGGTTTATTGATAAACTGATCAGTGTACTGATTGTCTAATTGATTGATTGTCTTATTGAATGATTGTCTAGTTGATTGATAGTCTGTCTGTTTGATTGATTGTCTGATTGGTTGATTGTCTGGTTGATTAATTGATTTGATATGATTTGACTGACTAATTGATTGATTGATGGATTGATTGATTGATTGATTGATTGATAATTTGGTTGATTGTTTGATTGTTTGATTGATTGATTGATTGACTGATTGATTGACTGATTGACTGACTGATTGGTTGATTGATTGATTGATTGATTAATTGATTGATTAATTGGTTGATTGATTGATTGATTGATTGATTGATTGATTGATTGATTGATTGATTGATTGATTGATTGATTGATTGATTGAATTTGTCGATTTGTTTATTGTTTTTGTCGATTAGTTGATTTTTTTTGTTGATTTGTAAATTGATTGATTGATTGTAAGCCCATCCCATTGATTCCGACAGGAAGCCCTGCTTTGAATTTTAACGACGGTATTTCACAAATTTTTTGGATAGTAGTATGTTATAAAAAAATAGAATGGTTGGTTGGCGACCCAAACGTCGTAACTTCAGCTTAAATTAGCTATAGTTACGACGTTTAAGTCGCCAAACCAACATAAAGGTTGGCATAATTGGGGCCAATTTTGGAGTTGAAAACTCAGGCCCTGGCTGAATAAATGGTTTGATTGGTCGGTTGATTCCTTGATTGACAGCCGCCACCGGTCAATTGAGCAATCGCTGCTATCAATCGAGGAATCAAACGACCAATCAGTCCATTCAACCCGAAATTGAGCTTTGACCTCCTGCATGGGCCGTCATTTCTGTGAAACATTTGTTGGTTTTGCGACTTAAACGTCGTAACTTTAGATTTTTCAAGAAGCAGTTCTGACGTTAGGTCTCGAACCTACCGTTTACTTTTTTTTATTATATCCTAAAAGCTATATATTATGAATAATTTAATTGTTAGTTTCGTCTATCGAAAACGAGCGATCTGATTGGTCGAAAAATTTAATTCATACCTCCATGAACAAAATTTTGAGCACGCAGCCATTTTGTATGCTTCCGCACAAAATAGTTCCATACAAAAAGGTATCAAAATTTGTAAAGCTATTTTTTTTTTTTTCGCTCGATGCTATTAAATTATAAGAAATGAAGAGAATATTTATTGTTTTCATGGAGGTATGAACCGAAAAACCTAATCACACAATGTATGAATCCGCTTCGCGTATTCATACAGTGTGATTAGGTTTTTCGGTTCATACCTCCATGAAAACAAAAAATATTCTCTTCATCTCTTAAATATATCGCCTTTTAAAATCGAAGAAAAACTATCTGGAGTGAGAGGGCGAGGCCAAGAGAGTAAGTAGGCGGGGCCAGCAATTCCGCAATTTCTTATCCATGAAATCTGCATTAAGCGTAAAATTTCGGCCCTGGTCAACATTTGCATTCCGGTCAATCTGACAAGGATTAACACTTTTTCACATGCCAGTTGCACTCTGTGTGAGTGTGTGTGACCGGTCTCTTGTTCCAGCTTTAAAAGTACAAATCTAGACAGATTTCAAATTTTGACCGATATTTACTTTATAACGCAGTTCTTCCATTTCGATTTTTTATTAGCTTCTTAAGGCGACTCTTGCATGGATTATGAAATAAAACTTTTGACTCTCAATTTCCAAATTTCTAACTGTAAATCTTTCAAACATTTGTAAGAAGATGATTAATCCGACTATGTAATGAATATGACTGTTCATAACTTTAAAAATAGAAAGAAAAGAAGCAAAATTATCTGGCGTTACGAGACGCCAACGAAATCAGCAAATTACAACCCGAATTGAACCGGAATTCATCGGCTAAATACGTTATCTATAGATAACACCGAGTATTGCCTTATTTGTAGTTTCCATTACGTCATAAGCAACCGCTAGCCTTACAGTCGTTACCGACATCACCCGTAGACAAACGTCTTCCCCCGGAAAAGTAGGGCATACAGAATATATAACGTTAGATTGAATTTATTGTCAATATGAACAGATTTTCATGAAAATTTGATGTAGGGAACTATCTGAATTTCCGTTAGTTTTGATGTCATTTTCAAGACAAACGTTCTTTCTTCCTCTTTTCCGTTAGTTTTGATGTCATTTTCACGACAAACGTTCTTTCTTCCTCTTGTATGTAATTTTCAAGACAAACGTTCTTTCTTCCTCTTTTCCGTTGGTTTTGATGTCATTTTCACGACAAACGTTCTTTCTTCCTCTTATAAGAGGAAGAAAGAACGTTTGTCTTGAAAATGACATCACAACTAACGGAAAATCAGATAGTTCCCTACATCAAATTTTCATGGAAATCTTTTCAAGGGTCGCTTTAAAGTTTCACGTTTGAGTTAATCATAAAAGCCTTTGAACTTTTTTCATGTTACATCAAATATAAATATGTCACGAGGCATTTTATTAGTGTTGACTTATTATTAAAAATGCCTTTGCCCTTTACCTCTTCACAACTGACCAATCGAATCGATGTCAATCAAAGAATCAATTATCCAATCAAATTTATCATTTAGACCGAAAGTGAATTTTGAATCCCGACATTAGTACCAAATTATGTGATTCGTTTTTGTTGGTTTGGGAACTTAAACGTCGTGACTACGGCTCATTCAAGTTGTAGTTACCATGTAGTTGTTCTGTAGTCAGGACGTTTAGGTCGCCAACCAACAAATTTGATTTAGTTACGAGTCACATGTTATGTCGATAATTTTCTAGAATAATGTCGTTTAATATCGAAGGGAACTTCCTGCCTGAGTCAGCGGGACAGCTGTCCACCAATTTACCAACAGCGTCTGTCAATCAAGGATCCTACCGACCAATAAAATTATTCATTCAGCCCGTACCGGAGCTTTCAACTCCAACATTGGCCGCCATTTTTGTTAACTTTTTTGTTGGTTCGGCGACTTGAACGTCGTAACTACAGCTTATCAAGACTGTAGTTACGACGTTCAGGTCACAAACATTTTACCTTTTTGTTTCATATTACTGGCCATAGATTTTACAAAATAAAGCCGTTAGAACTCGAAGCGGAACTTCCTATCGGAGTAAAAAGGCGGGGTTTAGGAAGTCAGTGGGCGGGGCAAGCGTCGGTCAATTGAATGGACACAAATAATTCTGAAATTCTACGTAAATTCCTTTCGTTGGATTCTTTCCGTTATAAGAAAAGCGTAAGGTCGTCGGTCCGCGAGCAAAATTCAACACCTACAACTTTATTAAAGCATTAGTTACGACATTTTGCTCAAGCACAGACCATTTGTTAACTTCAAATTTATTGGTTGTTTTGACCATGCCTGCATTTCATATACGAACATGACTACTTTATTTGTTCAAAAGATGTTTAATATCACATGTAACGGTATTTCAGTCATATCAAACGGTATGTTTCACACCAGTACTTCAACTGCATTCTTTGGCAGCCTTCAGCTTCTCATCCCTATTAGATTTTCTGTTATCCACCCATTTTTTGTTAGACATATATAATAAAGGATATTTGCCGCGACAAGGGATCGAACCCTGTACCTCACGATAGAGAGTCCGAACCAATACCAATTGCGCTATGGTCGCGACTTCGAACATGACGACATGAGGCAAAAAATAAATTAAACGGTCAATTTGGGGAGATTATGATATAAGAAATTAAGAATAGCAATTGTAAGGTTAGCCAATAGCCGAACACTAACAGCTGCGATAAAACAGGAAAATGATTAAAAGACTATATAAAGCCATCCAACAAGCCAACCAAAGAACATTCAAATCGACAAATAACGGATTTACAAATAAACATGCCAAAACGTAAACCACCAAACCCCGACCAGTCGACCAACAAACCGACCAATCAACCTATAAGGCAATCTACCAGCCGATGTACCAACCGCCCTTACAATCAACAAACAAATAGACACCACCACGACCCAATAACCTACCAAATTATCGCCGTTAGATTATACAAAAAACGCAAATCTATTTAACACCAACTAAAATACGGCAATGTTTCATAGGTATTTGACCGAATGGATACTTTTTTTTAAACGGCAATATGTACGATGATAAATATTGGATTAATAAGTTTGCTTCTCTTTGCTTATAAGTCCTAAATAAGTATGTCCGTTTACCGTTCTCATTTCGCAGTTGTCGATCAAAAAACCGATAGAACAACCAAATTATACACATAGCCTCGAAGTGAACTTTGATCTCCAACATTGGTAAATAATTTTATGGAGCATTGGTGTTGGTGTGGCAACTTGAACGTCGTAACTGAATAAGCTGCAGTTACGATGTTTAGGTCGCCAACCAATCATTTCTTTATATTATTATTTTTCTGAAAGTAATTAACAATAAATTTTGAAAAATAACACCGTTTGATATCTTAGTCGACCTTCCAGTCGGAGGTCACTGGGCGTGGCCAGCGATCCGTCAAATCTCAGGGTGGTTCTTTGACGAAGATGGGCTGGCCTATAACTGACCTATCGCGGCTGTCAACCGAGTAATCAACCAATCAATCAAATCATTTATTTAGCCCGGAACTGAGATTTCAACTCCAACATTGACCGCCATTTTATTAACATTTTTGTTGGTTTGGCGACTTATACTTCGTAACTAGAGCTTAAATTCAAAATGTAGTTACGACGTTTAGGTCGCCAACCAACCATTTTAATATTTTGTTACATGCCACTGGCCATAAATTTTGCAAAATTACGCCTTTTAAAACTCGAAGCGGAACTTCCTGTTGGAGTAAATGGACGGGGCAAATGGAGTCAATGGGCGGGGCAAGCGATTAGTCAATTGGTGGCATTTGGTTTGAGCGCGACCGGGACATTCAATTATAGCTTAACATCATTTTTACAATATATTTTTTTGCTTTTTTTTTTTTTTTATGTCAATAGACGATTTGGTTCTGCATAGGAATTTCGAAACTGTCAAAGGTACTGTATGGGATAAAAGTACAATACCACATTTTAAAAAAAAAGCGGGTTTCTCTAAAAGTACTTGTTTACATGAGCCGAATTTTCGCCACAGTTATCAGTGCTTTACTTCAAACTTGAGTGTTTCAAATTCCAAACGAGCAATTAATGCAAGTGCATCGAAGTCAATATCTATTCGTTGTGCACTTTTAACTCTTGCCATACCGAATGAATTGCTTTTCAGATTTGAAAGAATATAAATGGACCGAACTTGCTAGTTTTTGAGACAAAAAGGGGATGTAGACTAAGATCAGACAGCACCGACTCTATCCCCAACCAAAAGAGGATTAATCCGGGTCTTTTTTTCTAGGGTTGATAAGGATGAAATGTATGTATTCAGTATTTGATGACTATTTTCAGTATTTCTCTCTGCTTAAAAGTAATAAACTAATTAGATTTGTAACTGTGGTCCGAAAAATTATGCATACTGTTTAGTCAATCCGAACACGAAGGGCCAGTTTTGTGTATGGAAGGTCAGAGGTATTACTTTTACCTATAAAGAATTGATATTAATTCAATTTTCTAAAAACATGGTTACTGGTGAAAAGCAAAACGTGTTTACCCATTTCCACACAGTGACGCTTTTGGACGTTCCTCAATAAAAACTATTGGGAACACATTGTGTAAAATGAAGAAATTGCTTGTAACAAGCAATTTCTTCATTTTACAAATTGTTTTCTGAAAGCTGAAAAATCTAAAATTTCATAAACTTTACATTGTCGTCTGTAACTCATTCAAATTGAACCAGTCTGAAATTTTGTCGTCAGGTAATGGGTTAAAGCGTTAGATGAACGGAAAATTTCTAGAAATACTGATAATGTTACATCATTACACAGGTTAAATTTTTTTGCTTGAATTGGTTTTAACGTCACTTTTAAGGAATTCTCTACAATTTGAATAAAGTTAATTAATGTGGCAATACAAAGCAGTGCGTATAGTGAAGACAAAATCAGACTCATTTTGAACACGATATGCTCAAGTGAGCTAAATAAGTAAACCTTGGAGATGAACTTGCAATATTCCTGTAATACATATGAACCTCATTTAACGGCGTGGGCATTTAACGGATTTAGAGGTTAAGTTCGCACTCATTGGGTTCTAAGAAGACCTCAAACCTTGGTCTGTTAACTTAAGCTATCAAAGCAGACGCTTTACTATCAAAAACACGTTTCTCAACGGTTTTAAAATACAAGGAAAAATGATACAGTTGTAACATATTAACAATTCAAAATTTGATATTGTACGCCCATGCCTGTAACGCTCGAATGATTCCGTTTTTGTTTATTGGTTTGAGTTGTTGTTGTTGTTGTTTTGGGAGGTGTTGTTTTGTTTCTGTTTTGTTTTTGTTGTTGTTTTTTATTCAAAATCTGGTCCAGACTCAAGCCCCTGACTACTTCTGGGGTGTGTGTGGGGGTTTTTAGTGTTTGTTTTTTTTTTTTTTTTTTTTTTTTTTTTTTTTTATTATTATTTTTTTTTTATTATTTATTTTTTTTATTATTATTTATTTATTTTTTTTTTATTTTTTTTTTTTGGCAGCCCAGGACTTGAACCCTGAACCATACGATCCCTATGCCTGCGTCCTAACAAAAGACTACATACAAACAAATCCCTCTTTTCTTACAATGATCATCTTTTTTTTTATCTTACGCGTCCTAAAAGAAGTGGGATTTGTCCGCTAAAAGATTAAATAGCAATTGAGATTCTTTCGTTTCATGTGCATGTCACCCGCCACAGGGAATGAATCCTCGTTGAGGTTCACATTTTACTTGAAATACCAATCTATATACCGAGGGTTAATTTCGATACTGTTACAAGTGCCTATACGATGTATAGACTCCTGTAACAGTATCGCATTTACCGCACGATCATATAATCTCTTCATTTTATCTTTTCTGAGGATCAAAACGACATAACTAATGTTTGATAAAACTGCAGTTACGATGTTTTGGTGGTTTACAGATATTTGTTTGGCAGAATTTTCGAAATGTCTCATGTTGAAGAGTGTCCCAAACACCTATAAAATCGTCAAATCTTCAGTAAACATGATTACTTCTGTTCTTAGGTTCAAAGGCAGCCAGTAGCTATGCAAAGGTGGACGATTCCGTTGTTTGTGGTTTTCTTTATTTTGACTTTCGCTATGATAGGTAGGATCGTTTGAATTTTTTTTAACAGTTTTACATCTTTACTAGACGAGAAAATTGTATACTGGTCCAAATTGAAAGAAGTTGCAGACGACATTTCAAATTGCGCTAAAACTTCAAATGAGGTAGAAAACTTTGTGAGAAAAGGGTATAATTGCTCGTGACAAGCAATTTCTCCTTTTACCATAAAAGTTTTCCAAGACTGTATTTTTTTCAGGGCGTCAGAAAGCGACATTGTTTGGAAATGGGTTGATTATTTTTCTATTTTGTTGAAAATTCTTAAAACACTGTAGATTCAGTAGGTGGATGTTGTTCTTGTCGATGCATTTTTGTTTGTTTCTTATTTGTTTTGGGTCTTTTAGTTGTATGCTTGTTTGTTTGCCTTTTGTTTAGTTGTTTTTTGTTAGTGTCTTTTTCTCCTTCTTTTCCACTTTTGTTATAATTTAATGTTCAGTTTCGTCTATCAAAAACGGGCGTTCTGATTGGTCGAAAAAAAAATATTCATAACTCCGTGAACAAAATTTTCAGCACGCAGCGATTTTGTATGCTTCCGCACAAAATAGTCCAATACAAAAAGGTGTCAGAATTTGTAAAATATCTGATTTTTTGGCTCGATGCTATTAAATTATAAGAAATGAATAGAATGTTTATTGTTCTCATGGAGGTATGAACCGGAAAAACCTAATCACACTTATGTATGAATCCGCTTCGCGTATTCATACAGTGTGATTAGTTTTTTCGGTTCATACCTCCATGAAAACAAAAAATATTCTCTTCATCTCTTAAATAGTTAATACTATTATTATGAATATCAAAACAAAATCCTTTACTTGCCCAAAACAGTATCGATTGCCGTAAATACACATTATATAGAGAATAAATGTACACAATGAATCGCAAACTTTCGAAACTAGAGTAGCGATCGTCTAAGTGATTTGTTACTAAAATTAGAAACAATCTTTGCGCGCGTGCGCCATGCTATCCAAAGAGTAGGACAAACGTTATTCTACCATTTGATTACTATTAAAGAAATTCAAACTCAAGTCAAAAATCTATAAAAAAGCAAATTGAAAAGGGAACCAATTTGTTTCATTTGATTTTATTCAAGCTAAAGTTATATCCAAGACAAGATATTCTGAATTGGGTGTTCTACGTTTGAGACTTGTATACATGTACTATGTTTTAGGCAAACAATATACCAGGCTGCAAGCATGGGAGAATATTCGAGATAGTCATATTAATTGATTTAATTATCGCCCTTACACTGTCAAGATTTTACCAGAGTATCAGTATTGTTGACAACGTGCGGGTCATAATGAAGGTGGAGCAATATGCTGACTCAATTGACCAATCGCTGGCCCCGCCCACCTACTCCGGTGGCAACGCCCATTGACTTCGACAGGAAGTCCCGCTTCGATTTTAAACGTGGTTATTTTGCAATAGCTATGGTCAGTAGTATGTATCTAATTGTAAAATTGTTGGTTGGTGACCTAAACGTTGTAACTACAGCTTGAATAAGCTGTAGTTACAACGTTTAGGTCTCCAAGCAACAAAAATGTTTCACACAAATGTTTCATTCAATTCCGGGCTGAATGAATAATTTGATTGGTCGATAAATTCCTTGGTTCGGTCAGCCGCGATTGGTTTTACCACTTTAGATGTAAATGGAATAGATAGCGCGCGATAATTTCTAGAGAATTTGGTTTGTAAATTAAGTGTTTTTCAGGGGTCGACACTAACTTTGCTTCAGTGGAATCCCGCAGGAATCCATACCTTTCACTTCAGGGTTTCCTCCAGATAATCAGGGATCCCTCCTTGCTATACATTAACACACTCACACGCAATCCTGCCCCTCAAATTTGAAAAAAAAATCTTCGGAAAACATTGTGGATTATGAAGAAATTACTTGTTACAAGCAATTTCTTCATTATCCAAGATGTTTTCTATGAAAACAGGCTAACAAAAAAATCAGGAGCATTAGTTGATACATTTAGATCTTTTGTACTGTAGAAATATCGAATGATCCTGACGGAATCCCTAGCCTGAGATTGCTGGGGTCCCTTCCAATTTTCAGGGATCCAAGGGATCCCGGGACACCGTTAGTGTCGACCCCTGTTTTTCTGATATCAAATATCAAAATAAAAAAAAAGTATGAATTGCTTGTGACAAGCAATTTATCCTTTTCCTTTCATTTTATTTCAGGTGTGATAAGCCTAGGTTTGAGAACCAAAATAGTTGCGAGGAAGAGCTCAATTTGGTTCTCTCTTCCATTCGTTCATTCAGTTTCTCTGGCTTGTTTGTTTGTTTTTTCGTTCATTTTAACTCTCTTCCATTCGTTCTTTCGTTCTTTGTTTGCAGTGATAGGAGAAAGAACGAGCAGTATTCCTTGTTTTAGTTGGGGACCGAGAGGCGAAACATTAGTTCCTTGCCAAGGATCCTGTAGGGGTATACTCACTCGGTGTAAGTTGTGCTATTTTTTAAAGTGTAATGAGAAGAGAGGCAGACAGAGCGAGTGGGCGTGAGACAGTGAGGGAGAAAATAGAGATGGCTAAAAGATAGAGAAGTGAGTATGAGAGAGAGAGAGAAAGGGAGAGAGAAAGAGAGAGAGAGAGAGAGAGGGAGAGAGAGAGAGAGAGAGAGAGAGAGAGAGAGAGAGAGAGAGAGAGAGATGGGATGAAGGAGAGCTAATGAGTATAAGAGCAAACCCATTACCACTCAGAGACGCTTTCTGACGCCCACCAAGAAAAGGGAGCTTGGAAAACATTGTGGAAAATGAAGAAATTGCTTGTAACAAGCAATTTCTTCATTTCCCACAATGTTTTCCAAATAAGCCGACAAAAAGTATCCATAAACTTGAAGTTGTCATCTGTCATTAGTTGGTAGAGCACTTGACTTCAAACCTCAAAAACACGGGTTCGGGCGCTGGGCTGACGTTAGACCGAGGCCACGTGTGACGCATCCTCACGAGTGAAGGGATATCGAGATCATCTAATAAGTAGAACGTCCGCCGCCCTTGGTACGACAAGATGGTGCGACGGTGCTATCCACCGAGCACATTAAATAACCAGGCGGAACTCTCAGCAGTCCTTGCACTATCCCCCGTAATAACTAACCTTCTTCTGGGGGCGTCGCTTATACGGGCATGTGATACTGTAGCGACGATAAATAAAGAGAAATACACAGGCGGTAATCATCTCGTATACTCCATTGTAAATCGTGGTCAAAATTTGTCAATATTATGCAAAAGCTGCACCTTAGGTTTATGATGAGAATTTCACATAAACCAGAGTAAAGTTAACGTTTTAAATGCAAGCCATTTATGTATCAAATCAATTTCAAATAATTAAATGAACAGAAAATCATGCAAAATTGAAGACACTATAAAACATAGAAAGTGACTAAGGTGCAAAATGCTTGATTGGGTGTAATTGAAGGAAATTTACTTTTTTTGGGGGGGGGGGGGGGTTTCGTTGTTGTTTTTGTTCTTAATTATATTAAAAGTTTATGCAAACTCTTTGGTTAAAGGAAGAAATTCTATCATTTTTTTTTTTTTTTTTTTTTTTACATTTTGGTTTATCTCCTGGCCTAAAAAACTGATTTTTTTAAATTATATCTTCTTTACAAGATATAACAGTTTGATTTCCTAAAAGAAAAAATGTGTTGATTATTGATACAAAAGGGAAAATCAAAAAAAAAATCCTCTTTTCTCAATGTTGTCTTACTAAGTTCCAGTTGTGATGTGTCATAATAACAATCGCTTTATATTTTGTTACATCTCAATATTCACTGTCAAATATACATTAATGAAAAAGTCTTGAAATGAGGACTTATCATTTATTAATAATTATCAAAATATCAAATTTGATTTCAAAAAAACAAATTAGCTTCAAAGAAAGTGCAAATATATGCCACACTTAATACACTAGATTTAATCCCTTGTATACTATATACAGCCTCCTTATTAAATAAGGAAGATAAATTCTCAGCGGCTGGTTAATTGTATATCTCATTTGGGGTGGGTCTTATAAAGAAGGATTAAACTAGGCCTTTAAGTTCAAACCGCTTCACATAAACCGGGGGGGGGGGCAAATTTCGCAGGTCAAAGTAAACTTCCAGTCTAGATAAATGATTTCATTGGTCGACTGATTATTCGATTGACAGTCGCGATTGGTCAATATATAGCGACGTCATCACAATGTGTTTTTCCAACTTCACGAGTAAGTGTTATCTGAATAAAGAGTTGTATGATTTTCTAGATTTAACCCCAATTCCACACAATCCCTCCTTTTTACCCCCTTAAAGAAAGGGCCTTAGAAAACATTTTGGAAATGAAGAAATTGCTTTTATCAAGCAATTTCTTCATTATCCACTATGTTTTCTTTCAAAAGGACGAAAAATAAAATTAATTCCATAAGTTTGAAATTGTCGTCTGCAGCTTCTTTCAATTCAGACAAGTCTAATATTTTATCTTGTGGGAATGGATTAATTAAAGTAGAAACCATAGCCTGTTAACTGGTTTAGAAACTTCAACCATCAAATAAATCATTCGTATCGAGAAACGAGATTATGTGCGCAAATGAGCCTTTGTAATACTGAACCCGGAATATTCCGGTTTTTGCAGGAGGTGTAGACCAAGATAAGCCTGCACATAAGTGCAGTCTGATCTCTGTCTACACTTCCTGCTTGTACTTGTCCAGTCAGAGCTGTTTATAAAATTAATTTCTAAAAGAAATATTAATTTTGAACAACAAGTTCTATCAGTGCTTTCAGCCCTTTGATTTTACAACAATTCAAGAAGGAAATTTATACAGCATGACAAGGGTTAAGACAACATAGGCGAAAGACAACTTGACTTTGCCTGGAGCAATTTATTTTACTATGTAAATTGCTCTATCAGCGGGATCCGAGTCTCATATCCTTGAATGGAAGAATTGCTGACCACATCCACTGACCTCAGACAGGATGCTTTTAATGATAAAAACGACATTTGTTTAAAAAATATACGACTGAAAGGTAAATCGTTATTTCATTATCAAACGCCGTAGCTACACATTGAATTCAATCTAAATCAAGCGAAATATTGGCATAAGTGTTGGAGTTCAACTGTGTATTTCCGATCTACATTAACGATATGATTGGTCAGTCGAAATCGGCTATCATATTGTACTCAAAACCGATGCCAAATCTAAAGATAGGAATAACGATGTTGTTGTTGATGACGTCACGAGATTATTTCATAGATTTAACGTCATCAGCGACGTCATCTGTTTGTGAATGATAATCTAAATTTTCACGTTTTTCATATTGTTTTGATTTTGTAGATAAGTATATTTTCTCGTTTCTCCCATTTACAGATTCTCTCTTTCTTGGTTGTGATCCCGTACTTCATGAAGACAGATCATGCTGCTTAACTCGCTTTACGCTCACTTGCTGGTGCAACACCCCGTTTTGTAACGGCAGGTACCCGCCCTACAGACTTATCACTAACGGAAACATCACTTCGTGCAGCGCGAAATCGAAACCTTAACCCTTACCCGTTCTTAAAATTTTAGACTGATCCAAATTGAAAGAGGCTGAAGACGACAATGAAAATTAGATGCAATTTGAATTGAAACCATCCTAAGTGGAAGAAAATATGGGAAAAGAAGAAATTGCTTGTTAAAAGCAATTTCTTCTTTTTCCACAATGTTTTTTCAAGTATAAAATCCCAAAGACGTAAAATCCCGGGTTTGAAAAAGGAAAGGGTTGACCAATTCCCACACCATCCCTCCTTTGTAATCTTATAAAAAACGCTTTGGAAAACATTTTGAAGAAAAGAAGAAAAAGTTTATAACTATATAAAAAAAATCTTCTTTATCCACAAAGTTTTCTATCCAAAATGACGAAAAATTAAAAATTCCACCAATTTGAAATTGTGGTCTGTAGTTTCTTTCATTTTACAATTGTTTAAAACTTTATTGTGTGGGAATGGGTTTTGAAAATCAAATGAAAAAATCTCGATCCTGGCCGACGACAGTCTTAAGATTTTGCTGCTGTTGTGGTTGTTTAGAGGTGGTGGTGGTGGGGTGTTTTTTGTTTTTTTTTTTTTTTTTTTTTTTTTTTTTTTTTTTTTTTTTTGTTGTTGTTGTTGTTGTTGTTGTTTAGTTTTTTGTTTTTTGTTTTTCTAAATATTATAGATTTGTCAAATCCATTCAGAGGATGAAGAGAGAATGAGCGGACAAGATTTTGGAAAGGACTATAGCTCTAAGAAATATAATGAAACATAACTATGTTGAACAACTGTTAAACTCCAGTCTGCATTTTTCGGAGGTTTAATGTGTACACCCGCTTGTCCGTCCAGAATTAAGGAAATTTTGATGGTTGTTGTGTTCAATGTAAATTAACCGAAAAGTTTATCTTTCATGGTATACCATTGTTCTAGTATGAAATTCAAGGCAAAAGAGCGCTCTTTTAGATGAACCCAGGTTTGAATCCCAATGAAACTTGTAAAAAATGTCTGAGTTCAAAGCTCAATTCCCGGCTAAATGGTTGATTTGATTGGTTGAATAATTCCTTGGTTGTTGATAACTGGATAAATTTGTAATCTTGGTACATCTCAATGAATTATTGCAAATGATTGATCAATGATTATATTTTGTAAGGAGCAAAACCGTTTTGTGAGTCGATTAAAATATGTGTTGTTCTCGTATCTATATCGATCTATTAACAATTGCTCTGCATTTCGCGTTATTGACTATACTTTGAAGGCGATAATATGTCACTGTTTCTCCCTGATTAATAAATAGAGGACACTTTTCAGTGAAAGATCGGCTTAGCTTTCATTGAGTGAACAACAAAAGCTATATGTTCACAAGTGCAGGAGCCGTTAGTGAAAATATGCCGTAGTTGTTTACGGAACAAAAGATTTATCTATCTGGCACGAAATATCTTTGAGGGGGGTCTAAAAGCGCGTCATTTCACAGGTTATCTGAGGAAGTCATTTGGTCCCGCGTAGACGAGGTGCAGCAGCGCAAAAAGACTAAAAGCAAGGATAGATTTTATCAAAACATGAGTTTATCATTTTGATTATATTTTTTTAGGGTTTTTTTTTTTTTTTTTTTTTTTTTTTGTGTTGTTGTTGTTTTTTTTTTTTTTTTTTTGTTTGTTTGTTTTTCCCCGGGTGTGGTGAAACTATCGAGTGATAAACTATCGAGAAACCTCGATAATCTGGAAAGCCTTGTATCGAAAACATATAACCTATATATCGGTGGATAACTTCAACTTACCGTTAAGCCATTCTCTGACAATAATATTTTAGACTAGTCCAAATTGAAACAGGTTGAAAGTGACAATTTTCGTTTGAAGTAATTTTAACAAGCTATTGACTAGTGATTCGAATAATTTTAACCCTTTGATTTTAATGCAATTTTGAGGAAAAAAATGTTTTATTCAGCATGTCAAGGGCTAAGTATGGGATTGGGGAAATTATACAGCTTGTTACCCGAACGCAGACCCATAGGTACAAGATCGGGGATGGAGGGGGTGTCTCAGTCTCCATAGTGATTTGAAAAGGATGGTATGGGCATCTATTTGTTTTGAATTATAAATCATCATAAAACGATGATATTCTAAACTGATCAAATTTGAAGTAAATTGTAGACTGCATCACGAATAACAATTGCTTCTTACAATCAATTTCTTTTCAGCAATATTTACTTAAGATTTTTCCATAGAAGGGCGTAAAAGACGTTATTGTGAGGGGCTAGGGTTAGGTGTCTTCTTTCGTTCTTTAACCCATTACCACACTATCTGAGGCCTCATTTTTAACCCCCCACAAGCTTGTCCTTGAACAAACTGTAAGTAGGACTTTGAAGTCGACAAACCAACAACATTGTTTAACACAAATGTCGGACACATTGTTAGAAAAAATGAAAAATAGTTTATCGCATGCTATATCTCCGCCTCTCAAAATGCTTTTAAAGCTTTTCAATCTGTTTGTGCCTCGAAATACCGATGTAGTGTGAAAATACCAGTGATACAAAGTATTCCAAGCGATAGGAAATTAATGTTCAATTTAACTCTTTTAAAAAGTTTTGGCGTATATTTCTCACAATGTAATGGAATATTATTAGAAAAAGGGGGTGTCACTTATATAACTGTAGAACTGAAAATTGAGGGAAAGGGAGAATAAGTCTATTACTAAGGAAAAAAATAAATAAAAAAACGTAGCCAATACAATGTACGTTGCTTGGTTATTATTATTATCTTTGAACTCAAGTTAGCCATTTAATAGATGTTACATAGTGTTAAAATATACTGCCATTTTGAAGAAGGCATTAGCCGAAAATTATTAAAAGAGTTAAATTGAATATTATTTGTGTAAATAAATACTTTTTTCATTACCATTTTAATCCTTGTCATGCTGATCCCGGAATATTCCTGTATTGACCAAAGCTGTGACAGGTGTATAGACTAAGATCAGCCTGCACAGATGTGCAGGCTGATCTTAGTCTACACTACCTGTGTGTTCTTTTAATGTTTAGCAAATACTTGAACACAAAGTAGATCTAAATTTGACAAAATTTTAAAATTTTGAGAAGAAAAGATAACTATTCAGCAGGACATGGGTTAAAGTTTATCCCTTTACGACTCAATACCGAACTCAAGCACTTACGGAATCTTATTTAGAAAAAAAAATTCAGTAAAGGAAGTATTGCTTTTTTCAACTAATTTCTCTATTATTATCAGCCAAATTAAGGCACCTTATTTTCAATTCAAATGATATTAATGATGCAGACTACAATTTATTTCAATTTTGATCAGTCTAGAATCTTATCGTTTTATGATGATTTATAATATAAAACAAATAGGTGGCTATACCATCTCTTTCAAATCGCTATGGAGACTGAGACACCTCCCCCCCCCTCCATCCCCGATCTTGTACCTATGGGTCTTCGTTCGGATAACAAACTGTATAAATCCCCCCATCCCATACTTAGCCCTTGTCATGATGAATAAAACATTTATTCAAAATTGCATTAAAATCAAAGGGCTAAAATTATTCGAATCACTAGTCGTGAGTCAAATTTTTTTTTAGTGTTGATTCTATAAAAAATTCTAGCTTGAAAGGGACAAACAGGTGGTTCAGACTAAGATCAGACTGCACACATGTACAGGCTTATCTTTATCTATACCTCTTGCCGAAACAGGAATATTCCGGGTTCAGAATGATAAGGGTTAAATTCCTTATTGGGCTATTTCGGTGTGTAATGCGGAAACAGTCATCAGGTAACATAACTATTCTATTTTCGTAGAAATGTTATCTACCCCGTTAATAGCTTCTGTCAAAAATATGTATTGTAGTGCAAAGAGTTCAAGACTGAAATAAGATATTTGAAATAGGAAGGTTTATAAATACATCTTAACTCATTACTACACGATAAAATTTTAGACCGATACAATTTGACAGGAGTAGCAGACGACAACTTAAAGTTGATGAATTCTAGATTTTGCAATTTTCTGGATAGAAAACATTGTGTAAAATGAAGAAATTGCTTGTCACAAGCAATCTCTTCATTATTCACAATTTTTTCCTAATTGATTTTCTTTAGGGGCGTCAAAAAGCGTCACTGTGTGGGAATGGGTTAAAGGAGTAGGGTCCCTCCCCCACCCCCCAATATATGCCATAGGTCAAGCGAATTCGTTGACAATGTTGAAAAACCTCTGTGCAAATATTTGAAGAGGAAAAAGTCTAAGTACATGCATACAGGTTAACCAAGATTCTTACATCTGCACTGTCCACGGATAGCCAAATGTGACGCCCACAACGTGTCTTGTCACGTAGTTTGTGTTACCCTTGGCTAGCGCAAATTTGTGTTCTGACAGGCTTATTATTTTCCACAATATTTTCTAATCTATAGGTCGGTTACTTTCAAAATGTACCCAATTTGGTTATCGTCTGTAACTCTTTGAAGTTGGACCAGTCCAAGTTGTGAAAAACGGGTGAATGGCGTTCCATGTTCCAAGAATGGAGTAGATGTTTCAGTCATTGACCAATCAAAGAATAAAATACGACCTATTAAATCATTTATTAAGATCGGGAGTGAATGATTAACCCAAACATTGGCCGCCATTTACGTAAAGTATTTTTGTTTGTTTGGCGACTTAACCTATTCCCACACAATCCTTCCTTTTTACGCCCCTTTAAGAAAAAAACTTTGGAAAATATGTGAAAAATGAAGAAAATGCTTGTATCAAGCAATTTCTTCATTATCTACAATGTTTTGTACCCCAAAAGTGGAAAAATTCAAAATTCAATCAATCTGAAAATGTCGTCTGCAGCTTCTTTCAATTTGGACCAGTCTAAAATTCCGTTTAGTGGAAATGGATTTAACGTCGTAACTACAGCTTTTTCGAGTGGGTGGGACCAGCGATTGGTCAATTTAAGATACAAACATCACACAAAACAACAAGCAATGGCGACACTGCTGATACCGCCGATGCTATTTTTAGCCTTCAAAGCTGTCAAATAAATTGAATTGAATTGGTTTTAACGCCACTTTTACAGTTTTAACAGTAATTTATTTCAGTTATATTGCGGCTGGAGCACCTAACCATTGATTCCTGATCTTTATCACACCAGTTCTAACACAAAATCCTGTCCGATCCTCCAGCTGTTCATCTCACTTAAGTTACGATTATCCGACCATTATCCGACCATTGATAGGAGATTAATCTTATTTAACCCATTCCAACTCAATCCCTCCTTTTTACGCCCCTCAAGAAAATAGCTTTTGAAAACATTGTGGAAAATGAAGAAATTGCTTGTATCAAGCAATTTCTTCATTATCCACAATGTTTTCTATTCAAAACGACGAAAAAGTTCAAAATTCCATCAACTTGAAATTGTCGTCTGCAGCTTCTTTCAATTTGGACCAGTCTAAAATTTTGCTGTGTTGGAATGGGTTAAGGTACGATTATCCGACTATTATCCGACCATTGAAGGGAGATTAATGTCGGAAATATGGAATGAGCAGGTGGAGGCAAATAATGTTGTTGTGGTAGTACTGGGATGAGAAATACCCGGAATGCATGATTAGGCGCTCCAGCCGACGCTATTTTACTGTCAAAAGTGGCCTTAAACGCTATTTATATCCGATCAATCAGACAATAAACCTTCTACAGTCTAGTTGCCATGCGACTGAACACATTCAGAGTAAAGAGGAGTAGATTCGATATTCAAAAACGAATTTTGAATGTTAAAAATATCTTTCTTAAAGGGTAGAAATTAGTGTAATAGAACTACTTTTCTCAAAAAAGTTCCCATAGGAAATTTGAAAGTCAGAAATTGTACATAAAAAGATTAAAACGGCGTTTTCTGAAAACGGGATTATCAAGGTGCGGCACTCATAGATTATTTTTTTTATACCCATTCGAATTATCTCCCGTGTGATTTCGTGCATTCACCACAGATGACAAATCGCAGCTGTCAATCGAATAACTAGTCAACCAACGAAATCGTTCATTGGGACCAGAAATGAGTTTTGAACTCCGACATTTATTCAGGCTGTAGTTACGACGTTTAGGTCGCCAACCAACCTTTTTATTTTCTTGTTAAATGCTACTGGCCATAAAGTTTGCAAAATAACGCCGTTAAAATCGAAAGGAAACTTCCTGTTGGAGTTAATGGGCGTGACCAAGAATGTCGGTTGGAGGGGCCAGCGATTGGTCAATTGTCGACAGCCTTATACGGCATGATATACCGCAACATACATTGAAATCATTGAAAAAAACTATCATGTGTTAGACAAGTGAGCATAAGGAAGATCTCACTTAGTCACGTTATTTATTGGTATCTACAAAATGGTAATACGGACATTAACCCATTCCAACACAGCAAAATTTTAGACTGGTCCAAATTGAAAGAATCTACAGACGACAATTTCAAGTTGATGGAATTCTAAATTTTTTCATCTTTTGGGATAGAAAATATTGTGGATAATGAAGAAATTGCTTGTGACAAGCAATTTCTTAATTGTCCACAATGTTTTCCATAGCTTTTTTCTTGAGGCGCGTAAAAAGGAGGGACTGTGTGGGAATGGGTTAAAAGCTCTGTGAGGCACAAATCAGCTGAAATACTCAATGATCCGCTAAGCCCGATATTCTGGTAACAGGGTAACCTTCATCATAGTTGTTTGATTGATCGATCGCACATTTCATTGGATGATACATTTGATTAGTTGATTGGATAATTGGATGATTCGGGTTGGTAGGTTGATTGATTGATCGGTTGATTGATTGGTTGATTATTGATTGATTGATTGATTGATTGATAAAACCAGCGAGCGAGGTAGCGAGCGAGTTAGATGAGTGAGTGAGAGAGTGAGCGAGTGAGTGAGTGAGTGAATGGGTGGGTCGAATGGTGAGTGGTTGCGTGGGTTGGTGGGTGGATGGACGGGTGGATGTGTGAGTAAGTGAGTGAGTGAGTGAGTGAGTAGTGAGTGATCAAGTGGTCGAGTAGGTGCGTGAGTGATCGAGTGAGTGAGTGATCGAGTGAGTGAGTGAGTTCTAGTCATATCGTGTCGACTGCTGCACGGTTTCCTGTCATTCCGCACACCAGTACAACTACAATATTTTATCACCCTAACATGTGCTCGTTCCACTTTCTTCTCATTTCTGACCACTGATGCTTTTAGCGAAGAGTAATTTCAATTGTCGGAAAAAAAGTTTGTCGAGCCGGGTTCGTACCGAGACCAAATATTGAGATTCCCACGTACATATCGTTGAAGCAAAATGTCGTAACTGCTGTTCTATTTAAGCTGTAGCTACGATATTCTGGTCTCCAAACAACTATGTTTGTGAATCGTCTCTCGAAAATAAGGATAACTTAGAAATCTCGTAAACGGTGTTGCAAAAGGAGAAAATCGGAGACCAGTTTCATCAACCGTCATATCGTCGGTGTTCGATCAAAAACCTCATAACTACAACTTGATCAAAGCTAAAGCTACGAGGTTTTGGATCGAACACTCATAATATAACCACTTGGATAGTTGTGCCATAGCTGTGACAAAACCAATCTTACTTTAGGTTCAAAAATGAGTCTATACTTTAACAGAGGAATGACAATCAACAGTGATTAGGAAATAAAGCTGTATTTTACCATTACTTGGTCGACCAGCGATCAAATGCTTTAGAATGTCGGCGAAGTTTGACTAGGGTACTTCAAGAATCATCCATCTTCGTGAAAGGGGTATCATGCATATGTGACATATTAGGCAAAAACGGACCTCTTTGGAAGTGCGAATAGTATCGAAGCTAGTCAGACTGCGCGGACTACGAAGCCTGATCGGGGTCTAAATTTTCAGCTCGTGACAGAGTTTCTAAGTCTCGAATCATGGTTTTCCACCTTGCTATGAAATTATACATTACATTTCCAACCATTACACATGTGCGCCAAGTAAAGACTCAGATCAGCCTGTGCATCTGCACAGTCTGATCAGAGTCTTCACTCTGCGCTCTGTAGATAGATACTGACCCAAAGCTTCTTTAAACATTCAGAGTATATTGTAATTGCCCCGAATGGCTGTCCAGAGTGCTCAATGTGTGCGAGTCACGCACATGCGAAATGGTAGGAAATGTCACGCACAGACTCAAATTATATGTTGAATGCGAACGCTTATTGACCTCTGTTGGATCCGATTTCTTTTTTACTATTTGTTTGATGGAATACTCGGGAGGCTCGATTTTGTCTGGAAAGTCACATATACACGTGCTTGCGTGTGTGTTTATTTCTGTCGTTGGTGGAATTATTTTCTCAATCGGTGTGAAACAATTATCACACAGCGTTTCTCAGATTTTACAAAAAAAGGTGTTTCTAAGCAACAGCTGTCGGTTTTTCCTCACAAAAATCGATCACCCTACAAGTAAGTACGAGCAAATTGTTTTTATACATGACCTTGAGTAAGATTTTAACTACTCGTAGAAAAAGACATTTTATTT